>CM028757.1:8784961-9384961 GCA_016801395.1 Leptodermis oblonga
TTGCACCCAGGGAAAAAGAAGAAAAAAAAAACTCCAAAGACTACAGCAGCCGCCGGCAGTTGGCGTTGGTTCCCTCGCCCGCCATCACCGCCGCCGCCGAGGTCACGAGTCCAGCTCCTGGAAGGTTGGGGTATTGAAGAAGTTCCTCGATCTAGCTCTGCTCATATCAACAAGGTTTCAACCTTTTTCAATTTTTTACCTTATCCTGGATTTTGCTGTGATCGTTTTTTATAATAGGAATTGTTATTTGCAGTAAAATGTCTAAAATGCCCCTTAGGTTTTTAAAAAAATAAAAGAAATCATTTTCACTCTAATTATGGCCGATAGTTACGAGGACAATCCATATTACACGGTAAGTAAACAATCTATACATTTTTTTTTACGTAAAATTAGTTTTTTAACAAAAAAAAAAAAAAAATTATATATTATTCATGTTCTTTTCTTCTCTCAAATTCTAATATTTCTAATGTGGTATCAAAGGCAACTTAATCCAATTACAGCTTTCGCGGATCCAACTCCGCGGTGAGTTGGTGGGGTTCGGGGCAGCATCCCGAAATTTTTTTTTAGAAGATCTGGAGATGGAATTTTTTAAGATGGGCGGTATTTTCTTCCAAAATACCGCCCAGTTGGGCAGTATTTGACCCAAAATACCGCCCGCCCACCAAAATACCGCCCTGTTGGGCGGTATTTTGACTGCGGTATTTTCTTCTAAAATACCGCCCAAAGTGGGCTGCGTTTTTTAACAATGTTACTGCAAATAGGGGGTGAAATTCTGGAAAAATCTCGTTTATTTTGAGGTTTTTTGGGCAAAATTTCGGGTCAGATAGGGTTTTTTTTTTTTTTTTTTTTAACAAACAAACTTTATGTAAAAAAATATATACATATACGTGTGAGTGAAAAACGAATGATTGTAAATAGGTAGAGTATAAATGAGTTTTTTTTTTTAGTTAAAGGATAAAATAAATTATTCAAAGAAAAATATTACTGTAAATAGTATACCCATTTATAATTTCTTTAGTGGTTGCTTTGCATGAAACCAGGCAAATGTTATGACGTTAGGTTATGGGTCCTAGCCTACCCAATTAGTTCTTGCTTTTTGTGGAATTTGGTGAAATTTTTAACGTTTGTTTTGTAGTACTATTATGAGCCTGTTATTGTCCGAAAATTCCGATCATTGAAGCCGTTGAGCAACGTTTCAATGGTGAAGAAGGGCAATTTAATTCGAATCCCCACAACTCAAGACCTTAAATGCCATAGAATGTACCACTATATTGGCTTTTCTATCTCATTCGCCATTTGATGTTTTTTATTCTTTTATTTTTTTTATATATAACAAATTCAAGGAATTTCATCAATTTTCATTTGGATAAAAAATAACGACTTTTAAGGACCCAAACAACTACTGAATTATTGAAAGATTGCTTCGCAAAAATTTGCATTAGTCTCTTCTTTGGCCACTAGAGGTGTTGCTATTTTCTTCTGTAAAAGAGGAAAAGGAAGAACAAAAGAGAAAAGAAAATTAAAATAAAATAAAATCCAGCATTACTAGTCTAGCACGCAAGCTACTGCCATCATTAAAGAGTTGTAGTAATCATATTGCCTGTAAATTAGTTATTTGCCGTAGGAAGCTTTGTCAACCCCAAAATTAAACTTGCTTTTTGACTAATGGGCTACCCTTATCATGCACCGTGGAATATATGGCATGTTTGGTATCACAACTCAAATTATGATTTGAGTTTTATTTTAATTTTATAATATTAAAATTATGTTAGAAATGTAAAAGAGTATGTTAAAAATGTAAAAATATTTATTAAAAATGTAAAAAAAATTATTAAAAATAATAAAAAATTATTATAAAATGAAAATGAAACTCAAATCATAGTTTGAGTCTTGATACCAAACAGGGTCTATATATATGCAATCACTTAGGGCAGTTCCTATACAAATAATGATCATGTTCAATGTGACAAATTTGGGCCTCTTATATATTATTATAAATTTAAAATAAAAATATATAATATTAATAAATAGCTTTTTTTGTCAAAAAATACAAAAATAGTCAACCAAAAATAATATAAAATATAAAGTTCACATAAATTTAAAATAACATTTTTCTTGCATATTAGATGCAAAATCATGTCGCCTGAAACCAAATTTAGATTTAAAACTTTTATGATGTCATGAATATTTTAAAATTTGATTGCTTCAACACTTTTCACATACATTTCCCATTAAATTGTCGACAATAATTTAAGAGTTAATTTTTTTACAAAATTATCCATAAAAAATGTCACTTGATATATAAATACATTGGACAACTATGAAAAGTTTCACTGCTTTACCACAACTGCTAGCAGGGATGGCCACGGTTTCGGAACTGTCGGTTACGGTTCATGAATCAGTGGAACTGAAACTGGAACCTTGGGGGGGACGGTCCGTGCTGGTTCCGGTTCCAATTCCGATTTTGTCACGGTTCTGATTTCAGTCTGTCACGGTTCCCGTTCCAATTCCAATCTTTTCCATTTATTTAACAATTTTTTTGTTTATTTAACAATTTTAACTCATAAATGTTATTTTATTTTAACTCAATTATTTATAAATAATTAAAATTACAAAAATAAAATAAAATATGTAGCGATGGTACATAGATTTAAACAATTAAATGATTTATATAATAAAAGATACAAAAATAAATTGTGAAAAAATATATATAAAGATGAATAATACCTCAATATATTAATTTTAAAAAAATCAAGAGAGTGATGCCTTGTTGTAAATCGTGAAAAATCAGAGTTTGAACTTTGAAGCATTGAAACTTTTACAAAATAAATACATCTTGAATATTCAATATAATTCATTTTCATCATTTGCGAAAGTTGCGGTTGGATCTAGTTTAATTTAATAATTAATAATTTTAATTAATTAAATGCTTATTTATATTATATTAATAATATATATAAAGTATACTATTAGTTTATATATTATTATAATATATATTTAAAAATAGTTTTTATATATTATATGTTATAATATAATTATAATTATAAGAAAGAAATACAAAAAAGCAAATAGTTGAAGTGGTCAATCAACTTTGCTTAAAGCTTTTCAATTCTAGTAAAGGGTCGTGTGCTCGAATCTGTGCAAGAGGAATGGAAAAATTATTATTTTAATGATTCTCACATTAGAACCGGAGGGTTGGAACGTTGGAACCGGCGGTTCCCGATTCTTAGACAAGAGAAACCGGAACCTTAACCGCCAGAGGCAGGTCTGGTTCCGGTTCCAAAACCGGCGGTCCGGTTCCAGGTCGGTTCCGGTTCGAACCGTAATCGTGGCCATCTCTAACTGCTAGTCATGCAACACACAAACAACTAAATGTTTGGAGTCAAATCACAACTGAACTATCAATAAACTAAATAGTTTAGGATAAACTACAACTTATGTAAATCAAATAACACTGAAATTTTAAATATCTATATAATTTATTATGAAAACAATGTGCAAATGATTAAGAATAAAAGACAATAGAATAGATATATGATCTATATAATCTAATATAATTTATACTATAATATATATATATATATTATATAATATATATATAATGGGGGCCCCAATTTATGTGGGGAAGTGGGGCCCTGTGCCAATGTTCCGGTGGAACATGGCCAGAACCGGGCCTGCAATCACTGTTTACGTGAACAATACTTGCTATACTTTTTTTCTTCTTCTTCTTTTTTTCCTAAACTTTAAAACTGATACAAAACAATAAAAAATAAACTGATATTTGTGAGCAATAGCAGTAATATTGTCATGAATGTCATTAACACTTTTTCAAGTATCAGTTTAAGGATGAACAAAATAAATTTAAAATAAATATTGAAAAATAAAATTGCAACTCAAGAATAGTAGCAGTGATACTCTTAAAAAATATTGTTACTCTTTCAGAATAACACTAAGAAAAAAATAACAAATATATATATACATTGGTACTCTTCATGGAGTAACATGCTACTCTTGAAAGAGCCAACTAATATCCGAAGATCTTTTATTCCTTTAAGAGGTAACTGATATTTGAAAGAAAGAAAAAAATTGCTGAATAGAGGCACAAAGTGAATTACAGACATCTTATGTATAACCATGTTACATGTATAAACATGTTTTATATGAGTTTTTGCGTCAGCGGAAATAGCATATACATTTCAACGATTTTGATTTCGTTATCTTTCTTCTTTCTTATTTATTTTATTTTTTATGCGTAAATGTGATGATGAGCAATTTTTGTTTCTATAAGAAGTATTTTAAAAGTCCAATTTCCAGCAAAGAAATTGTGTGTATATATATATATATATATATATATATATATATAAGAAAAAACAATTAAGTCCTTATCCCTTATTATTGTCCTGTTGATTGCATAGATCATATCTTACTATTGCGTAGAATGTTGAGATATATTTATGAAAAAAGGAAAAAAAAATCATGCCATTTTTGTTGTCTTTAAAAATAAAATAAAAAAAAACTCAAAATTGACCTAAAACCAAACAAAAAGGAAATGAAAGATGAGTAAACATAAATAGTAAATCATCTCAATTTTCATTTGGCTGGTTCTTTTTTATTGTTTTGAAAACATATTTTTGAAAAATAATTTTATAATGTAAAAGGTGTGTTAAAAATGTAAAAATATATAGTTGAATAGTAAAAAGTTGTATTGGAAATGATGAAAAATAATTATAATATATTAAATTTAATATTGAAACCAAAACCAAAACCAAAAGAACAGGCTTTATGAACTGAAATTCTATTTAATGGATGAGCCTTTTTTTTAATATTTTAGTTTGTTACTTTTTATACTGTTACTAATATAATTATATGTAATTCACAATTAATTCATACTCAAAAATATTAATAGGAGTGAAAATTAAGAATAGTAATAAATTACTTATTTAAATATTATACCTTAAAAATATTTACAGTACATAACTATGACTAAGCAACTAACAAATTAAACAACAACAACAATTTAATTAAAAGAATTCGAAGCTGGTCCTTGTGAATGTAAATTGTAATACATAACACTACTTCTGCTCCAATTTAAGTAGCATTTTAGCACTTTTTACACACATTAAGAAAATTGTCAAAATTACTATTGTGATCTTATTTATTTGAGTGATTATTATGTTTATAGAATGGCGATTATCAAAAGTTATACTTTTAAAAATAATTAGATGAATTCAAAGAAAGGAAAATTCTTATTAAGGACGTAATGAGATTTAAAATTCCTTAAAAGTGTATTAAATTTTTGTAATTATTTCTAAGGGCGTGAATATATTTTAATTCTTTAAATAAATTCTTCATGCCCATTTTACCCCTTTTTAAAAAGGGGCATACTATTTGCAACAAATTTACTGTTCCCAAGAATATTTTTCTGTGAATAGTCTATTTTGCCCTTTATCGAAAAAAAAAAAAACCATTTACACTCATTCATTTTTTTACTCACACGTGTATCTAAATATGGTCGGTAGTCACGAGGACAATCCATATTACACGGTAAGTAAATAATCTATACATTTTTTTACGTAAAGTTTATTTGTTAATAAAAAAAAAAACCCCGTCTGACCCGAGATTTTGCCAAAAAAAAACCCCAAAATAGGCGAGATTTTGTCAGAAATCTCGCCATTGCCAAAAAAATATTCCAAAATTCCGCTCCCTGAGGGCGGGATGTTGGAAGAAAATCACGCTCCCTGTGGGCGTGATTTTTCTTCTTCAAAATCCTTGCAAAATCCCTCCCAGGCAAAATCCCGCCTAATCTTGGGGTGGGATTTTTATTGCTTGAATATGATGTTTTTTTTTTTTAAATCCCACTCGGGATGTGATTTTAAGAAAATCCCGCCTATCCAACTAAATCTAAATTTTAAAAAAAGGTAATATTAGTTTCTGTTGGGCTTAATTCAATGAGAAAAATTTTCAGAAGCCATCAAGCTGCGCACTTGAGGCCATGTTCTTCGCAAAAGGATGTGATTCAAAATCAAGGGTAAAGGATTCTGAATTCTACATTAATCCCACGTTAAACCCTCTTGATTCAATATGGGAAGAAAAAAAGAAGAAAGAACTTCCATTGCCATCATCTTTCAGTAATTGGTTTAGATTTGAGAGCTAATTTTCTGTAATATTGTAATATCGTTTGTAAAAAGATTGGATTATTTTGGTGGGTTTTTTTTCCCTCCAACTCTCTGAAGGATTCAGAATTTGTCTTCAAAATATCATTTTGATGGAACCAAGGGATTACGATTACAGTACTCTGTAATCTGGAAAAAAAAAAGAAAACTGGTTGGTCTTTCTTGGGCTAAAGTTTATTCGTGGTGGCAATAATTCCCAACTTTATCATGCATGAAACTTATGAGGATGAAGAAGTTGTTGCTGTAAAGAAAACTCAGTACGATGAGCTCTGTTCGGACTTCGAAACCGACCGTTCATCTTTATATATATATATATATATATTATTTCTTTTATTTTTCAAATGGTAAAGTAGTCACTAATTTCGTATGCCCTTAAAAGGACTTATGAAAATTTAACACCCTTTTAAAGAATATTAAATCTTATTATGCCCTTAATGAGAATTTTTCCTTGAAAGAAAATGTGTATATATACCAATTAATAAGAAAGTTAACAAATAACGATGTATTTGATGTAATCCAAAAGGGAAAAATAAAAAACGATGTATTTGAAACAAAATATAATTATTTTTCTGAGAAAAAAAGCTAAAATGATTTTTTCTTTTTTTTTAGACAAATTTTAAATAGGGAAATTGAGTCAATATATATAAATCACAACTAGACAAAGCAGAAAAGAAACACTTATCTAAATCTGAACCCTACACACGCACAAAAGGAAATATGGAAAAATTATTCTATTGTACCCTTAATTATTCTAGTGTAGCTTTCTAATTACGATAAAAATAAGCGAACATAGCCCTCTAATTTTTTGGATAAACAATTTACACTTTTGCCATTAAATAATACATGCTGCACAGTGCATAGTATAAATTTATGTAGCGGATGTATGGAATCATTTGTCGGAACTATGAGATTGATTCGGTTCTAGATTTAGTGTCAAATTATTATCAGTTGTGCCTTTGATTCGATATGAACCTCAATCTCCGGGAAAATAGTAGATACACCTGTTACATCTTTAAAAATAGTACACCAAATCAATGATAAATTAATAATTCAAATTTATATTTATTTTTGGACCCTTACATGTAGGTACATCACTCTTCTCCTCAAATTAACGTCACATTTTCTGAATGACTGCATCATCTTATGTAGTGCGACGAGAACAAATAAATAATAAAAACAACCAAACCAAAAAGAAATCCCCTTCCTCCTCTTTTTTGTCATGCCCTAAGCCATTGATTTCTCAACAAATTTCTTTTTTTTTAATAAAAAATGCAGTGGGAAAAGTGCAGTTCCCCTCACACATGAGAAAACAAAATTTCAATGCAGGGACATCTACAAGGCAAAATATTTATTTATCTATTTATAGAGTCAATTAAGTGATGGAAGCTAATAAATGCACCAAATAGTGGCAAGTTGCCTTGACACTACCAAAAGTTTATTCCATAATCACCCCTTAGTGGAGTGTCTAATTGGAACGCCATGTATGACTTTTGAAAACTTAAACCATATTAAGTGGAAATTAATGAATGGAACACATACGATGTTTATACTCCCAAGGCGAACATGATGCACATTCATCATCTGATCTGAGCCGTATCAAACAAATCGATTCGAGATGAACTTTTTTATTTTCTTTGAAAGCAGATTTTTTATTAACAGTTTTACTCTCTCTCTCTCTCTCTCTCTCTCTCTCTCTCTCTCTCTCTCTCTCTCTTCCTTTTTCCGATCTAACTTACCCCTCCTCCTATTTCTTTGTGAATGGTCTGATTGGGTTTCGTCAACTCACCATATACGGACTCGATCGTTTTAAATGAAAGACACATCTATCTTTCTTTCTTTCTTTTTTGATGGATTTTTTCAAATTGTAAAAATTGGTGCTGATGGTGAAACGGTGGTGGTGGGTTATTGATTTATTGATTCATCAAGTTTTACTGATGTTTTCTATTTTTTGCACCCAAAAATTTTGCTTTTTTAGATCTTGACATTTTTCTCTTAATTTAGTTTAGTATGGTGATGGTTTTGGGAATCAAATTAGGTAAAAATTTGTGGTAGTGATAATTGACCGCCGGCGGTGGGCAGAGACGGAGGTCCCGATATTAGCGGCGGCGGAAATGGTGAATTAAGATGGTATTGGTTAAGAGTATTTGAATGATACTGAAATAAGTATGAAAAAATTTAATATAAATTCAAAAGAAAAACGAAAGTAATAATAATTCTGAGCAAGGTTACCTGATAAAAATTGGAAAAAAGAAAAAAAAAAGACGGATTTCTGACCTTTAAAAAAGGAAACAGAAAAGAAAGTCTTAAAAAAAAGATAAAAGAAGAATGTAAAAATTCAAGATATGTATAAAACAAAAAAATAATACTCCATATTTATTGAAAATCTTATTTATTTAGAATTATTGAGGTCTTACAAGAAAATTAGAATATTCCGAAAATTAAATGTAAGGAAAACCCAATGAAAGAAAATAAAAAATAAAATATTTGATATTTTAAGACAGACGAAGAAAAAAATTAAAGGAAGAAAAGCAATGGTGAATATAAAAATGTAGGATTAATTTTGCATTTAAACCATAAAAAATGTTATTACCACATTTTTTATATTATAAGGCAGACTTTAATGCTTAAGTCAAAGTAAAAAAATTGACTTTGCACACACTAAAAAATTGTGTCAATAAGATGCATGCTGCCACATTTTACCACCACACATTTAGGGGTTGTAGGTAAATTTATGAAAGCACCATAAGTAAATGTGTCAATAATTAAATTATGTAAAATATAAAATGGTCATATTATTTTAAGGTGTAAATAATTGATGGTTGAACCATAATTTTTAGTACAGAAAGATTCATTGAATAAAATTTGGGATTATTTGAGGATAATTTTTAATTTTTAATTAAATTGGGGACATAATTGTCCTTTTTCTTATCGCTAATTACGTTCAGTACAACATTGAAATCGCCCAATTATCTTCATTTGTATATAACTTGACGGTTACACCATAACTATTAGTATAAAAAGATACAAATAAGAAAAATTGAGATAATTTGGGGTCAATTAGCAATTTTAAATTAAAATTGGGGATACAGTTGTCATTGTTTCTCACTAAGTACGTTCAATACAACATAAAATTCGTCCATTTATCTTCATTTTTTTTTATAACTTTATGATAACACCTAAAATATTTGTATACAAGGACTCAATTGAAGAAAATTTGATATTATTTGGGGTCAATTTAAATTTTTTAACTAAATTGGGGATCCAAATGTCATTTTTGTCTCTCTAATTACGTTCAATACAACATAGAAATCGTTAGATTATCTTCATTTGTAGATAATTTGATAATAACAACGTAACTATTAGTATAGAATGATTCAATTGAATAAAATCTTGAGACTATTTGAGGTGCCGTCAATTTAAATTTTTTAGTAAATTGGGGGACACAATTGTCATTTTTCCCTAAGTAGAATAGATACAACACATAATTTGTCTTCTTATCTTAATTTGTAATTAATTTGATAGTGATGTGACGCAAAATGTCCAGCGTATGGATGCTCCGGCTGGCCCAATGAAGATCTTGAACGTTCAGGCCCAATATAGAGATTGACGGACAAAATGGATGAAGGCAAAGATGGAAACCGAGCTATGGAGGTCGGATTAGTGAGGACCTAGATCTGTATGAAGAATATTCCGGTGACAAAGACAAGCAATCAGAAAGAAGCGGGGCTATCCCCCCTGTTTAACTCCGATGATCAAGTTAGCAAGATGCAATATGAGAAACTGTATTGATCAAGAGTTTAAGCATGAAGAAGAAGGCGTCCAGAATGGCTTACCCGAAATGAGTCTGGTGACTGAGTATTTATAGGCTCATCTTGATATATCCGTTGTGCTGTGATGAGCTGTATGATATGTTCGTTGTGCCATGATGACCTGCACTTCCAACTACTCTCCTTTTTATGATGACTTTAACGTTCTTGTAATAACGGCTCTAATTTGGCTCTTTTGTCATTATTGCTCCTGCATATATCAGATTCATGGCCCTACAATGATGTCTAGCTGTCATGCCAATGTTACCGTTATCCCGACCTGACCTAAGCTTTACCGACCTAAGATTTGCTGACCTAAGCTCTGCCGACCTAAGCTTCCTGACCTAAGCTTTACTGACCTAAGCTCCTTGAGCTTTGATATCTTGTTTACCGACCTAAGCTCGACCTTGACCATCTCGTTAGGTCTGTTTGATACCGACCTAAGCCTGACCTGACTATCTCCTTAGGTCTTTTTAATGCCGACATAAGCCTGCCCTTGGGCTTTTTGTGCCTAAACTCTCCTTGTCTTGATTGGGCCAAACCCAATGATTTTAGCTATTTTTATGCATATCAACAAGCCCCCCTAGTATCATGTTTTACTTGACTTAAGCTAAAACATGATACTTAGCCCCAGATAAACGATTAGTATGCATCCGACCTTAATAAGTTCTTGTCCGACCTTGACTATGGTGAGGTACTGAAATCCAGACTATAATTATCGACCTAACATGAATTTTACTGACCTATTGCTATCTGAAATGCTAAACTAACATAGAGCACTACACCATGTCAGTCGGACCTACCTAACAATGTTTGCAGTGATGATAATTGAAATATTTATTTAATTACATACCTCCGCATCCCGATCTAAGGGTTTGACCCAATATCCTATGAGACTATGCTAATGACTTGTCCTGGCCAAATGCCTAGCCCTACCTATGTTTGTCCTAGCTAACTGCTTAGCCCTTCCCATATAACATTGCCTTGCCTGTTTAACATGACAATGAAGATGAGCCATCCCATACATGATAGAGAAAACATATGTATAATTGAAGACATGGCTTAAAAATGGTTTAAACCGAGCCTTCCAAGGTATACATGGTAAGGTGATCACATGATTTCTGTAAGTAGCTGGTCAGCTATCATGGTTACTGGTATGCTCAACTATCCTGTGAGTATAACATGGTGGTTACCAAATTTAACATGGTGACTGGTATGCTCAGCTATCATGATGGTTGTCACAATAATTTGAAAGCGATTCCAAACCATGTCTTTCACAATGCATACTGAATAATGAAAACAATAATGTGAAAGCAGTTTCCAACCATATCTTTCATAATGCATACTGAATAATGAAAATAGTAACTTAAGCATCTAAGATATTTTATTGTCCTATAGACCGTACTTGATGGTCTCCAAGACCTACCAACGGTGTCTGACCTGACTTCATGACTTGAATGCGTGTCCCCTGTAGGTTATAAAGGGGTGTTTAATATCCGCGGTGTACTTAAGACATTGTAGTTCAGTTCGTCTACTAACGGGGTCGTCCCCCAGATCGTCAATTGATGGGAGGTCTGCCCTCCAGGTCGTCCACTGATGGGGTCTGCCATCTAGGTCGTCCACTGCTCCAGGTCGTCCACTGATGGGGTCTGCCTTTTAGGTCGTCCACTGATGGGGGTCAGCCTTCTAGGTCGTCCACTAATGGGGTCAACCTTCAAGGTCATCCACTGATGGGGGTGAGCCTCCAAAGTCATCCACTGATGGGTTATCCTCCAAGGTCATCCACTGATGGGTCGGCCTCCAATCCTTATTTCTCACTCTGTAAATTAATATATTTGACCTGATTGAATAATTATTTCTTTAGTGCAAACTGCTACTCCAGAAGAAGCATCCGTTCCCGAACCTTCTTGCATCATGATTTCAACAAATTTCTTTGATTGTGAAGAAAATTTGATGAAAAAATTAATCAAATCGTTCCCCACAGATGGTGCCAGTTGATGTGACGCAAAATGTCCGGCGTATGGATGCTTCGGCTGGCCCAATGAAGATCTTGAACTTTCAGGCCCAATATAGAGATTGACGGACAAAATGGATGAAGGCAAAGATGGAAACCGAGCTATGGAGGTCGGATTAGTGAGGACCTGGATCTGTATGAAGAATATTCCGGTGACAAAGACAAGCAATCAGAAAGAAGCAGGGCTATCCCCCCTGTTTAACTCCGACGATCAAGTTAGCAAGATGCAATATGAGAAATTGTATTGATCAAGAGTTTAAGCATGAAGAAGAAGGCGTCCATAATGGCTTACCCGAAATGAGTCTGGTGACTGAGTATTTATAGGCTCATCTTGATATATCCGTTGTGCTGTGATGAGCTATATGATATGTCCGTTGTGCCATGATGACCTGCACTTCCAACTACTCTCCTTTTTATGATGACTTTAACGTTCTTGTAATAATGGCTCTAATTTGGCTCCTTTGTCATTATTGCTCCTGCATATATTAGATTCATGGCCCTACAATGATGTCTAGCTGTCATGCCAATGTACCGTTATCCCGACCTGACCTAAGCTTTACCGACCTAAGATTTGCTGACCTAAGCTCTGCCGACCTAAGCTTTCCTGACCTAAACTTTACTGACCTAAGCTCTGCCGACCTAAGCTCTACCTGACCTAAGCTTTACTGACCTAAGCTTTACCGACCTAAGCTTCCCGAATTTGGTTATCTTGTTTACCGACCTAAGCTCCTTGAGCTTTGATATCTTGTTTACCGACCTAAGCTCGACCTTGACCATCTCGTTAGGTCTGTTTAATACCGACCTAAGCCTGACCTTGACTATATCCTTAGGTCTGTTTAATGTCGACCTAAGCCTGTCCTTGGGCTTTTTGTGCTTAAACTCTCCTTGTCTTGATTGGGCCAAGCCCAATGATTTTAGCTATTTTTATGCACATCAGATAGTGAACCATAACTATTGTTATTGAATGAGTCAATTAAATAAAATTTGAGATGATTTGCAGCCAACTTGAAATTTTCGATTAAATTGGGATTGCAAATGTCATTTCTTCCTCACTCATTAGTAATTACATTAGGTATAACATAGAAATCGACATTTTATCTTAATATGTACTCTCTCCATCCCACTCAAAGAGTATACTTTGAAATGCGTACAACTTTTTATGGGTTGTGGGGTACAACACCTAAAATAAGTAATTTACCACTATATTTTTCACTTATATCCTTACTTTAGAAGTAAGGGTTAATTGTGAACCACACATTGTTATATTAGTAAGGATATGTAATGTTAATAAATTCAAAGTGGACTTTTTAAATGGGACAATATTTTTTTTTCAAGTAAACTCTTTGAGTAGGACAGAGGGAATATATAATTTGATGATAGCACCATAACTATTAGTGTAGAATAACAAAATTGAATAATTTTTTGACTATTTGTGGTTAATTTGCAAGTTTTAAGTAAATTTGGGACAATATTATAATTTTTCACCAATTACGTCTAATCAAACAACATAAAAAAACGTCATTTTATCTCAAATTGTTAATAATTTGATAATTTCATCATAACTATTAGTACATAATAACTCAATTGAAGAAAATTATAGAGTATTGGGGTCAGTTTGCAATTTTAAGTAAATATGGGGCCGCAAATTTTTTTTTTTTCTTACTAATTACTTTTAGTACAATATAGAAAATTTTTTATTATCTTAATTTATAGATAATTTGATGATTGCAGTACACTAACTATTTGTATAAAAGGACTTAGTTGAAAAAAGTTGAGACTATTTGGATCAATTTCTAATTTTTAAGTAAAATTGAGTACGCAATTGTCATTTCTTCTACAAATTAAAGTAAAATTTCAACTACAACAAATTTTGAATGTGTCTTCAATTTTACTTAAAATTTTTAAATTGACCCCAACTAATCTTAAGTTTGTTTCAATTGAGTCCCTTTATACTAATAGTTATGGTGTAACTATCAAATTATCTACAAATTATATAATGGGACAATACATATGTTAAACTGCACGTAAATAGTGAGAAAATATTACAAATGTATCCCCTGTTTTATTTAAAAATAGAAAATTGACCACAAATAGTCTTATTGTTCTTCTATTAAGTCGTTCTATATTATATAGTTATTGTGGTGCAATCATCAATATATATGAAAATTAAGATAATAGGACAATTCCTATGTCGTACTAAACATAATTAGTAAGAAAAAATTATATTTGTGCCCCTTATTTTATTTAAAATTTGCAATTTCACCCAAATAGTCTATAATTTTCTTCAATTGAATCTTTATGTACTAATAGTTATTGTGCAATCGTCAAATTATTTACAAATCATGGAAATAGGACGATTTCTATGTTCTACATTTTTTTAATCAGAGAAAAATGACAATTTCGTTCCAAATTTTACTTAAAATTTTTAAATCGGCCCAAAATAGTCTCAAGTATTTATCCAATTGAGTTGTTATAATAGTAGTTACGGTGCTATTATCGAATTATCTACAAATTAAGATAAAAAGACAATTTTTATGTTGTACTGAACGTAATTAGTGAGAAAAAAATTACACGCGTCCCCTAATTTACTTATGAATTGGAAATTGACCCTAAATAATCACAAAATTTCTTCAATTGAGTCATTGTATACTAATAGTTTTGGTTCTATCATCAAATTATCTAAAATTAAGATAAATGGATGATTTATATGTTGTATTGAACGTCATTAGTAAGAAACAAGGACAATTGTGTCTCCAATTTGACAGAAAAAATAGCTAATTGACCCTGAGTAATCTCAACTTTTCCTTATTTGTGTTCTTCTATACTAATAGTTATGGTGTAATCATCAAATTATATACAAACAAAGATAATTGGATAATTTTAATGTTGTACTGAAAGTAATTAGTGATAAAAAAAAAAGGACAATTGTGTATCCAATTTTCTGAAAAATTGCAAATTGATCCCAACTAATCATAAATTTTATTCAATTGAATCATTATTTACTAATAGTTATGGTGCAATCATAAAATTATCTACAACATAAGATAATAGGACAACTTCAATGTTGTAATGAATTTAATTATTGACACATTTAGTTATGGTGCAATAAAAAAATTACCCACAAACCTATATGTGGTTATAGGTAAAATGTGACCACATGTAACTTATTGACACAGTTATTTGTTTGTTTATAAAATTTAGAATGATCAATTTTCCCTAATTCTCTTATTGTATTTTTGGAAAATTTAATAAATATTACTTTTATTTATTTTATCCTCGTATATTTTGAATAATTTATCAATTATCCCTTGTGCTGTAAAAACTTACCAACAGCCATCTAATGTTTTGTCCAAATTGATAAAATGGATATAAAAGACCGACATTAACAGTGATGTTAAAAAATTTTTATTTTATTTTTTATCCTTGTGTCTCTCATATTTAAACTATTACATCTTAACTTTTTTCTTTGATTTTTCTTTCCAATTTTATCTTTAACAACGTTAAGTACTACTTTTCTCTCATTAGTTCCTAAAACATCATGTTATAAAGTCTAAATTTTAAGACACGAACAAAAATTAATAAAATCTACATTTTAATTCAACTCAAATATCCAATAAATTTGAATGGCCAAAAAAATAAAAATTTACAAAAGTTTTAGGAAAGGAGCAAAAGTACTCAGAAAAAAGAAAGAGTAAAATATGCATGTTAAGATTAGAATACTGTATCAATAATATTAAAAATTAAAAAAGTAATAATAATATTAAGGATCTTGTTATTTGCACCCGATTCGAGGCGAGAAAACGTGCCCCGAAAGTGTTTTTGTGGGCCTCCCCACAAAACCCCTCCTACATACACCCCTGAGTGAAAAGTCCAGCAAGTCAAGTCATACATTTAAAAAATATAAATATTAAGTGAAAAAAGTTAACATCTGAATGGAGTTGGTTTTGTTTTCCCAACACATGCACTATTCATGCATGGATGATGTAATGGTGATGCAAGGTCATCCATCATTCCCATCATTTATGCATACGGTTCAATGAGATAGTCATGAAATAATTTATTATATTTTATGTTTGGTGAATTATTTTATTGTTTCTTCCTTCAAAACCAGAATCAGCGAGGTTCACCATTAACACTCCGGCAGTAGCTTCAAAAAAAATAAATAAATAGAAAAAAAAACTCCGACAGTCAAGAAACGGAAACAATATCTAGTTCAGATTTATCGAGTAATTCATTGTACACCAGGCGTCAATTTTACGAGTGTCCCCTGACTCCCTTATATCCAGTAGGTGTTATTGTATTTTTCAAACATGTGTTATGGCAGATCTATCGTTATAATGACAAAAAATTTTGGTAACAACATTTTGTGTGTCTATTCTCCATGTTAGTTTTAATACTTTCATTAAAACATCAGGATTATTATAATTTGACCTCTTGAGTTTTAATAATTTTTAATAATACACCATCATTTTATTAATAAATACTCAAAAATCATAAATCTAAACACAAATTAAAATAATATGACGATTTAATGATGAACTTGGACCACTTATCCGTTGTTCTTCAATTTATTCATTCTTTAACATTAAACACAATACTTTAATCAGTGTATATACTGTAGTTAACGTAATATTCATAAAAACATCACACTTGCATTTCCAAATTTGAATATAATCTGCTTACTTTAATTATTTTATTAATATTGCTTATACAACAAGATACTGTTTCAATTAAAGAGTAATGATTGACATCTCTTATAATTCATCACAACCTTCGTGTAACAACTCATGTGTCATGCATTTATTGGTTACATTTTTTATGAACAAATTACTAATAACACATAATCGACAAATGAATACATGACACGTGAGTTGTTATACAAAGGTTGTGATGAATTATGTGACATGTCTATCATTACTCTTAAATTGTAACGTGATAAGTGTTCATTTTGTTATTGTCACATTGTCTACATAATCAAATATTAATAATGTTATGGTACTTTTATTGAATGCTCCATCATTAATAATATTTTTTTTCGTATGAAAGAGTCTACTTCAAATCGTTTACTACTCCCACCCTAACTAATATAATCACGTGTGGATTACAATTAGTCAACGCTTAAAAGTTAAGGGTATAAATGGAATAAAGTGTGTCGAATTAGCAATTTTAAGTGTTGTTCCTTCACATTCATAAAAAGTTATACATTCGTACTTTTATCAATTACTCATTCCTTTCTATTGCAAGCATCCACTTGAGTAAATACTTTTTGTTCGAACATAAGAGTCAAATTTCAAAATTCTCACCCACCCTATACTTATTAATATAATCATGTGTGGTTCACAAGTGGACAATTTTAATAGAACGAATGAAGTTATGTACATCAAATTGTCTACAAATTAATGTAAAATACCCATTTATATATTGCACTGATAATAATTTTTAGCCAAATTTATAATTGCTATGTATTTCCCAGTAATTTTATTAAAGTAATCAATGTATTCATGATGCACTTATAGTTATGATGCTATCAACAAAATAAATAAATAAATAAATAAATAAATATATATATATATATTGTAACTAATGTAATATCCCTTATTTCCGTTAGAATAGTCCACTTTGAATAAATATTTTTGGGTTTTTATAAGATTTCACTTTCAATTTTCTTAGTCACTCTACAATTGCTAATATACTTACGTGAGTACCACAAGTAGCTCGTACTTACTAAGTACGGATATAAACAAAATAAATGTTGTATAATTAGATATTTTAATTAAAAGTTCAACATTGATTCTCATAATAACTTGTTTATTAATAACATTTTCACTTGTCTGATACCGTATTGTATTCAATTGGAATAATTCAGTTAATTATTGTTTTTGAAAAAATTCACATCAACATAGAAGATGAACTAGACATTGTTTCCTTTTCCTCGTTGACAGTTTTTTTTTTTTTTTTTTTAATTTTTAAAGTTACTGCTGAGTTCCTTTTGGTAATGGTGAAACTCCCGGATATTGAATTATAGAGGGAGAGAGGGAGAAGCAGTGTAAGAGACTATGGAATAAATTTTGGCATTTTTTTAAAGAATTCACAAAAAGAAAACAAAAAAAAACACACACCACACACACAAAAATGGGATAAATTTTGGCATGTTTTTTTGAAAGAATTCACAAAAAGAAAAGAAAAAAAAACACAAAAAATGGATAAGTTTTGGCATGTTTTTTAAAGAATTGACAAAACAAACAAATGGGATAAGTTTTGGCATGTTTTTTAAAGAATTCACAAAAAGAAAAAAAGGAAAAAAAGAAACTATTCATTACTAACCCCTTTTCAAACGAATGCAGAACTGATGGTGATGATGGATGATGTAGATGCCTATCCTATATCCATGCATGAATAGTGCATGTGAGTTTGAGAAACAACACCTAACGCCCTTCACCAATTTCCACGTAATAAATATTTACATTTTTCCCATATTTTCATGCATGCTGAGTGGAAGACTTTCCACTCAGGGGTAGTCCGGGAAGTGGTTTTGTGGGGAGGCCCACAAAACCACTTTCGTGTCCCGATTATTTGCCCTGAACATTTTCCTAATATTAATACTAAAATTAATAAATGAATTCCATATCTCGAATTGATTTGTTTGATCGGCTTTGATGATGGGTGTGCATCTCCATCGTACTCATATATATACGTGGCCACCTAGAAACATACATAACATCATAAAAGGTTTCACCTGTACAAATTTTTCACCTAATATATAATTTTTGTCAAGGATTATGTGGCATTCTAATTGGGCATTTCACTGAAGGGTGTTTTTGGTTGAATTTTACAAAAATACTTTAGTAGCAAAAAACTTGCCATTATTTGGTGCAACCATCATTTTCCTTAAGTAATAGAAAATCTCTGGAAGATTCTTCAAAACGAAAGCCTAGGACAGATTCTATACTCAATTCTCTTCTTTTTCTTTGTTTTTTAGTTAATCTTTTTTACTTGCACACACATGAGGCCCACCTCAGCACATACTAACGTGTGTAAGTAGGTAAATTCAGCACGTCAAAATCTTTTTTCACTTTCTTTTTCTCAAACTTTTAGTGGAGGTAAATTCAGAATACAAATCTACAGAGTAATCTACATTATGGAGTGTAGGAAGTGAAAAAAGATGTAGGTGAAGTGTATTTATGTAGTCAAACTAAATCATAAATATTACACACAATTATAAATAAGTTAGAGTCACAATGAGTATAAATAAATGCCTTGAAACTTTATAATATAAGTAGAAAATTACAAGGGCAAATATGAAACAAAATGCACTATTTATTTTTGAATTTCTAAAACCCTATATAAATTGAAACAAATTTAAAAGGTTAAACATCATACAATTACAAATGGAGGGAGTAGGGTTTTAGGAATTAAATTTGAAGCACAAAAAATTATAAAAATTAAATTTGTCAAATCTTCATACATTGGAGACTAGTTTAATCCCAAAGTCATCATCACTCTAAATAAATAGCCGAGGGATTTGCATCTGCTTATCGGCAATTCGATTCCAGTAGTCCTTTTAAAGAAAATTTGATGCTTCACAGCATTTTTCAAAGAGACTTTTGCCTGCGTTACATTGAGAAAATTTTAAACTATCCCCATTTCCGCAATTTCTGAATTCACTTCCATTTCTTCGCAAAAGTCATAGAATTCTCATATCCATGAATGATTTATGATAAAAGTAGCAGATTAACAAAAATATAAATAAGATGAACGGGAATACTGCAATTCATTTTTCTTTTCTTTTTTTTTTTTCCCTATGAAGTAAAAATCAAAATTAGTCACTATTGTTTTGCGAACTTCAGTTTTTATGGATATTTTGAATTATATCTTTAGCCAAAAATATACTCTTCTTCCGTTCTATTAAAAGAGTCAACTTTGTAATACTAAAAACAATATTAAAAAGTAAATTCTTCTTCTGATAAAATTTTATATGATACGATAAAATTTTAAATATGTTTTTTCAAATTCAGCTGCACAAAGTCATCACAGTTAACGAACAAATTTTGCACAAGTACATCACCGGGATTGCACAAATCCCACAAGAAAGGGGGAAAAAAAATCACAGAGATTGCACAAAAACCGCACTGTTATCTCACATTGTACTGTCCGGGACTCAAAAGTAACAGATATTATATCCCATTGAACGGAAGATCCGTCCGTGGGTTTGGCTACTAAAAAACCATCTTCTAAAGAAGTTGACATTTTTTTAACTTGTTTATTAGGGCATACTGCAGCTTCTTTGTGAAACAGATCATCTATCCTACAAACTGTGAGTTTAGATAAGAACTATATATATTTATATGGGATAGTTGATATGTTCCACTATATATATATAGATGATCTGCCTTCAGTAATATATACTGTTCTTACCTAAACTCACTAAATTGTGAGGGACATGCAAATGTAAAGGTAAGAAATCTAATAAACATCTTATCAAAAAAAAAAAAAAAAAAAAATCTAATAAACGAGACCAGCAGGAAAATCAAGGCCGCAAAAAGAATGAAAAGATACTGGAGTTGGTAAACCTATTTATAATTGCAACTCATCTAACAACAAAATTTGCTAATCAGATGCTATGAAAATATACAACTACTTATATCTGTACCTGTAGTAGACATTTTACAACTATAGAATTTCACCAGAGATAAATTGGGTAAAATTCAAAACTCTGGTGTTCGGTAGTAGCTGTCTGCTGCAAGATGCAGAGGCTCCAGTCCCAGATCAAAGAAGAAAACTATCGTCAGTATGCTACGCAAAGCACCGATGCACACCACTCTGCAGTTTTAGATTGAACAATGAACAGATTTTGGGGATGACCAGCTGTACAGTTTCTTCAAAAACATTTGTATGAGCCTGCAGAAGGACAAATAAATATTTGCTCATCTTCCAATCCAAATCAAGTTGGACGAACTCGTAACTCCTTATCATAAAGCTTGACTCTAAATGAATGCTGGACTGAAAAATACTGTAAACACATAAATGAGCAATTCGAAAAGGATTATATCTAGTAGAATAAAAGCTAAGAATAGCTTTACGCTACGAGGTATAAAAAAGCAAGCCACACTAAAAAAATGGATATCAAACTCTCTTCACTTTCTAAAGTATAAAATACTTGCAGTCTATGCATAGTCAAGCTTCCTAGACAAATGTATGCAAATGGAGATAAAAAGTGGGTGACTCGACAGTAAGTTTCACGTACAAATTTCTAAAGATAAAAGGAATTTTACCTAATTTTAGGGAAAAGCATAAATGTGAGAAATTACAAGTAAACAGCAGATGTTGCTGTAGTAAATTTCTTGCTAAATTACACAATGCTTGCACAGCACAGTCTATGCACAGATAGTGTGCTGCATATTACGCAAAACTTGCAGAGTCTATGAACAGATAGTGTGTTGCAACTTGCAGAGTCTATGCACAGATAGTGTTGAATATTACACAAAACTTGCACAGCCTATGAACAGTTTCCTAAGGAAAAGTATGCAAACTGAGGTAGAAAGTGAATGGTTTAGTAAGTTTCAGGTATAGTACTAATAATATAAGGCATTAAACCTAATTTCAGGGAAACATAAATGTGAAAGATCACAAGTTAACTATTGCCATGGCTGGGATAAGGAAACAGTAGACGACGTATTGTAAATTTTCTTGCCAAATTACACGATGCTTGCACAGACTATGCACAGATAATTTTCAAATGAAAAGTGCGCACATTGACTTAAAAAGTGAGTCATTTAATAAGTTTCAGGTACAAATTTCTAAGATAAAGGCATTTTACCTAATTCAAGGGAAAAATAAATGTGAAAATTCACAAGTTAGTTATCGCCAGGGCTGGGATAATGAGACAGTTGATGTCGATGCATCTACACCTAGTTTCCCATGGATAGCAGATTTTAACACCTCATATTGTTCAGTAACAGAATCATATACTGCCTGCATATATGCTGTCTTAGCCTGCAACACAAAGCCAGTCAAGTGTCAAGATTCTACCTCAATATAAATCACACATCATAACAGAATACCAACAATGCATAGCATATCATGTAATTGCTCAACAGAACTTAAATCAGCATTTAGCCATTGATCACCCAGACAACTCACAGGATTTGGAAAAAAATTACTATTGGAATTGTAAGCAAATTTTAATATCCATACAAGATATGTGATTGATATATGACCAATATATCCAACCTCACATAAGAGTATAAATGCATTTTGTAATTGTATAATGCATATCAACCATATTAGATCGAACTAACCTTTTCAGGTTCTTCCAAGGAGGTAGAAATGTCATTGAAATTAATTTCTGGTCCCACTGACAATCCCACTCCATGGAAGGAGATCACTCTCTTCTCACCAATGTCTTTTTCAACCTTGAAAGAAATTTTTAGTCAGATGAGATCATCATGGATAATGAATCATAAGGTGAACGATAGTCAGATTAGTGTTACCCCTTGTGGAGGGGGCATAATATCATGGCATAAAATTGCCAAAGGATATATATGACCAAGAACACCAGCATGCTCGACAAGCCTTCGCATATTGTCCACTGATGAAGCATCAAAAGGTGCCTAAATAGTCCTACATTAGTTAGTGACTAGTATGCTGGCAAATGCTTGATACAAACGATTTGGAAGATAGTATTCATTGGAATTGGGATAATATAAAGCATGCAATCTCAGAATCAAAATACAATTTCAAAATTAATTCTTTTTCCCCAATGTTGTCCGGTGACATCTAGTAATATCAAGCAGAAAAAACTACACAACACAAACCATCAACGAATTTCCTGAAACATTCATTAGACGGAAACAGTTTCATGATTCATCAAACATCAAGCCACAGAGATAAACATTAGTTCAAGCACGTCAAACAAAGATGCGGAAATATTTGTCATATAGACACTTAAAATCCATTTTTTAGAACCTTCTAATGATAACACTTTGTATGCATACATGCCATTACTAGAGTGAGCAAAAACTCTCTTTCCATGAGAACCATCTCTAACAGTATATTCTCAATGATCACAACTACAATCCAGCTACATCTTCTTCATCAGGACTGGCAACAACAACAACTATCCCACTATGTGAGCATGCTTATACGGATTATGGCTAGCCATTGTGTTCTGTCAAAACACATCTTTTCATTTAAGTTCATTACGGGTGGACAATTGTACTTTGTTTCCTTATTACTATTAGCCCTAATAGAACTTTTTGCCAGCACTGATTTGTTGAATTCTACTTTAGTAAAAAGGACCTGATTCCCACCAATAGAACTCTTATAGAACTATATGCCATCAAAATGGGTAACCAATTGGGAAATTTTGGGGTTAAGAAGTAGGTCATGTGGTACAGAAGCAAATAAAACCTAATATATCCAACAAATAAAGTTCCCGATATAAGTTTCTAACAAAGTATATCAGGTCTGCACGTATTTCCAGTAAATTTTAAGTTTGAATTGAAAATGGGATATTAAACTCTTACAGGGTACCATTCTCCAGTAACAGGGTCAGGTCGGTCCCTTCCACCACTTGGTGCAATCCATATTATGGTTGATCCAGCCTTGATCTCAAATAAAGTTAGACTTTGTACACCTTGGCGGATAGCAACTTGAATTAGCAGAATAAGCAAAGAAATATTTGGATACAAAACAAACAGAGAATTAACAAAGTTATACAAGTTACAAAGTAAAGGCTCTGAAAAGTGGAAGAATGGTATAATTTTTACATCAGGAACTTCCAAACAATGCCTAATATTGTTTAAGTGAAAAGACAAATGCAAGTATCATTTTCATAGCAAGATATGAGATACAAAATGTCAGAGCTTAAGTGCATGCCACTGGTAGGAGTTAAAATCATCCAAAAACTTTAGGTTTTATTTTCTTTTGTTCAAACCTAGTAAGAACCAAAGAGACAAAAAGGAAAAAAGAAGTGTTGTCTGAATACATTTTACACTGTTCCTAGGATCATCTGCTGCTCAGAACATTATAAATAGTTATTTCTGTAAGCAAAAACATAATCAACACAGTAAAGCGTAGCCCTGGATCCATAAGTTCATCATGGGAATTTTAAACCTCGAACCAACAACCATAATAAAGACCTCTACAAGAAAAAATACCAGTTCTGCTCTTCTCTATTTGAGATAATATTGTAATAAAACCATGATGACAATGCTGCATTCACCAGGCCACTAAATGTATTTTTGTTTGATCCTTTAACATAGTATTCCCTCAGGCAAAGATGGGCAATTGACAGTTTGGAGACAGGAATGACACAATGGGTGGCCAAACATTGATCATAAATGAATGGAATGCACACATGCACACACACACACACACACACACACATAAATACATATGTATATATACAGATACATACATGCTTCTGTTTTCAGATCCCACAGATGTATGAGAGAATCATAAAAGTGGAAGCAACAACGTACCTCAAAAGCATAGCCATCTCCTTTAAGCTTTTCGTGTTTGCTCTACGTTTCATGTCAACAAGCTCAGGAACATCATTCATATGTTTCTTTGAATAAACACACAGCAGATTCCTAAAAAAAATATGGTTACCATACATTAAATCAAAAGGGATAAGCATGTTTATTGAACGACCTTCTTGAAATATTTAGAGAAATGCACCTTCCCATGCTGAAGGGTTTGCAAAGAGGATCAGTGATAACTCTATCCCCAGCTACATAGGTCTGTATTGCAGTGTGGAAATCATGGTTAAGCGCCTTAATCCAATCAAATATGAGGATCTGTCAACATAATCTCAGTCAAGAGAAAGATTATATCACCATATTCTCAGCCAGATCAGGATTTGTTGATTCCAATAGCAGTGCAATGACAGCTGGATCTGCTTCAGTTTGGTGGTTCGACATCAACACAATGTTGTTGCCCTATAAATTTGATAAACACAAGCAGATTCATTACATGAATTAAACATATAAATTAGAACAGATATACAGTGTTGTCATATGTAGCATATCAGGCTCAAACATGGTAGGTTCACAGTGCCAGCTCTTCAACACCTACTTTCCAACGGTGGTACTCATAGTTAACCGTAGCCAGTTTTGTCTAATAAATAGATGCTTTCATAACAAAAATCGATTTATTTAAAAAAAAAAAAAAAAAAAAAAAAGGAAAAGAAAACTTTGATGCAAAATCATCTTGGCCACCTTGTTTTCAAAATTAATCTGGTTAGAATAGTTCTCAAGTTGATAATTAAGTGTTCAAGTAAGAGCTCGAGCCTAGTAATATTTTTTCGATTTTCAGGCAGCTTGAGCTCAATTTTATTTTATTTTTTGGCTCAGTCAAGCTCAAGCCCAGTCATATTTCTTCTATTAGAGCTCAGCTCGACTTTGTTTGCACGTTACACCCCTATGCTACGCTAACAATGATGGAATATTACAGTAGATTTAAACAACAATTATATGGCACAGAAGAGAAGAGGAAATAAAGGGACCATTACAGAGGGAGGGAGAATCAGCAAATGAGAAGCAATTTCGAACTTGACTATAATATCAAATCAATCCCACAATAAAAGAACGCACCTGACGAAGCTTCTCTCCAATTTCATTAAAAAGAGAGAGATTTCCAACATAGGAGTTCCTGTAAAGAGACTCATCAATTAACTGTTAAGAGAATACATCTCAGAAATTTCATATCAAATCCAGAAGAAACATCAGATGGAAAATTGTCTGTTTGAATTATAATTGATGAGACCTAACCCTTCGTAGTTCTAATTTGATGGCACATCACCCACCCCTAATAAGACACCAGGATCGAACTTGCATCATAACCAGAGAAAGAAGCCTTCCTAGTTATTAGATTGTATGTTTACCCTACAATTGGGTGACTTGATAGTAAGTTTCAGGTACAAATTATTAAAGATAAAGGCCTTTTACCTAATTTTAGGGAAGCATAAATGTCAAAAGTTACAAGTTAGATACTGTCATGGCTAGGATAACGAGACAGCAGATTTCTCTGTAGTAAATTTTCATGCAAAATTACACAATGCTTGCACAATCTATGCACATATAGTGTGTTGCATATTACACAATGCTTGCATAGTCTATGCACAGGTTGCATATCGCACAATGCTTGCACAATCTATGCACAGATAGTGTTGCATATTACACAAAACTTGCACAATCTATGAACAGTTAAACTTCCTAAAGATAAGTATGCAAATTGAGGTAGAAAGTGAATGGTTTAGTAAGTTTCAGGTATAGTCCTAAATATATAAGGCAATTAACCTAATTTTAGGGAAACATAAATGTGGCAAATCTGAAGTACAGATCTACCAGGATCGAACTTGCATCATAACCAGAGATAGAAGTCTTTCTAGTTATTAGATTGTATGTTACTCTACAAAAACTCCATATAATAAGTAATTCTATTGAATTTGCCTCAATTCTTTGTTCAGATCCTTTTTTTTTTTTTTTTTTGTTCAGCTCCTTTCTTATACCTTCTCCTGTTAGTAACTGATCTATTACAGTTGACCTCAAGCTAAAGCATGCACAGAAAGATATCATTCCGCAACAATAAGGACTACCCATGAACAGATGAGAGGTTACTGCAGAAAACAAGAAATGCTTACAAAAAGTTAGCTAATTAATGAAAACAAGATAGCTATAACTAGTTTCAAACAAGATAAGCAAAATTTAATTCTCCCACAGAACCTGATCCAAATAGTGAAATTCCAAAGAAGAGAATAAATAATTATTAAATTCAAAACACACGATGAAGGGCCAAGGGTGGTAAGATATTAGTCGGCATTTCAGAGCTGAATCTTCCTTGCTAGTATTCAACTACCCATTGCAAAAGACAACAACAACAGCAATTTTAACCCAATCTGCACATACCAGCTTGGCATGGCAATAACTGCTTAAATCCCAGATAAAAATCTAACTTAAACAAAATCAAGATTACACCATACTAACTAAACCTCACGACAAACAAAAGAACTGGTTACCAACCTGAAATCAATCAATGGGCGGATATAATTTTGGCCAAATATGTAGTAGTCAAAAGGTTCTCGAATAGCTTTATGATAAGATGAGAATTCAAATGGATCCTGAAAGAGAAAGTATAGCACTGATTGTAGTAACAGAAAGACTAAAATCAGTTATGATGCACCAAGAAGGATGCATAGTAATTACCTTCACGTCCATGAAGATGCGATCAAATACCAAAGCCATGTTAGACAAAACAACCTCAGGTGCTTTTGGATCTCCACTTTGAAAAACCTAAATTAAGAGACATAAATCAAATATGAAAGATTCAACCCCAAATAGCTGTAGTGCAAACTAAAGAAAGAAACAGAAACGGATGAAAATGACAGATCTGCTTCACCCTCTACAAAATGATATTTGAAGTGATGATATGTGACAAATGGTATTACACAATATCATTTAACACTTGGGGTGTTATAATTTTAGAAAAATTAACTATAATCCATGATGAGATTGCTATTAAATTTTGCTTTTGGAAAAAGCTAATGCTATTATCAATAAAGCAGTAAAGCATTTGACATGTATCCCTATTCAACCTTTTTTTTTTTTTTTTTTAGTGACAGGTTACCTGGGATTGTCTAAAGCACCACAAATAACACGACAACAATTGTAAATACAAAAGACTACCTGAGGTAAAATTATACAAGAGTCACACTTCGAGGGAACCCAAAAATTACACAAACTATTGTGCAATGTAATGTAATGTGGAATACTTTAACACACCAGCTTAATTACATGAAGATATCATCCTAATTGTCTTATATACAATGTACATGAACAATGTCAGGGTGAAACAAAATTCACATTTATGTAAGTGCATGAACAATGTCAGGGTGAAATAAAATTCACATTTATGTAAGTACATGAACAAAGAAAAATCAAAAGAAATGGAATGTGCTTATACAGACCAGAAGTCAATCAAATTTCATGTAAAGAAGTTGAAGCTTAAGCTCCAAAATATGCATGCATTAAGACGACAATAACTCAAAAATGGAGGAAAACTACAAGAAAGGGAAATGGCACAAGTTTTACAATAGTTAAAAGTATCATAAGAGAAGAGTTCTACAATAAAGAAAAGTATCATAATGAGAAGTGTCATAGAGTAACACGAATACAGTACATTCTATAAAAAGCTAAAGAAGATTATTTACTGCATTTCGATAATTCTGATACAACTCCTCCATGCCACGACTAACATTCAAAGGGATCCTTCCAGATTCCACTGCTTTCCTAATCCCATAAAGCATATCTGCAAACATGATATTTCAAACAAGGAAAGTCAACATTTCTACAGATGACATTAGGGTACAGAAGTTTTTGCATCCAAGCTTGACTTTCCCAAAAAGCACATCTGGGAAAACCTTCAGACATGCATAAAGTCTTCAAAGGATGAAATCAAACGATGGCCCAGTTTACATTGCAAGAATAACATTTGGACAATAAAATTGAGAAAAACTTCTAATGACCAATATTTCAGAACGTTAGACAATGCTAAATTTTGCATACTATTCCACCCTCGTATGTGTTTATTTCCCTCGCATCAAGACATTTACATTTTCTTTATATTGCATTATTTAGTATCACCCCAAACCAAAATATTTCAATATCAATATCGTGATTCTTTTTGATGTTAACCTTTCTGTAGAATTTAGTAGATACATTTATCTCCTCCACAACATGACTCTTCATGCAAAATGGATTTATTCTGGTTGCAATATACTGCATCCTAAGTTGATTATAGTCTTAGGATGCATTCTACATGACCATGAATGAAACAATTTCCCATTTTTTATGTTCGTGATGACAGGATACTCATTAAAGGCAAGTATTGTAGATTTCTGCAGGTAATTCCTTTCTAGAACTTAAACAAAAACATGCTCAGAATTGTCAGGGTTTACAATTCAAGTATATCATGATATCTCAATATATAAACTTCGATTTAACCTGCAAAACCGTGTTTGAACAAAGTGAACTTCATGGCTTTTAATTACTCCTTTCATTCCTTCTAGTACACCAAATCAAAAGGAGCAAACTACTTCACATTCTAGCAAAAATATAACAGTTTATCCTGCATCTGCATCTATCTCAGTAATATTTTCGAAAATATAGATTGTTATTGCATTCTGAAGAGCAAGCTTTCGAGAAGATTCAGTATGACACTAACTGAAAATATTTTTCCATACTGTGAAGATAACCTATTATCTTTCCATAAAAGGACCAGATTTAATGCCACACTCACAGAAAGGAAATACAGTTCTTTGTAAATGATTGCAAAGAAGGCAGGTTGAAACAAAAGGAGAGCACATAAATGCTGGGGTAAGCACTTGCATGCAATGTTCTTCCCAGTCCCCAGGCAAAAGAATGTTTGCAAATTGATAACTTCCATTATACCCACGAAACAAAAAAGAAGTAAAAGCTTATATTTGATCTACAAGCCCTAACACAATCATTCTCGGTTGGCATCATCTTTAAATGGTAAATGTCAGAGAAATTCAATGTAATCCTCAATGGAACATTAGCGTTCATTCCCTAGTTAGTGCATTTAGTCCTTCATACATTTAAAGTCCTAGCCCCAGATGTTAAGAAGAATTAAAACCCTAAAAAACAACCATACAACCAAGAGATACAAAATGAGTCAAGAATCATTCTCCTCAGTTCTCACAAACAGCTAGGTGAAACCAAATGGCAGCCACATATCTTCTTCACTAACACACAGGATACAATGCGAGTCAAATACCCAATCAACAGATCAATATGCAATTGGAGACTGAACTAAAACTTAAAAGGCATTTTAGTTTTTTGCGGCTTTGTCAGCATTAAGGAAAACTCTTCGACTAATAATACCCAAGACATAAATAGCCTGGCCCCAGGATACTTATAGAATAAAAAACCAAGTGAACAGAAATGTAGCTATATAGATTTACACAAATAAAACATATGCAGATATAACATACACATCTCACCTAGGGCATGTACATATAACATTAATCCAGACAGATGCTTGTCAATCACGTAATTTACAAACCTATGTCAGGAGATGGAGGTTTGTACATTTTCACCGACACAGTGTCAAACATGGCATTGGCATCCCAGTTATGATAATTATATGTGCATATACGTAACGGCATACATGTGATGTGCTTGCACGCATCAAGCTCAACAATCAATAAACTCTCACATATCAAATAATCAGTCATTATCCATTAATTCATTCAGGCATTCGAAATTAATCATTCATGAACCAACAAATTAAAGAATACCAAATCAATAACAGTACATGATAAAGAGAACATGATACATGGCATATTATAGAAAAATGACTATTAGTGTCTACACAATCAACATAAGAACTAAGATTTCAGAAAATTGTAACATTCCAATACCAGGAATATCAAGATCGGAAGAGCTAAAATTTAAGAGAACTGTAACAATTCAATATCAGGAACAGTATTTTGTGCCGTTTACAACTTGAAAATGCAAGTAAATGTTATGCATATACTCAGATAGCACATCCACAAAGGAATAACTTAACTAGTTTTCAAGTTTTATGATATTCTAATCATTAAACAATAGTAACGAATTATTATCATTTCTAATATCAAGTGTTCCACCAGAAATTGAGGATTAAAAGTTTTCTACTCTACTAAATGGACTCCACACTTCAATCGGTTAATCTGATCAGTGAAAGTCTCCAAAGAAAATAATTACCTACAAATACACTAAACTAAACAGCAAACAGATAGATTAAACAATACGACATCCAACAACACCTATAGGCATATGCATTAAGAGAGGCGTGGCGAAGTAAAACAAGAAACTTGAAACATACCTTCCTCAGTACGGAAATCAAAGAAATTGAGCGGCAGGGAGAGCTCGGACGCAGAGCAGCTGGAACTGGAGCCAGAACCCTGCAACGCCGCCGCAGCCGCCGCGGTGGAATCTTTCCTCCTATCATCACCGAACTCCGCCATCTGTCGCACCACCGGCTTAAACGCAGGGCAAAACACTAAGCCGCAAGGAGTAGAATTGCCGGAAAACACGGAAGAATTCCTGGAACTGGAAGCAAAAGCCGCTGCCGAAGACGAAGAATGCCTCGCCACAACAAATGCAGCTGACTTGAGGAAAAAGCTACACAAAGGAGGAGCAGAGAGGATCACCATACTGTTCGTTCTCTGTGCGTGAAGTGTGCGCGCGGAGGAGAGAGAAACGGTGAGAGAGAGTGTGGTGAAGTGTGGGACTGTGAGTGCGGAGGAGAGAGAAAACTGGAAATAAGGGAGAAAAGGGAAGGAGAGTGGCTCGAGCGGGGCAGAGGAGAAAAAGATTGGGTGCGGTGGAGTGAGTGTTGGTTATGGAGATCCGCACGGGCTTTTGTTTCGCATTGGCCAATAGGAGCGAAAATCTGATGGTTATAGATTCGAAAGGGAGTGTGGTGTTCTCAAATGAAGTCTTATCGGTACACGTGGCAGAAGATTAAGGCTCCATGGGTTATATCGATGTTTAACGGCACATCTATTTCTGTTTCCATTTCTATTTTATTTTTACTTCTTTATATTTTTCTTCTTTTTTTTTTTCGCTCAATTTAGATTGCTTTTCGTCTTGAGAAAAGCAATAACACGACAACAGAATTTCCGTTCTGTTTTTTTTTTTTTTTGGGAGTAGTTAACGTCATTTGTATTATTTTTGTTTTGATTATAATAATATTTTATTCAAAAATATAATATTTGTAAAATAAAAATAAAAGTTCTTAGCATAAAATAAAATAGTACTCATTTTGTTCGTTTATAAAAGTTCACTTTGATTAATGTATAACTTATTATGAATGTTAAACTATAATACTAAAAATAGTTAATTTGACATCATTTATTCCATTTATATCTTTACTTATTAAGTATGAACTAATTGTGAACCACACATGATTATATTAATATGAGTAAGATAAGTAAAATATTTTGAAAGTAAACTCTTCTATTAGAACAAAAAATATTTTCTAAAGTGTATTTTTCTAATAGAACGGAGAGAGTATATTATGTACTCATCCATTTCATTAGAAGATTTACTTTCAAAAATATTTTTTTCGTTCTAATAAATGAGTTCTTTCAAAAATTTTACTCATCATAGTTAACTCACACTTAAAAGAAGTAAGGTTATAAATGAAATAAATTGTGACAAAATAGCTATTTTATATGTTGTAGTTTGACATTCTTCATAACAATTTATACATATGTGAAATTGAACTTTGCTAGTGAAACAGATGGAGGATTATATCCATTCTTTTATATTATTCCAAGTGGGAAGAGCACACACGTTTTTATTTTTTTATTTTTATAAAAAGAATGAGTACATTGATTACCTTATTTATACTTTATTATTTTAGGAAAATGAAAAAGACAAATTAATTAATGCTATGAAATGTGAGAAGTAATTTAAGGGTAAAACTTTTCTTTTTCTTGAGATTAACTTATATTGACAAGATACCTCACCTCTAGGGCATGTTCTTTAAGTTTTGGTTTTAGTTTCAATAGTAAATTTAATATATTATAATCAGCTTCACCATTTTCAATACAATTTTTTACTATTTCGCTATACTTTTATATATTTTTAATACACTTTTTACATTATAAAATTATTTTCTAAAAACCAAAACTTAAACATTCAGTAAAGAACAGACCCTAAGTCAACCATGTATTATGCCAAGTAAAATTGCATTTAATTGTTTTGATTTTTTTTTCTTGAATGAATTTTGGTGGAATTCTTTTCGTAACTTCCTATGTCCTAATATGAAAATATAGGAAAACTACATTCCCATTAAGGAATAGTAGATCATTTGACGGGACTATAATCTCACCTAAAAACTCTTTCTTTTAAACAAAATTGCTTAAAGTGACGTGCCATCCTTCAACCAAACGCCAAAAGTAGTGTCGATTATCGCAATATTTTGTCAACGAGTAGTTTTTTATTGGGTAAAGGGGGTATTGTTTATGATGTTTTAAAAACGATTTTGAAAACATGTTTTTGGAAAATAGTTTTATAATGTAAAAATGTATAGTTGAATAGTAAAAATTTGTTTTGGAAATGATGAAAAATAATTATAATATTTTAAATTTACTGTTGAAACCAAAATCAAAACCAAAACCAAAAGAACAGGCCGTCAAGGTTTGTAGCAATTGTCAAATGAAATTTGACATATCATAAAACTATCAATATTCCTGAATATTTAAATTTTGGTAAAAACTTGTATCTGACATGTCGGACGGTTCAACGAACATATTTTCCTTTTGTGACAATAATAGATTGATATTATGACATGGAGAACGATTACACATTTTTATTATAATTACACTACTTTTGGTGTAAATTCACACCAAAATTTGTTGTTTGTGAGTGGAGTCTTGGAAATTATCGCATTTTCTAATACGACACAAAAATCCAACACAATTTACATGAATTAGCATTGATATAAATTATTAAACGGGTCAGATCAAAACTAAGAATGTCAATACGAACAACTAAATTAGGAACGTCGTGATTGAGAATATTCACATGTGAATCTGGAAACCCTAACCAATAAACACAAAAATGAGAAATTTCTAATACAATATATTAAGATGGAAATATTTACGAGTTGAAACACCCTGCGAAAAGAAGATAGAACCCAGAGAAGACAAGAAGCTGCACAGCTTAAAAAGAGCTTCAATTTAACATGGGAATGATGATGAGCTATTACTAGACGCGCGCATGAGATGAGATGATAAATAACGCTCAGGCGTGGCAAGGTGTTTAAATTGGAAATCTCAGGAATTGAAATGTTGACCAATGGGAATTTAGAAGTTGAAATTAGAGATAACAACATCATCAAGAAGAAGGCTCTAAATCAAACCAAGGTAAACAATGTCTGACACGATAAAAATCCAATATACATATTAAAGTGACCCGACAATCGTACGAATCAGATACATTTACAGTGACTCATTAACTTGTTTATGACCCAAATTGTCACTCATAGATGTCACATATATAACTGATGGCAATTTGCTTTGAAAAGAAAAATGCGATGCCAACTTGGCCAGCATATTCTTCAAGAAATAGAAAGAAAATCAACCAAAACTAGGCACCGTGGACTAACAAGTGTGTGGAAGACTTTCTCTTTGTTTTCTCACCCACGAGAACTCATGAAATACAACAAAAGAGAAAAATACAGAAAAATCTTGGAGCTGCAGCAGAAAACATGCGGTCCTCCTTCGACCTCAGCAAAATTGAATAAGAGGAAAAACTATGCCCATTGGTTTGGATGAGAGAGACACCAAAGCAGTAAATGAAAGAAATCACAAAAGCATATATTGTTAAAGGACTTTTAGCAGAGCGACGAAGTTCAGAGCACGGGGAAAAACAAGACCGTATAGTCTTGGACAGAGGATCTAATCTCGTCATGAATTACTGTGCCGTCGGACTCTGTGTGTAACAACCCTGATCCATAGCCTAGAGGCAAGAATATCAAAATGCTGAATTTCACATAGCATTTCAGCCTCCCCGGGCTGTATCCTAAGTAGTATTTCAATCTTACAGTTACAGAGCTGCTATATAGATAGTAGCATTTCACCCTACTTTACAAACCAATTGGGTACACTCAAGGGGCGAAACTACATCGCTTCCCCACCTTCGATACTTCAAAAACAAATATTAAACCCACACTGGCATTTTACAATATGTATGATTATATAGGATACACCTAAAAGCACAATAGTAATGGTAATATTACTAGTTGAACATTATCATGATCATTGCATTCCAAGAGTACAAAGAGCCACTCGGTTGAAAAATAATTTCGAATATTACTATCATATCTACTAACCTTGTGAATTCTCTTAACTCATATAAAGTCAGGTTGCTAAGTTAAACCTGTTTGCAGTCCGAAGAGTTTCTAGAAATGGACAAAGAAGTATCAAGTAAATCAATACATCTCAAAATAAATTGAAATTGGTCTTATTCCCTCTCTGTTTCAAAGAGCATCAGCTTAACCCAAGAAATTCATGATCGTCAAATGGAATACAAGGTTACAGAGAACAAAATCTGCAAAAGCACGTTCTGGTGGCAAATCTTGCAATGTGATAAACATGTATCACCTACACGAGATTGCCAAAAAATACAAACAGCTTTTCTATTGGGGTTTGGTGATTTGGGGGGGGGGGGGGGGGGGGGGCAGAACTTGGTATTATCTTAATGAAGCAGTATTAAGTGTTTTCTTATTTAGTGCCAGTCATATCCATTATCGCTTTCAAATCAGCACATCTAAATGTTTACCATCCTCAAAGCAAAAAGGAGATACACTAATTTACAACATTAAGGACAAAAAATGACTAATCCATTAATCTGAATGAGGGTAGCTTTTGGTTTTCTTCCACCTATAGGTGGATAAGCCTGGTATAATTAGGTTATTTAGTTCTGTTACTTCTAGAAATTAAAACAATAACAATGCAACATCGAGGTGTATTCATAGTTAAAGTATGCTTACCTTGAATTCCTTATTCTCTTTGTTTACTTGAATATGAAGACAAACTGCAAACGAAGCTTCAAGAACCAGTATATTAACATTACACCAGTAATCTGATGAATAATTCAAACCTCAACTTGCTTACCAGTGAGAACAGCAGTTCCAACACCGGAAAGAACTCCTGAGAGAAAATAGTTGAAGGGGAATATCCAACCAGAGCCATGTACACTACTTGATCACCAGAAAAAGCAGAAGAATATGTTAAACTCAAAGGCATTCTGAGCTCCACCTTAATAAGCAAAAAACAATCTGTCCATCCAGTTTCAATAAGGCTATTAGTGAACATCACACGGGAAAGGCATCGCCATATGAAGAGACATGGCAGAGACTATACATGCAGTTATCAATACCAATTTCACCCGCATAATGTTCTCAAACTCTACCCCATTGTATCATACTTTTTATGAATAACATCAAAGGAGAAGAAAACCACATTCTTATCAGTATTTAAACTCCACATTGCACCATCGTCCAATTAGGAATGAGGCAATCAAAACAAAATATATCTCCCCACCACTCAAAAAGACCCAACACATACAATTATTCCATTTCCCTCAATCAAATGCACACATACTAAACTACTAATTTGATTGTCTTCTGAAACAACTATTATTGCTCAGACTGATCCAATCAAGCTATAAACTTTTTTGACAAGACGCCGTTAACACACAATAGGCAATCAAAGATTACCATTCAGAGCACAATATAAACCCTAATATCCACCCTTAAACAAATTGAACTTAGCAAATAGAAAGAAAAAGAAAAAATGCAAATCAAAGAGTTCCAAATCTTATAGAAAGTACCTGAATTAGGGTAGTGGATACAGAGAACGCAACGCACAGATTGATGATCTGAAACAAAAAAAAAAAAAAAAAAATCCTGAGAGTGAGAATGCAGTGAAACCTTAACATTGACCGGAGTGGCCGCATAAGTAGATCTGAGAGATTGGAAAAGTGCAAGAGCATCCTTCGTCGTCGATGATATCGCCATTTCTTCAGTGAAATCTTCTCTCGTTATTCGATGGGGAGGTCAACTGAGCCTTGGCTACCGAAAACCCTTCTCTCAAATACTACTCTTTTCGCAGATTCACAGTCACACGGATCATCGTGGACTCCCCAGAGGTTACTTTAGTAAATAGAGGATATTGTACATTGCTTCCCTAAACTTTTTTAATTGTGTAAATTATCAAAACTCCTAGAAGTTTACCCAAATTAACAAATGAAATTTGTAATTTGAATAAATTACCAAATCAACCACTGACCAATTAGAGGGTAAGTTACCCATTAAGACATTGAAATGACAAAAAGAACCAGCTAGAATTATGACCTCAAAAGTACGAAGATCATTATGAAATTTGTCTAAATTGTCAAACGAATCCTGTAATTTTATAAAATTTAATAGTCAACTTACTATTGTTGGTTTTATCAGTCATACTCAAGAATTAGTATGATTTTTTTATGGGGAAGAGGTGAATTAAGTTGAAGACAAAATAAAATTTTGGTCAAGAAAGAAAGACTATAAGAGCTAAAAGTTAACTAGGAGCTACAAGATTAGCGGAACTGCCGTAATCGAATAAGGCTTAGAATATGACCTTATTCTAGCGCAGAGGTAGGAGGTGGAAAAGTTCAAAGCTTTCTTCAACATAAGTGATAACGAGCGAGGCAGAGATGGAAAAGATTAAACATGGGAACAGAGATGACTTCTGTCAATAGGGAAGTAGCTCCCAATCAAGCTAGAGAAGACAAGGATTTCTCATACCAAGATCCGAGGATGTGAATTTGCTTTCCAAAGTTCTATTTTGTCATGAACCTAATTCATTCAAAAGTTGTACTTTGAAAAATCCTTTTTCGAATACATAAGCAAAATAGTAACACCTACCAAATGTTCAAGCAAGTAAGTGATATGATCACAATTGATCTGAGAATTTAGAGAGTTCAAAAGAGAAGAACTTTGACAGAATGAAGGAGTATTTATATTTCTTAATTGAAGTCTTCACTAGATTACAGACCAACTTATTTATAGAAGAAAAAGATAACACAAAGCTATAATCTGGCCGATAATATACTAGCTCAACTATTGCCTAATTTTAAGCAACAACAAATGTCATATTAGCAAGATAACTATTTACTAAATTGAAAGACTCAATTTATTGAAGATTCGGTTTATCTGTAGACTTAGTCTATGAAGATAATCTCTACTACAGCTTGGAGTCAAAGTTACAGTTGTTTAATGGTATCAATCGCCCCTCTAGAACTATCATTGCCAGCAAGAATGAAGCCATAGATGTGGTTTTGGAAAAATACAATTAACCCACTCCTATATGATTGAAGATGCGGTCAAACCATATCAATTTCTCCCACTGGAAGAATCCTTGTCCACGAGGATGGCAGGACCAAGTAAAGGTCACTCCTATCAAGTGCTTAATAGTCATGAAAGATTCAACTTATATGGAAATCGAGGGTTGGGCGAGGGTCCTTGTAACTCTGGAGCAGAGTTCATTTGGATGGTTGAGGTGAATATTGGTTGGGATTCTGAATGTTTGAATTTCCACCAGTTACGTTCTTCAACTAAATTGGTCACCCCTATGGGATTCGCCAACACCATGGGCTGCTTGATCTTGACATCTAGAAGGATGTCATTGGGGACATCGGAGGCCCAGTGGTGGATTGGGAGGAGTCACTGTGGTGGCAACAGTAATTAAGGAGAAGGGCATATCTAGGGGACGGTTGGCGCTCAAAGCACGCAACGCTTTTTGCACGATATAGAGAGTAGTGCAGATTTTTTCGAACTTGGATTCATGTTAGGCTAAAATTTCGTAAACATAATTGTGAAATTCAGTATCCTGAGTATCAATTGATAACGGATCTGATACCACTAATATGATGACAATTGATCTGAGAAGTTAGAGAGTTCAAAAGAGAAGAACTTTAATAGAATGGAGGATTTTTTATATTTCTTAATTGATGTATTAACTAGACTACATATCAACTTATTTATAGAAGGAAAAGATAACATAAAGCTATAATCTGGCCAGTCACATACTGGCTCAACTATTGCCTAATTTTAAGCAACAACAAATCCTAAATTTAGCAAAATAAATATTTACTAAATTGAAAGACTCAATTTACGGAAGACTTGGTCAATTTGGAGACTTAGTCTATAGAGATAATCTCTCCTGCAGCTTGAAGTCAAAGTTACGATTGTGTAACCATATCAGTTGCCCCCTCTAGAACCATCCTTGTCCGCAAGGATGAACCCATAGACGGGGTTTTGGAAAAATGCAGAGCAATTATAATATCTTTCATGTATTCTTCTACTTTTTTTCCTCATTGAAATTCTAATCGTATCAGTGGTATCAGAGCCGTTTTCGATCTTGAATCATTGAACATCCCGACACATTCTCTTTCTCTTTCTTAAACCTTCTTTTCACAATCCAAAAACTGGACATATAATGGATACCTTGGATATTGAATTTCTAACCTATGTTTACCAAGTTTTAACCCAACATGAATCTAAATTCTAAAAGATCCGCTCTACTCTACAGATAGTGCAAACAGCCTTATAGGCTTTGTGCGTCAATAGCGCCGTAGAAATCAATCCCTTCATTTCCCCCACCGTGACTACACACCATCCACCCCCACTCCCCATTATCAATCCCAACCATACTTAAAACAAATTCACATTCGATCCCTAGGATTCTTGGGCATATATTGGTTAATCATGGCAGCTCGTCCATCTCAACGGCGGGAATTCTTGGACCGCCACCAGCGCCTCTCGGCAACCCAATGTTTGTTGTCCCCTAATTTCGGCAAATCACCACCCAAGGGACTCGCGAACACTATAAGCATGTCTTAGGATTCTGCTGCGACGAGTAGTTCATCTCAAGACAGGACATGGGAGGGGGGAACGACCACAGTTATTCGTGATCAACGATTGTCGTGCATCGAGCAACGACAAGTTTGATCACACGAACTTTCCCCCTCATTGTCGTGAATCGGAATGAACACTGTCGCTAAAGCCTAGCCAACACGAGTCTTGTGGACAAAACTCTCTTAAGAGGGGTGAAATGTTGCGTGCTTAACTCCCTCTAAACCAGTAGCCTTAGTCAAAGATCACATCAACAGAAGGCTTCCCACCTTTCCTATTATCTAGCATTATTTGTTATTTGATTAATTCTTCTAGTTAGTTCCTGATTGTAAGGTATCATGTAATCTGCACAATATGGTTCATGTACCAGCTCTATAAATAGAGCTTACTTTGGATTAATAAAGATATCAAATAAAGAATTAAGTTCCTTCTTCTTTTTGCAAAAATTCCTTTTTCCAGATCAATATTGATCTTATTAGTGGTATCAGAGATGATGATTCTGAAGACTGTACTTCATTTTCTCATTTCGTAAACTCCTCCTCCTACGCTACTTTTTTCTCCTCTATTGTAGAAATATGATCGATACAAAATATTTTCTTCTGCCACTGTTCGTATCAGTTCCATGAAACCGAACTTCGTAAATATTCGAGGTAGAAGATTGCCGCTTCCATATGCCAATCTTTGGGATAAAAGATTGTCTCCTCCATCCACAGCAGATCTTCGGGAGAGAAGATTGCCAACCAACTCTACAAATTTTTGAGATAGACAATTGTCCATCGGCATGCTTGATTTCATGCTTGCGGACAAGGATGATCAAATGCTGGAGGAATGATACAGTTACTTTAATTATCATTGAATTCGTTTTCTTAATTGATAAGTTCTATCTCATAAGTTAGTGAAGAAGTGCCAAAATTACCAGTGTAGTATTTCTATATTATAGGAATTATATTAGTGGGTTTAGTTTTTGGCTAATTTTAAATAATGTAATTGTACGTACGATTGGATATATATTAACGAAATATATCAATTATCCCTTTCTCCATTGGTCTTTCGATCCCTCTCTTCTTCTGTTCTCTTCTCTAATTTTGTGAGGTTAATTATAACCTTAACAAGATAGGAAAAAAGCACTAATTGCTTTGTATTTTCATTCATATCTAATCTGACGTACAATCACCTATTTATATTAATAGAAAGATTAGTAAGAATAAATAACTAAGTAAATAATAGTTCTCTAATTTATAGAGAGGACCACTATGCTAGTAAATTTTGGCATTATTCCACTAATCAACATATGAGATAGAACTTATCATTTAAGAACAAGACTAATTCAACTGATAAAGTAACCGTATCATTTCTTCCGCATTTGATCATCCTTGTCCTCAAGGATGAAATCAAGCATGCCGGTGGACAATCTTCTATCCCGAAGATTTGATGGTGTTGACAGCAATCTTTTATACCGAAAATTACGGAGCCGGTGGGCAATCTTCTATACCAAAAATTGCGGAGTCTATGGGCAATCTTTTGTACCAAAAATTGCTGAGTCAATGGGCAATCTTCTGTATCAAAAATTACAGAGTCAGTGGGCAATCTTCTATACCGAAGAATTGCGAGGGTTGATGTCCTAGACTGATACGTTCAGGACCAAAATTTGAAGGAAGAAAAAAGAAGAATCTGGAGAGAAGAACTGATTATGTTTTGTATCATATGTTTTGTATCATACTCTTGATAGAATAGACATGCCGGGAGAAACATAACTGTAGGAAGAATAAGGAGAACAGGTGCCAGAATGATGCTATGATACCAATGTCGCCATTGGATTTTGGGAAAGGAAGAAAGTTAGAAGAAGACAGGAAAGAGGCAGTAATTGCTTTGTATTTTCATTCATATCTAATCCGATGTACAATCACCTATTTATATTTAATATAAACATTAGTAAGAATAAGTAACTAAGTAAATAACAGTCCTATAATTTAGGATCACTATACCAATAAATTCTAGCATTATTTCACTATTCAACAGATGAGATAGAATTTATCCTTTAAGAACAAGACAATTCAACTGATAAAGTAACTGTATCAGTAAGATGTACGTAAAAACATAGCTAGAGTATATCCTCTTGGTTCTTATGCTAGAGTTTCTTGTTTAAGTTCATAAGGGGGTTTTCGATTGGAGTTTTGATTTGGTTTCAGCATTTAAGGAACATTCTTTGTTATCCACCGAATATTTTGTTCGCGTGTTATCTGCATCATTAGTTTCAGTTCACATCAAATTCGATTTAAAATGATGTTTTGAAGTGCAACGGTACACAAATGGTACATTGCATATATATTGAAAAATCCTAAGCAACTTTTAACTAGACTCTTTTGACAAAAGTGCTATTTGCTTTTGTTGTGCATGGTCTTTAATATCTATGGGGTTTAACATGGCCTATCAAGATCTCTGAATATTGACACTGTTAAACTCGTATACTGATGATGTCCAATCTTTTCGATGGGGATTGGTTGGTCAATCTGCAAGGGTTGGTAAACCGCCAAGGGGATGGTTAGACACCTGGACCTATCGAAGAAAGGAAGTACCGTGAGAATATTTCCGGAGCTCTTCCCGAGAATAAGCTCTGAAGGTCAAGTCAATTTACGATTATTGAGAGAATATGTGTAAAGCTATAAATTAGAGAGAAAAAAAAGAACTAATTACTTAAAGGTTGGAGTCCACTATTTATAGAGAACTGTTGGTGCCCAATCTTGGTAGTTCGGAAGTCGCTTTTAGGGAGCTGCCTAAACAACTAGCAGAATGCTAAGCATTTGACATTTCAAAAAGAAGAGGGTGCAAGTGAATCAATAAGTTATTTTCTGAGAACAGAAAAAACCTAACTTGTCCACAGGAAGGGCTTGTGGGACTTGATTGGCTCATACTTTCTGTAGATGAAATTAGAGTCAAGAATATGGCAAGAAATAAGAGAATGGGCGACTCTTCTGAATGCCGAGTTTTTCTCCGTTAAGGCTTGCTCAAGAACTCATTGCCTCTATCTTAGCTCCAAACAAGGGGCCCGCGGTTGTTGCTCCACTACCGGTTGTCTCTTTTCACCATTGCTGGTTGTTCTGATTTGCATTAGAATTAATGGTAAAGATTTTCTATTGCCACTTTCTTACAATTCTAAATGAACATATGGATACAATTGACATGTACACATTAGATATAAATTTATATTAACTTTAACACAATAAGCATATAGATACAACTAACTTGTTTTCATTGAATTTGTCCATATTTATGTTTATGAAAATTGAAAAACACTATTTAAATTAATAATTTAATTTTCAAATAATATCTCTCTAAATTAATTAAAATTTCATGGTCAAAGTTATTAATTCATAGAGTTATAATTTATACTTCTACAAATGTAAAATTATTTTAAATTTGAAGGACTAACACTTTCATTTATAAATTGTACCAAAGAGGAAGAAATTGTGCCCTAACCACTAAGCAATTTTAGTCCACTTTTATGTATTAACTACTCAATTAATCAAAGTAACTGGTGAGCTCTATAAAGTAGCTAATGACAATTCCGAACGAAGCTAACATGTATTTAACAGGTAACAACATCAAACAAATAAGTAATCAATAACACTGAAATTAGATAGGTATTTTTAAGTTCAAGATGTATTGTGTATGTTAAGGCGAATAATTTTTAAAATACGATGCAATATCTATGCAATATATGGGCAATATTTATGCACCATCTGGGCAATACTTATGCACTATTTGTGTCGTAGTTTTCGTTTAAGTTTAATAAGTTGTAAAAAAGGCTTTCGGATATATATGCAATACTTATGCAATATACTCTCTCAGTCCTTTAAAAGGTGTTTCTAAAGTAAAAAACACACAAATTAAGAAAAATGTGAAATTGTCATATTTACCTTAATTAAGATTGTATTGTTTATCTTTCTCAATTAATTGCTACACTAGCTTGTCACTTTAATTAAAAAGTTTATATTTCTTAATTTATTACTACATTTCTTAATTCATTACTACATAGATAAAAATACAACTTTATTTATTTTTTACATTGAAAGTTATGACGTGACACTTTTTAAAAAAATAATAAAAATTAGAACTACAAAGATACGGAGTGACTAGGAGTATGTGTATTACTTATGCAATATATGTGCAATACTTGTGCAGTATTTATGCAATATTTGTGCTCAATTATTTTTTTACCCCAATTTACATAATATAACTTGACTTTTACCCCTGTATTTTTAAAATTTATACTTCACTTCTTAGTTTACCTTACATCCACTATCTCAAGGTTTGGATCCCACTATCTCAATGTTTGGATCCCACTATCTCAATGTTTGGATCGAACCAATGCATTAACACAAATAGTTCATGAGAGAAAGTTAAGTTATTTGAGACCTGGAAGACTAAGAGGGCGAACGGCTAATTTTAGAATACAAGATATCGATAAAGAACACGCTTCACCATTGGTTCCTGCCAGTTATTCCATTGCCGGTAAGCTTATGTTCTTTATTTCAAAATATAAATGGTTACACAGGTTGTAAAATGAAGAAATCAGAAAACTTGTTTAACTTATGTTTCTTCTTCTCGTTCCCAAATTAAAAGGGGCATGTTAATTGCAGGACCTATTTTACTAAATATATGACACTTTTTAAAATTTTAAGTTGTGAAGACAGATATACCCTTGAATGTTTCTAACTTTATAAACTAAAAAAACCAACTTTTTAACTCAGGGGAAAATCGCCTGGCCTAGGCGATTTTTCCAAGCTAGGCAATTTTCTCAGATAAAATTGCCGTCCACATGACGGCGTTTTTTTCAGGTTTTTCCGGTCATTCATCAGAAAATCCTTTTTCCGGCGAAAATTTACCCAACTTTTTAACTCAGGGGAAAATCACCTGGCCTGGGCGATTTTCCCAGAGAAAATTGCCACAAGACGGCGTTTTTTTTTTTTTTTAGGTTTTCCTGGTCATTAGTCGGAAAATCGTTTTTCCGGCGAACGACCACTGAATTTAACCTAAAATTATCACTACGCAGCCGGAAAACGCATCATAAACACTAATACATCCCTAAACACAGCCGGAAAACGCGTCATAAACTCTAATAAAAACGCGTCATAAACACTAATAATTTAATTTTACTACATAAAGGTAGAAGAGAATGGAGGGGCAAAAATGTAAATTCACGTCTAAAATTTTTAAAAAAGTGTCATACGTTTAGTGAACAGTGTCCTGCAAATAACAATTCCGAATTAAAATACCCTATAAATTTACCAAATTTACCAACTTCAAGAATGCTGCAGTGATAACTCATTACACAGCCTAGACTGCTCCCCAAACCTTCTCCTGAATACCTCCACTGAAGAAAACCACCAGTATAAGCCTCCTAAAGCGGCTTAGAACAAGAGCAGCGAGGGGGACCTCAGGGAGGAAACGGAGAGAATTCAATAGGCTACTAGAAGCTGCTTATGAGAGCTTGGCTTGCACCTCCACCACTGCATGTTTTTGTTCAACATTGGTGGTGCTCTGGTGGTGGGCTTCATACCTCAAATGCCGGGACAAACTTATTCGAGTACACGCAGGCACATCGGCTTGTTGGCTCCTAAGCCAGCAGGGCTTTCCTCTCAATCCCCGAGGGCTCGCTCAAGAACTCTTAGCTCCTAATATTCGTTTGGATATATGTTAATTGTGCACAGAAAACTCAAAGCCACCTTTTGTGTAGGCCCTTCAATTGACAAGTCAACTCAATACATTTTAAGAACCTAAAAATAATTATACACCAAAAACCAAAATAACCATCTTTCTTCACAAAGCCTCTGCTTTAAAACCCATAAAAAATTGTCGAACTAAGTTTACAAAAGCATGCATGCTTACAACCGAAAAAAACTGCATTCAGAGTCACAATAGTCACAAGGGACAAAACACAAAAAAAAAAAAAAAAAAAAAAAAAACTGGCCGAACTACTAGAGGCTCTTGCAATGCATGTCAGAACTTGCAAATGATTTATTTAATCACTAAGCACTTTACTTGCACATCAGAATGGGGAAAGCGGGAAACCATCGCACAGGTACAAGTAAGCTCACTGCAGGGGCATCTACGCGGGCGCCCAGCGAGCAAGCGGGTCGGATGGCTGCAGCAAGAACACAAAATTAATAAACAAAACAGAACAAGTCATGACATTGGACCAAATGCACTCCTTATATCGGTTTTAAAACAGGAAAGATATAGCTTTCGGAACCCCCATTCCATAAAACCCGAAACTGGGATGTGAGCACGCACACTGTTACAAAAGCTCAAAATATGAAGTTTGCTAAGCACACAGGTTAGTTTTCAAAACCTAAGGTATCAATAACATTAGCATGCCGCGCACCGCGGGCACTAGACATTCACAAACGAAACCACCTCTAGTACAGAATCTCTAGTACTAATACAGTTACATGATTATTCCTTCACCTAGAGACTAGTAATTGTGGAGTTCAATAACTGATCCCCAACAATCAACCTCAACTTGATTATGAAATCATCCCGACTGATTTTCTTTTGCTACAATTGAAACAAAAAGCAATCAATCATATGAAATTTTCTGCGTAAAAAAAGAGAAAAGAAAACAGCTGTTGGATGCAAACGTTTACTTACTCTGAACAACTCATAATATGTATGGACCACATTCATGTCCTTTTGGGTAATTTTATCAGATATAGCTTCAAATAACACAGCGAAGCGCATCCAAGGAGATTTAGGAGCCTTGGGGATGCTTGATCCAATTCCAGCGACTACTTCCTGAGACTTTCTCAGCTGGAGTTCTCCCCCCTGATACACAATATGATGTACAATTTAGGCTATGTTTGTTTTGTAACTCAATTCAGAAATTCTTCACCTTTTTTTGGAAAAGGGAAAAAAAAACCTTATCAACAAACGCTCTCATTTTTTTTTTTCTAAAATTCAAATTTCAAAGTTCAAAATTCCTACTCACATTTATTCCCAAAAGAACATCATCAGAACCCCATTTTTACAAAACTTTCCATAAAACAATTCCCTCCAAAAAAAAAAAAAATTCTCCCCAAAAAAGAATTTCCTATTTGAGTTGCAAAACAAACAGAGCCTAATACCTCAAAAAGATGTGAAAACAGTCTCGTAATCTGATATGAACAATATGCCTTTCTCCTTCGAACAAATGCCTAACCCATCATATTTAATTGTCACTGGGTCAACAAAAAAGAATTAGTTGATCTCACAGATACCCTTCATAGTGCAAAATCAGTGCCAAATCTATGCTAATTATGCAAGTATCAACAGGTTCAGAATTAACAAATTTGATGGAAATTGTTCTCTCGTGGACCAAGTTCAGAATTTTCAAGTGTTAATTTCAAAACTGAATAGTTATGGTGTTAGGATGATTTCAGAGAGTTTATAAGTAGGGGCTATAATAGCCTAGTTACCAAAAAGTTGTAAGAAGTTCTACGCATTTAAGAAGAATCAGACAAGGTGGATTGGGGAGTTTGAAGATAAGGGGAGCCTTCAGTAAGTCCGAAGTCAAATAATTAAAGCAAATAACAACATTAATGTATGATTTTTGCATTTCTACATCTAGTAAACAACTGACACATTATCATCTTCACAATCCTTTTAAGTTAACAGATGAGGAGGAATTACCAATGGAAGTGATGATTTATAGATCTGCAATTGGCGCTGAGGCTCCTGAGTAGTAACTCCAGACAAATCAAGTCTGTTCTCTTCCCCAACATCAATCCCTTCATTAAAACCCAAAAAAATACAGATCCTAATTTAGAAAGATACAGAAAATTAATTAAATCAACATACTCGTTTAAATTTCTCCTAGGTCAAACAGATAATTACCCATCCAGTAGGATATAAGCTCTAAAAACCATAAAATTTTTCTTCTAAAGCCCATAGCTGAAATGGGTCACAGAAGATGTAATAAACTCCTATTCAGTAACAATTCTAAAATGCTGAAAGCTAGAGGATCCTAGGTTAACTCTGGAACTGAGAAAATAAGGATGACTCTTTCCTCCATAATTCTTGGATTACTCGAATAACAAAATCCATTAATGTTCAAACTGAAAAAAATAGAAGATATCCTTCCATCCTCTTAACAAATTCAGTCCACTCTCCCAATTCAGAACTTGAGAAAAAAAAACAAAACATTTCATACAATTCACAGCACAAAAGACAGACCCACAGACTTTACACCCAAATGTAAGTTTAAAAAACAATGATAAGTTTGCAAAAGAAAACCACAGGGGCCCCCAGAAACACTAGCTATGCATACATTTCCAGTTTGAGATCAGAACAAGTAAAATTAAATAGAAAAACCCCTTCAGAACCTGGAGGCATCCTGAAACTAACAGCATATTCTGGGTAAATGTGAGAGTTCAGGTTAATGTTCCAAACAATATATTGACTTGGCTTGTCTAGAGCATCAACTCCACTATCAAAATGCTCACTACTTGGATGATACTGCTGCGACCCTGGACAGAGTTTTTCCAAATTTCCCAACATGACATGGCAAAACACCAAATGTCGGTCTCCATTTTTGTCATCACAAGAACTTGCACTGGAGTAACAAGAAAAAGTAAATCCTTCATGGAGTAACCACATTACAAGTACAAACGAACGAAGAAAAAATTTGCACTTATGTTATCATCAAGCTTCAAATACGATCCATCCACTACCTAAAACAAGAATATAGATGTGTGCACACACATGAACTGTGGAAGAGGAGGATGTTAATCCAGAAAGCAAACCTCTAGATTATTTCAGAAAAGACACCTATTTGCAACAGATATTCTCATTACCAAAGGGCAAAAAAGAATCCATACAAATTTACATTGTCCACACGCTGCTAAAACAACTTTAGTAAATAATTAAAAAATGGAGCAGCAAGTGGAAGCAGACCTTGAATAAGCACAGTTTATGGAACTCAGGTGCAATCCAACACCGTATGTGGTCTTTGGTTCAGGCACCCCATTCCCAAGTAGGTCATAATGCTAGATACTGCATTTTTAGAACAAGGAAGCCAAGCATACTGAACATTTGCACTCCCACGTAACTTTTTTGTAATGTCCACCTGCTTCTCAAAAAGCTCCGAGCGCAGCTGCATAAAGTGGCTTCATTGCCGTCAAAAACATGTTGCTTACACTTTCTGCAGTAAGACTTTTATTAACAGACTGAACATTTTGGTAAATAAGTTCTTCAGCAAGTTTATTGGGCCCAACTGAACAATGCAATTTAGCATCTGAGTTCACTTCCTGAAAAAGATTCAGCTAATTCAATTTCATTTTTTTACTGATTCCTGCTCAATTCTCATCCTCTTAACACCGCATTAGATTCTGCTACACACTCATCAACATTATTGTCATAAGTCCATTTACATCTATCTCAATATGCAATTTGATTTCATTAGCACCATTTAGCTCAGTACCAACAAAGGCTTCACCTGAAGTGGCATCATACTGACAGTGCACACCTTGAATAGAAGATAGTTCAGGAAAACAGCATCCACCTGCTTCATCAATCCAAGCAATAGGTTTCTGTGAACCAGTCACAAGATCAACCAGAACCATATATAAAATGTCTACCATTACAGGTTCACCATTAAACTGCAGTTGAATAGCAGCATTCTTAGCTTCAAAATCTGCTCTAAGTGAGTCGACAACATGCTGAGGAAAATCATTCCATTCGCCATCCTGATGAAACAAGAAGCACATCGGTGCCCTGCTTTTCATAAAGTTCGAGTAGTTATTAAGCAAGGGATTCTGTGCTTGCACCTGACACAGAGTAGGCTTTCCATCGTTTCTTTTCCTCTTCCCTAGCTTGTCAAAGGGTGCAAGACTCTCAGATCCTACAGATAGCTTCTTGCTGTTTACCAGAGCCAAAGACCTGGATGCTTGTCCTTTCACTGGTTTAACAACAATCCTATGGCAATTTTGCACCACATTATCTCCGGCTGATTCCATTATCTACAAACACTACATATATTCACAAACTAAGATCGATCGCTAACTACTGAAGTCAAGTATAATCCCTCCGGAAAAAATAGCTGAGGAAACATTGGTCGGAGATCAAACTGCAAAATCTGCTTTAAAGGGGAACAAAAAGGAATCAGTTCACGCTAGTCAATATTCATTAATACAAATTATATTAACTCGATGCAATACCCTAGGCTACATGAATCAATCATATTGGCTACATCAAACCTCAATGAAATACGACACTTTAACAAGGTATGGAACACATCTATGGTAATTCAGAGAAAATCATGAAAAAAATGGAGTTGGCAATCTGAAAAGTTCAACAAGACATGAATTACAATGGTTAAAAAAAAAAGATGCATGTTTCACAGCAAAACTTATCATGTGTGGAAAACCTAATGTAGTGATAAAAGTCATCACATTGAACAAACTCAGAAAACAAGGGTTGCATCATAAAAACACTTGTGGTGCTTTCATATGCACATACAGAACTGCGAGTGACTATATAAGTGATAAATGAAAAAATCAAAGTGGCAAATAATATCATTCAGAAATAGATAATATAAATACTTACCAAACCCTGCAAGCAGAGACTATATCTGTACAAGCCCCTGTTCTCCATAGACATGCTGTAAGTTCGACAAGTTCTTTCCTATTCTTTAGACTATATACTACCAGCAGCTCTGATAAACTTAATACACTAAAATGGCAATTCTTCATCAGTATTGCAAACTAAATAGATAAGCAGAACTGAAATATATATAAGGATACAGCAGCAAGGTATACAATATACACACAGAAGGTAGCAAGTTAACAAAACCATGAGACAGCACACTAATAACAATAAACTTTCTTTCAATAACAAATAAAACATAACACAAGTCTCCCAGCATCACAAAAGTCCAAGACGAAGAGTTTCTAGAAACGGACAAAGAAGTATCAAGTAAATCAATACATCTGTCCCATACATCTCAAAATAAAAGTGAAATTGGTCCTATCCTCACTGTGTTTCAAAGAGCATCCTCACTGTGTTTCAAAGAGCATCAGCTTAACCAAGGAAATTCATGATCACCAAATGGAGTACAAGGTTACAGAGAACAAAGTCTGCAAAGGCACGTTCTGGAGGCAAATCCTGCAATGTGATAAACATGTATCACCAACACGAAACAGCCGAAAAATACAAACAGCATTTCTATTGGGGGTTTTTTTGCGAGGGGGGACTCAATTTTATCTTAATGAAGCAGTATTTACTGTTTTCTTATTTAGGGCCTGTTTTTTACGTTTTGGTTTAAGTTTTGGTTTCAACAGTAAATCTAATATATTATAATCAGTTTTCATCATTTCCAATACACCTTTTACTTTATAAAACTATTTTCCAAAAACCAGTTTTCAAAACTGTTTTCAAACCCATAAAAAAGAACAGGCCCTTAGTGCCACCCAGCCATATCCATTATCGGTTTCAAATCAGCACATCCAAATGTTTAGCATCCTTAAAGCAAAAAAGGAGATATACTAGTTCACAACATTAAGGACAAAAAAAGACTAATCCAATAATCTGAATGAGGGTAGCTTTTGGCTTTCTTCCACCTATAGGTGGATAAGTCTAGTATAATTAGGTTATTCAGTTCTGTTACATCTAGAACTTAAAACAAAAACAGTGCAACATCGAGATGTATTCATAGTTAAAGCATGCTTACCTTGAATTCCTTATTCTCTTTGTTTACTTGAATCCGAAGACAAACTGCAAATGAAGTATCAAGAACCAGTTTATTAACATTACACCAGTAATCTCACGAACAACATAACGTTTATGGACACGAATAATTCAAACCTCAACTTGCTTACCAGCGAGGACAGCAGTTCCAACACAGGAAAGAACTCCTGAGAGAAAAGAGTTGAAGGGGAATGATCCAACCAGAGCCATGTACACTACCTGATCACCAGAAAAAGCAGAATAATATGTTAAAGGCTAAATGGCATTCCGAGCTCCCCCTGAATAAGCAAAAAACAATGTGTCCATTCGGTTTCAATAAGGCTATTAGTGAACATCACACAGAGTAGGGCATCACCATATGAAGAGACATTACACAATGACCGAGACTATACATGCAATTATCAATACCAATTTCACCAGCATAATGTTCTCAAACTCTACCCCAGAGTATCAAATAATACTTTTTAAGAATAGCAACACAGGAAAAGCTCATTGACGCCAAATCATTTAGCCCACATTCTTATCAGTATCTAACTACACATTGCACCATCGTCCAATCAAGAGTTGTAACCACAACACAATGGGGCAATCAAAATGAAATATATCCCCCCACCATTCCAAACGACCTAACACGCACAATTATTCCCTTTCCACCAATCAAATACACACATACTAAACTACCAGTTTGATTGTCTTCTGAAACAGCCATTATTGCTCAGACTGATCAAATCAAGCTACAAATTTTTTTTGACAAGATGCCATTAACACACAATAGGCAATCAAAAGATTACCATTCAGATTACAATCTAAACCCTAACATCCACCGTTAAACAAATTGAACTTAGAAAGAAAAAATACAGATCAAAGAGTTCCAAATCTTATAGAAAGTACCTGAATTAGGGCAGTGGATACAGCAAACGCAACGTACAGATCGATGATCTGAAAAAAAAAAAAAAAAAAAAAAAACAGAAATTTATCTCAGCAAATAAAATGGCAGCTAAAATTCAGCGAGTATGGAGAGTGAGAGTAAGAAAGAAATGAGACCTTAAGATTGGTGGGAGTGGCCGCATAAGCAGATCGGAGAGACTGGAAAAGTGCAAGAGCATCCTTCGTCGTCGACGATCTGGCCATTTCTTCAGCTAAATCTTCTCTAGCCGTCCGTCCGATGGGGAGGTCAACTGAGCCTCGGGTGCCAAAAACCCTTCTCTCATATACTACTCTTTCGCAGATTCGGTCGCAGAGGAGTGAGCAAATGTGATACCCGACCCGTCGGTTTCGGATCGGGTCGGGTATAGACCCGGCCGGGTCGGGTTCTGGGCCGATTTTTTTTTTTTTTTCTCCCCCAATAAAAAAGTTTCAAAATTATATTATTTTTGTTTAAGATGATATTTAAACACGTAACCTAAGTTCAACAATTGTCTTTAAGGTAAGCTGATTAGCCACTCTTTCTACTTTTTGTTTTGTTATATTATCTTATTATCTTTATTATATTATATGTTTATTTATATATTAATTTCATATATCAATTCTTTATACTACATATATTATAATAAATTTTTTTTAAAACAATATACATTATAATACTATATAAACTAATGGTAAAATTTACATTTTGTGTTATTTTTTTCTTTACTGTTTGTACATTTATATTACTATTTAAAAAAAATATTGTAATAAAAAAATAATAGAGTATAATTTTACTTATTTAAGATATCAATTTTCAATTGATAAGCATAGTATTTAAATTTGAAATAATATATAAATTTACGGAATAAAATATTATTTATTTTTTTATATAAAAATTAATTTTGTTTAGATTGTGAAATATATGTGTGATGTAATTTAAATCATTAATATAATTGAAAAAGATATTAAATAATTTATAATTTAATGTTGTATAATATAATAATAAGAAGAAAAAATAACAAAGGGCCTGTTCTTTTTGTTCTGTTTTGAAAACGGTTTTGGTTTCAACAGTAAATTTAATATATTTTAATCATATTTCATCATTTCTAATACAACTTTTTACTATTCAACATCTACTTTTTACATTTTCAATACACTTTTTACATTATAAAACTATTTTTCAAAACTTGTTTTCAAAATCGTTTTCAAAACGATGAAAAAGAACAGGCCCAAAAAACAAAGAGTTGCTGGAGTAGCTAATCAGTTTTCCTTAAGATTGGTTTGCCAACCTTAGGTTGTGTGTTCGAACCCTGACTTATGCCAATGAGCATTATAATTTTACATGTTTTAAGTTTAAAAAACCCAAAATTGGATGGAGAATCGAACCGGACCCACAGGTCCGAGCCGAAATCGGACCAGCAGCTATGAAAAAAAAATTGAGAGGGAACTGAACCGGACCAGCAGGTTCGACCCGTAACCGACCAGAAAAAAAAACCGACCCGCAGTTATGGAAAGGAAAAAAAAATAAAAAATTTGAGAGGGAACCGACCCGACCCGACCCGACCCGCGGGTTCGACCCGGAAAAAACCTGACCTACGATCGGATCCGTAGTTATGGAAAGGAAAAAAAAAATTGAGAGAGAACCGACCCGACCCGACCCGCGATCGGACCCGTAATTATGGAAAGGAAAAAAAATTTTTGAGAGGGAACCGACGCGACCAGCGGGTTCGACCCAAAACCGAACTGGAAAAAAAAAAACCCGACCCGCCGGGTCGGTTCCGGGTCATCGACCCGTGGGTTTTTGACCACCCCTAGGTCACACCGGGGAGTCCATGAGGTTACTTTAGTAAATAGAGTATATTGCACCTTGCCCCCCCTAAACTTTTTTAATTTCGTAAATTACTAACATTACTTGAAATTTACCTAAATTACCACATGAAATTTGTAATTTGATTAAATTACCCGATCAACCTTTGGCTTTGACCAATTGGAGGGTAAGTTGACCAGTTAAGAAATTGAAATGACAAAAAACCAGCTAGAATTATGGCCTACAATTTACTAAGATCATTATGAAATTTGTTTAAATTGCAAACGAATCCTATAATTTGATAAAATTAACTAGTCAACCTACCATTATTGGTTTGATCAGTCAAGACTCAAGAATCACGGAGAAGAGGTGAATTAGGATCATCTCAAAACACATTTCAAAAAAAAAAAGGTTCATCTCAAAATAGAACTTTGATCTTTTGAAAGTTATGCTTTGAAAAATCCTTTTCCAAACACATAAGCGAAATATTGACACTTACCAAATGTTGAATCAAGATGTAAATGCATTGCTAGAGTATATCCTCAAGGTTCTTACTTTAGAGTTTCTTGTTTAAATTTATAAGGGGCTTTGGATAGGAGTTTTGATTTGGTTTCAGCATCTAAGAAACATCATTTTTTATCCATTGATTATTTTGTTGGCATGTTATCTGCATCGTTAGTTTCAGTCCACATCAAATTTGATTTGAAACGATGTTTTGAAGTGCAACAACGATACACGAATGGTACAATGCAAAAATCTATTAAGAAATCCTAAGCAATTTAGGCTATCTTGACCAAAGTGCTATTTGCTTTTGTTGAGCATGGTCTTTAATATCTATGGGGTTTGATATTGCCTGTCAAAATTTCTGAATATTAAGGGGGTTGACACCGTTAGACTCGTATACTGATGATGTCCAATCTTTCAATGGGGGTTGGTTGGTCAATCTACAAGGGTTGGTAAACTGCTAAGAGAATGGTTGGACGTCTGGACCTGTCAAAGTGAGGAGGGCGTCTTTTTTCTTCTGATTAGCAGTGTTGATCTGGGATCGGTCTCAAGCTATCGGCTCAGTACCGGACATTAGCCATCCCCTCCAGGGGGACAATTTATGGAAGAGATGGGGACCATAGGGTCCTATACAGGCATACACTATTATATACCTTAGTGATTAGGGATATTACACCAATAAATTGAGTTTGGAGCACTCGAGAGTCACTTAGTCAACATTTTGACTGGATTCAAACTTAAATGAATTTGAATCGAGTTCGAATAACTTAACTTGAACAACTTTAACTCAAGCTAATTGAAATATATATAATTTAACTTAGTTGAAAAAATAATAAAATTTTATTGAATCCAACCAGTTCACTTGTAAGTTCGTATTTACTAGTTGCTTACAATTTCAAACAAATCAACTGCACATCCATAAATAAATAAATAAATAAAATTTTTAAGAACATTATAAAAATGAAATTTAGCTCGTAGTATAAAATAAACTTAAAAAATCAATATAAATTTACCCACAAATATACTTTATAGCTCAAGTTAAACATCGCATTTAATTCTTCTGAACTTAAAATAAACTCCAAGTTTGAAAAATAGATAATCTTGTAAGAGAAACTCAAAAATAACTTTTGCAAATATGAAGGAGATCATTTTTTATTTAAGGGACTAAAAGGCTAATTTATTGAAATGTGAGGGACATATTAGTGTTAAAAGTTAAATAATTTTACATTTATAAATCTGTAGGATGCATAAATTAAGAAGTGACTCTTGTACGAGAATAGAGAATAGAATGTTTTTTCTTACAATATTCTTCTACAAAGAAAATCGACTACTTTAAATTATGACGTTGAAGTTCTTGCTTTAAGATTCTGATTCAATTGCAATGTTAGCTTTCTTCGTTCTTTTGTAATACTCTACTAATTAATATATATATATATATTAATATGTTTGTGTGTGTGTGTGCTTGTGCAGTTGGTTAGACTAGAATAGCTGTTCTGCTGGTGGTGCCTGTTGTCTTAGTATTTCTTGCATGCATATTCCATTTGTAGACACATTTGCTTTCACTGCACATATTTATAGCGTAGTACACAGCACAAAAATACAAAATTAAACAATTATTAAAACAATGATATTTAAATAAATTTATTATGAAAGAAACAACAGCACCTGGAATAGCAAGTAATTTCCAATATCAAAGTATATTTGTTCTTGTTCTTCAACTACCTGTTCAGTAAAATTAAAGCAACATCAGTTGAGTTGCTTGCTCAGTTGCTCCTTCCTTCCCCATTCTTCCTTTTTTGCCCACTTGACAAACGAAAAAGGAAAAACCAATCAAAATTAAATCATACATATATTCAAAAAAAATCAAAAGCCTTGCATAATTGCATTTTGTGATTCATATTTCAAATGACAGGATTTCAAACCCGAATTAACACAGAAATTAGTAACCAGAATTGAAAGGGTATAGATACAGAAGGAGAGGAAGAAGAAGATCTCAGAAGTAGGTAAGTGCAACGGTGCAACTCCAGTGTCAAACTCATCATGACAAAGGCAAAATGACACCTCATAAAGCAATGCAGCCACTTTATCATGTTTGCGGCTTAATTAAAAGCAAAATGACTTAACATACTAATGAAAAAGGCAATTCCCTATTTAAAGCATTAATTCATAAATCGTATTAATTAAATTCTTCATAGAATACTCTTCTTTTATCGTATGCAGGCCCAGTTTACAAATAAAAATAAGTTTGGGTCTAAAATTAAAATTGTACAAATTTAACATACTATTACGATTACATGACATTTAAAATTTTGGGCCCCTGGGCCATCGCCCATATTGCCCATGCCTTAGGGCCGGGCTTGAGTGATGCATCAACCCATACACGACCTGAAATCATCACTATTAAGAGACAAACTTTTATATATTTTGATAAGACAAACACGATACGAATTAGATACAGTGACTCATTAACTTATTTACAACCCGAATTGTCACTCACAGTTGTCACATATATAAGTTGATTTGGATAAAAAAATGTTATGCCAACTTGGCCAGAATATTTTTCAAGAAATAGAAAGAAAATCAACCAAAACTAGGCAACGTGGACTAACAAGTGTGTGGAAGACTTTGTCATTGTTTTCTCACCCACGAAATAAAAATAAAATAAAATAAAAAAAGCCAGAAATCAGACTAGTAGTTGAAGGGTTCAAGCCAGAAAAATCTTGGAGAAACAACAAAGTAGTAAATGAAAGAAATCACAAAGGTAATTGTTATTTATAGGAACGTATTTACTATTAGCAAGAACAATTTAAAATTTTTTGTAGTGAAAATACTGAAATGCCTTTCACTTTATTAAAATAAAAAAAACAGCAGCATTTTGCAAAAATGCCGCCAGGAGTTGGCAGCATTTTAGTAAAATGCCGCCAGCTTTTGGCGACAAAAATGTCGCCAACTTCTAGCGACATTTTACAAAAATGCTCCAGCTTTCGGCGGCATTTTATTAAAAAAGTCGCCAGGAGCTGGGCAGCATTTTTGCAAAAATGTCGCCAGCTTATGGCGACATTTTTGTAAAATGCCGCCACAGGACGCCACCATTTTATAAAAATGTAGCAAAATGCCACCACAGGACGCCACCATTTTACAAAAAGGTGGCAAGCTTCTTGCGACATTTTTGTAAAATGCCGCCATTTGACGCTTCCATTTTACAAAAATGTCGCCAAATTTTTGTAAAATGCCGCCACATGACGCCACCATTTTACAAAAATGTGGCTAGCTTCTTGCAACATTTTGGTAAAATGCCGCCATTTGACGCTTCCATTTTACGAAAATGTCGCTAGCTTCTGGTGACATTTTACCAAATGTCGCCATAAGCTTACAAAATGTCACCAAAATTTTCTGAAAATCTCGCCCGCGACAGGCGAGATTGTATATCAGGCAATAATTTTGAAAAAAAAAAAATCCCAACTTTAATCAAAAAAATGTGTACATTTGTTAGTTACGGTAAAATATAGATTTCTCGTAGATTTTTTGGTAGGTGAAAATTTATGTTGGTAGTTTTTCTCAAAATATAGGAAAGGATATTTTTGTTGTTTCAATACTAAAAATTTTTAAAATGATCCTGCAAATAGTAAAACAGTTCTTGCAAATAGTATGCCCCATCACAAAAAGGACTGTAGTAGAGCGAAGAAGTTCAGAGCACATAGCAAAACAAAACAAGACTGGATAGTCTTGGACAGAGGATCTGATCTCGGCATAAATGACTATGTCATTGGGCTATGTGTGGGTAACATCCCTGATCCATAGCCTAGAGGTAAGAATGTCAAAATGCTGGTATTCACATAGCATTTTAGCCTCCCCGGGTTGTGGTCTAAGAGACATACACACTTGTATCCTAAGTAGCATTTCAATCTTACCAACATTTCACCCTATTCACAAACCGGTTGGGTACACTCAAAAGAGGCGATACATTTCAATCTTACCAGCATTTCACCTTATTCACAAACCGATTGGATACATTCAAAAGAGGCAAAATTATATTGTTTCCCCACCTTTGATACTTAAAAAACAAAGGTTAAACCCACACCGGCATTTTACAATACGTATGATTATACCGGAACCTAAGCACAGTAATGGTAATATTACCAGTTGAACATTATCATGATCATTGCATTCCAAGAGGACAAAGTGCTACTCGGTTGAAAAATCGTTCTGAATATTACTATCATATCTACTAACCTTGTGAATTCTCTCAACACATATAAAGTCAGGTTGATAACAGTGAAACCTGCTTACAGTCCGAAATGTTTTTAGAAACGGACAAAGAAGTATTAAGTAAATCAATACATTTGTCCATTCATCTCAAAATAAAATTGAAATTGGTCATATTCTCTCCCTGTTTCAAAGAGTATCAGCTTAACCAAAGAAATTCATGATCACCAAATGGAGTACAAGGTTACAGAGAACAAATCTGCAAAAGCATGTTCTGGTGGCAAATCTTGCAATGTGATAAATATGTATCACCTACACGAGACAGCCAAAAAATACAAACAGCTTTTCTATTGGGTTTTGGGAGGGGATGGAACTTGGTCTTATCTTAATGAAGCAGTATTAACTGTTTTATTGCCAGCGATATCCATTATCGCTTTCAATTAGTTACATCTAAATGTTTAGCATCCTTAAAGCAAAAAGGAGATATATTAGTTTACAACATTAAGGACAAAAAATGATTAATCCCTTAATCTGAATGAGAGGGGTAGCTTTTGGCTTTCTTCCCCCTATAGGTGGATAAGCCAGGTATAATTAGGTTATTTAGTTCTGTTACTTCTAGTAATTAAAACAATAACAATGCAACATCGAGGTGTATTCATAGTTAAAGCATGCTTACCTTGAATTCCTTATTCTCTTTGTTTACTTGAATCTGAAGACAAACTGCAAACGAAGCATCAAGAATCAGTATATTAACATTACACTAGTAATCTCACGAATAACATATTATTTATGGACACGAATAATGCAAACCTCAACTTGCTTACTTGCGAGAACAGCAATTCCAACACAGGAAAGAACTCCTGAGAGAAAAGAGTTGAAAGGGAATGATCCAACCAGAACCATGTACAGTACCTGATCACCAGAAAAAGCAAAATAATATATTAAACTCAAAGGCATTCTAAGCTCCACCTTAATAAGCAAAAAATAATATGTCCATCCGGTTTCAATAAGGCTATTAGTGAACATAACACGGGGTAGCCATCGCCTTATGAAGAGACATGACAGAGACTATACATACAATTATCAATACCAATTTCACTAGCATAATGTTCTCAAACTCTACCCCATTGTATCATACTTTTTATGAATAACATCAAAGGGAAAGAAAACCACATTCTTATCAGTATTTAAACTCCACATTGCACCATTGTCCAATCAAGAGTTATAGCCACAATGGAATGGGGCAATCAAAATGAAATATATCTCCCCACCACTCAAAACGACCCAACACACACAATTATTTCATTTCCTCCAATCAAATGCACACATACTAAACTACCAATTTGATTGTCTTCTGAAACAACTATTATTACTCAGGCTGATCGAATCAAGCTATAAACTTTTCTGACAAGGCACCATTAACACACAATAGGCAATCAAAGATTACCATTCAGAGCACAATCTAAACCCTAATATCCACACTTAAACAAATTGAACTTAACAAATAGAAAGAAAAAGAAAAATACAAATCAAAGAGTTTCAAATCTTATAGAAAGTACTTGAATTAGGGCAGTGGATACAACGAATGCAACGTACAGATCGATGATCTGAAACAAAAAAAGCAGAAATTCCTTTCAGCAAAGAAAATGGCAGCTAAAATTCAGCGAGTATGTGGAGTGAGAGTGAGAATGAAGTGAAACCTTAAGATTGACCGGAATGGCCGCATAAGCAGATCGGAGAGATTGAAAAAGTGCAAGAGCATCCTTCGTCGTCGACGATCTCGCCATTTCTTCAGTGAAATCTTCTCTCACCGTCCGATACAGGTGTCAACTGATCCTTGGCTACCAAAACTAGTACTTTTTTCGTAGATTCACAGTCACACCGGGTCGTCGTGGACTCCCCGGAGGTTACTTTAGTAAATAGAGAATACTGCACATTGCCCCCCTAAACTTTTTTAATTGTGTAAATTACCAAAACTCCTTAAAGTTTACCCAAATTAACAAATGAAATTTGTAATTTGAATAAATTACCAAATCAACCACTGACCAATTAGAGGGTAAGTTACCCATTAAGACATTGAAATGACAAAAAGAACCAGCTAGAATTATGACCTCAAAAGTACGAAGATCATTATGAAATTTGTCTAAATTGTCAAACGAATCCTGTAATTTTATAAAATTTAATAGTCAACTTACTATTGTTGGTTTTATCAGTCATACTCAAGAATTAGTATGATTTTTTATGGGGAAGAGGTGAATTAAGTTGAAGACAAAATAAAATTTTGGTCAAGAAAGAAAGACTATAAGAGCTAAAAGTTAACTAGGAGCTACAAGATTAGCGGAACTGCCGTAATCGAATAAGGCTTAGAATATGACCTTATTCTAGCGCAGAGGTAGGAGGTGGAAAAGTTCAAAGCTTTCTTCAACATAAGTGATAACGAGCGAGGCAGAGATGGAAAAGATTAAACATGGGAACAGAGATGACTTCTGTCAATAGGGAAGTAGCTCCCAATCAAGCTAGAGAAGACAAGGATTTCTCATACCAAGATCCGAGGATGTGAATTTGCTTTCCAAAGTTCTATTTTGTCATGAACCTAATTCATTCAAAAGTTGTACTTTGAAAAATCCTTTTTCGAATACATAAGCAAAATAGTAACACCTACCAAATGTTCAAGCAAGTAAGTGATATGATCACAATTGATCTGAGAATTTAGAGAGTTCAAAAGAGAAGAACTTTGACAGAATGAAGGAGTATTTATATTTCTTAATTGAAGTCTTCACTAGATTACAGACCAACTTATTTATAGAAGAAAAAGATAACACAAAGCTATAATCTGGCCGATAATATACTAGCTCAACTATTGCCTAATTTTAAGCAACAACAAATGTCATATTAGCAAGATAACTATTTACTAAATTGAAAGACTCAATTTATTGAAGATTCGGTTTATCTGTAGACTTAGTCTATGAAGATAATCTCTACTACAGCTTGGAGTCAAAGTTACAGTTGTTTAATGGTATCAATCGCCCCTCTAGAACTATCATTGCCAGCAAGAATGAAGCCATAGATGTGGTTTTGGAAAAATACAATTAACCCACTCCTATATGATTGAAGATGCGGTCAAACCATATCAATTTCTCCCACTGGAAGAATCCTTGTCCACGAGGATGGCAGGACCAAGTAAAGGTCACTCCTATCAAGTGCTTAATAGTCATGAAAGATTCAACTTATGTGGAAATCGAGGGTTGGGCGAGGGTTCTTGTAACTCTGGAGCAGAGTTCATTTGGATGGTTGAGGTGAATATTGGTTGGGATTCTGAATGTTTGAATTTCCACCAGTTACGTTCTTCAACTAAATTGGTCACCCCTATGGGATTCGCCAACACCATGGGCTGCTTGATCTTGACATCTAGAAGGATGTCATTGGGGACATCGGAGGCCCACTGGTGGATTGGGAGGAGTCACTGTGGTGGCAACATTAATTAAGGAGAAGGGCATATCTAGGGGACGGTTGGCGCTCAAAGCACGCAACGCTTTTTGCACGATATAGAGAGTAGTGCAGATTTTTTCGAACTTGGATTCATGTTAGGCTAAAATTTCGTAAACATAATTGTGAAATTCAGTATCCTGAGTATCAATTGATAACGGATCTGATACCACTAATATGATGACAATTGATCTGAGAAGTTAGAGAGTTCAAAAGAGAAGAACTTTAATAGAATGGAGGATTTTTTATATTTCTTAATTGATGTATTAACTAGACTACATATCAACTTATTTATAGAAGGAAAAGATAACATAAAGCTATAATCTGGCCAGTCACATACTGGCTCAACTATTGCCTAATTTTAAGCAACAATAAATCCTAAATTTAGCAAACTAACTATTTATTGAATTGAAGGGCTCAATTTACTGAAGACTTGGTCCATCTGGAGACTTAGTCTGTAGAGATAATCTCTCCTGCAGCTTGAAGTCAAAGTTATGGTTGTGTAACCGTATCAATTGCTCCCTCTAGAACCATCCTTGTCCACAAGGATGAACCCATAGACCGGGATTTGGAAAAATGCAAAGCAATTATAATCTCTCCCATGTCTTCTTCTACTTTTCTTCCTCCCTGAAATTCTAATAGTATCAGTGGTATCAGAGCCGTTTTCGATCCTGAATCATTGAACACCCTGATACATTCTCTTATCTTTCTTAAATCTCCTTTTCACAGTCCAAAACTGGACATTCCATGGATACCTTGGATATTGAATTTATAACCTATGTTTGCCAAGTTTTAGCCCGACATGCTCCAAATTCGAAAAAATTTGCTCTACTCTACAGATAGTGCAAACAGCCTTGCAGGTTTTTCAATAGCGCCGTAGAAATCAATCCCTTCATTTTCCCTTACCATGACTATCATCATCCAACCCCACTTCACATTATCAATCCTAACCATACTTAAAACAAATTTGCATTCGATCCCTAGGATTCTTGGGCATCCATTGGTTAATCATGGCAACTCGTCCATCTCAACGGCGGGAATTCTTAGACCAACACCAGCGCCTCTCGGCAACTCTATGTCGGTTGTCCCCTACTTCCGGCGAATCACCACCCAAGGAACTCGCGAACACCGTGAGCTTGTCTTAGGATTCTGTTGCAACGAGCAGTTCGTCTCAGGACATGGGGGGACGACCACAGTTCTTCGTGATCAAAGATTGTTGTGCATCGAGCAACGATATGGTTGACCACACGAACTTCCCCCCTAATTGTCATGAACCGGACTGAGCACTACCGCCAAAGCCTAACCAACACAAGTCTTGCGGCAAGACTCTCTTAAGAGGGGTGGAATGTTACGTGCCTAACTCCCTCCAAACCAGTTGACTCAGTCAAAGATCACATCAACAGAAGGCTTCCCACCTTTCCTATTATCTAGTGTTATTTGTTATTGAGTAAATTGCTCAGTTTATCATAAACATTTGGCTATGTTACCTGAATTGACACAAATCTTTAAAAATTAGTTTTTTTCATCCCAAACCTTTCAAAAATGTTACAAAACATGACATTCCGTCTACCATCTCCGTTAACCTATTAACGGCATCAAAATTTTGAGGGCAAAATTGTCATATTGCCTTTTTTCTTGTCATACATTTCCCTTATTTTTCTTTTATTACCAAACAAATCCAAAATCTTTCACTTTTTTACATTTTCATCTAATACAATTAATATAAACTTTCTTTTTTTTCTTTTCATTTTCCTTTTCACCGGTTGAACTGGAACGCCGCCACCGCCGATGAAAGGGACTACCGCCACTAACACTTTATCATACCCAACTATATTATTTCATCTACCAAATTAAGCAAAGAAAATACAGCCAACAACTAATTTTAACAACCCAACAATTATACTAGAACAGAAAACCCCAATCTCCACCACCACTGACAGCAACAACTTTGACAAGTCTCAAACCCAATCTTGGGTGTCTAATTTGTTCGGACAGATCTGATATGCGTTTCGACCAATCTTGTATCCGACCCAATTGGAAATTTTGGATTTTGGATGTAAAAAATTCAACCCATCCATGAAGGAAATTGCTTGTGAAATGCTAAAATTAAGATTGGATCCAACTACTGAGACTCATATTTAAAATGCTATTAAACTTTGCAATGAGGAGGGTGAACCGCCATCACTACAAAATTCCTGGTTGCAGTTTTGCCATCCGAGTTTTGCCCAGCCAATATGCAAGCCACTTATTCTCAATGCCGGAGCTCAGAGGAATCGTCATCATCACTACCTCTCGAATTTGATGGACTCTTAAATAAGAATGGATGTCGGAGAAATTATATAATTAATTAATTACCGATCAATGATGAATGCATGGAAATTGCAGGAAAAGTTTGACGGAGAATATGAAATTCAAGTATCAACAAAAAGGGATGCTGGGTTCTTTTTTTAAAATAAATAATCATGGGTTTAACATAGTGGGTGGGGGATAAGGGAGAGGATATGGGGATGAGGGAGAGGGTGTACGTGTGTTTTTGGGTAGGAATCTTTCTAGGATTATAATTAATTATTTTAATAAATATGATTATGGTATAATACAATCTATTGGATGAATATTAAAAAAGATGAAAGATTGAGTGTTTGTTTTGTAATAAACATAAAATAAGGGAGATGTAAAACAAAAAAAATTGACAATCGGATTATTTTGTCCTTGAAAAAAAAGCGGTCATTAGTAGGTTAATGGAGGTGATAGACGGAATGTTATGTTTTGTAACATTTTCGAAGGGTTTGTGATGAAAAAAGTAATTTTTAAAGGATCGTGTCTATTCGAGTAACATGGCTAAGGGTTCGTGATGAATTAAGCAATTCACTCTTTGTTATTTGATTAATTCTTCTAGTTAGTTCCTGATTGTAAGGTATCATGTAATCTGCACAATATGGTTCATGTACCAGCTCTATAAATAGAGCTTACTTTGGATTAATAAAGATATCAAATAAAGAATTAAGTTCCTTCTTCTTTTTGCAAAAATTCCTTTTTCCAGATCAATATTGATCTTATTAGTGGTATCAGAGATGATGATTCTGAAGACTGTACTTCATTTTCTCATTTCGTAAACTCCTCCTCCTACGCTACTTTTTTCTCCTCTATTGTAGAAATATGATCGATACAAAATATTTTCTTCTGCCACTGTTCGTATCAGTTCCATGAAACCGAACTTCGTAAATATTCGAGGTAGAAGATTGCCGCTTCCATATGCCAATCTTTGGGATAAAAGATTGTCTCCTCCATCCACAGCAGATCTTCGGGAGAGAAGATTGCCAACCAACTCTACAAATTTTTGAGATAGACAATTGTCCATCGGCATGCTTGATTTCATGCTTGCGGACAAGGATGATCAAATGCTGGAGGAATGATACAGTTACTTTAATTATCATTGAATTCGTTTTCTTAATTGATAAGTTCTATCTCATAAGTTAGTGAAGAAGTGCCAAAATTACCAGTGTAGTATTTCTATATTATAGGAATTATATTAGTGGGTTTAGTTTTTGGCTAATTTTAAATAATGTAATTGTACGTACGATTGGATATATATTAACGAAATATATCAATTATCCCTTTCTCCATTGGTCTTTCGATCCCTCTCTTCTTCTGTTCTCTTCTCTAATTTTGTGAGGTTAATTATAACCTTAACAAGATAGGAAAAAAGCACTAATTGCTTTGTATTTTCATTCATATCTAATCTGACGTACAATCACCTATTTATATTAATAGAAAGATTAGTAAGAATAAATAACTAAGTAAATAATAGTTCTCTAATTTATAGAGAGGACCACTATGCTAGTAAATTTTGGCATTATTCCACTAATCAACATATGAGATAGAACTTATCATTTAAGAACAAGACTAATTCAACTGATAAAGTAACCGTATCATTTCTTCCGCATTTGATCATCCTTGTCCTCAAGGATGAAATCAAGCATGCCGGTGGACAATCTTCTATCCCGAAGATTTGATGGTGTTGACAGCAATCTTTTATACCGAAAATTACGGAGCCGGTGGGCAATCTTCTATACCAAAAATTGCGGAGTCTATGGGCAATCTTTTGTACCAAAAATTGCTGAGTCAATGGGCAATCTTCTGTATCAAAAATTACAGAGTCAGTGGGCAATCTTCTATACCGAAGAATTGCGAGGGTTGATGTCCTAGACTGATACGTTCAGGACCAAAATTTGAAGGAAGAAAAAAGAAGAATCTGGAGAGAAGAACTGATTATGTTTTGTATCATATGTTTTGTATCATACTCTTGATAGAATAGACATGCCGGGAGAAACATAACTGTAGGAAGAATAAGGAGAACAGGTGCCAGAATGATGCTATGATACCAATGTCGCCATTGGATTTTGGGAAAGGAAGAAAGTTAGAAGAAGACAGGAAAGAGGCAGTAATTGCTTTGTATTTTCATTCATATCTAATCCGATGTACAATCACCTATTTATATTTAATATAAACATTAGTAAGAATAAGTAACTAAGTAAATAACAGTCCTATAATTTAGGATCACTATACCAATAAATTCTAGCATTATTTCACTATTCAACAGATGAGATAGAATTTATCCTTTAAGAACAAGACAATTCAACTGATAAAGTAACTGTATCAGTAAGATGTACGTAAAAACATAGCTAGAGTATATCCTCTTGGTTCTTATGCTAGAGTTTCTTGTTTAAGTTCATAAGGGGGTTTTCGATTGGAGTTTTGATTTGGTTTCAGCATTTAAGGAACATTCTTTGTTATCCACCGAATATTTTGTTCGCGTGTTATCTGCATCATTAGTTTCAGTTCACATCAAATTCGATTTAAAATGATGTTTTGAAGTGCAACGGTACACAAATGGTACATTGCATATATATTGAAAAATCCTAAGCAACTTTTAACTAGACTCTTTTGACAAAAGTGCTATTTGCTTTTGTTGTGCATGGTCTTTAATATCTATGGGGTTTAACATGGCCTATCAAGATCTCTGAATATTGACACTGTTAAACTCGTATACTGATGATGTCCAATCTTTTCGATGGGGATTGGTTGGTCAATCTGCAAGGGTTGGTAAACCGCCAAGGGGATGGTTAGACACCTGGACCTATCGAAGAAAGGAAGTACCGTGAGAATATTTCCGGAGCTCTTCCCGAGAATAAGCTCTGAAGGTCAAGTCAATTTACGATTATTGAGAGAATATGTGTAAAGCTATAAATTAGAGAGAAAAAAAAGAACTAATTACTTAAAGGTTGGAGTCCACTATTTATAGAGAACTGTTGGTGCCCAATCTTGGTAGTTCGGAAGTCGCTTTTAGGGAGCTGCCTAAACAACTAGCAGAATGCTAAGCATTTGACATTTCAAAAAGAAGAGGGTGCAAGTGAATCAATAAGTTATTTTCTGAGAACAGAAAAAACCTAACTTGTCCACAGGAAGGGCTTGTGGGACTTGATTGGCTCATACTTTCTGTAGATGAAATTAGAGTCAAGAATATGGCAAGAAATAAGAGAATGGGCGACTCTTCTGAATGCCGAGTTTTTCTCCGTTAAGGCTTGCTCAAGAACTCATTGCCTCTATCTTAGCTCCAAACAAGGGGCCCGCGGTTGTTGCTCCACTACCGGTTGTCTCTTTTCACCATTGCTGGTTGTTCTGATTTGCATTAGAATTAATGGTAAAGATTTTCTATTGCCACTTTCTTACAATTCTAAATGAACATATGGATACAATTGACATGTACACATTAGATATAAATTTATATTAACTTTAACACAATAAGCATATAGATACAACTAACTTGTTTTCATTGAATTTGTCCATATTTATGTTTATGAAAATTGAAAAACACTATTTAAATTAATAATTTAATTTTCAAATAATATCTCTCTAAATTAATTAAAATTTCATGGTCAAAGTTATTAATTCATAGAGTTATAATTTATACTTCTACAAATGTAAAATTATTTTAAATTTGAAGGACTAACACTTTCATTTATAAATTGTACCAAAGAGGAAGAAATTGTGCCCTAACCACTAAGCAATTTTAGTCCACTTTTATGTATTAACTACTCAATTAATCAAAGTAACTGGTGAGCTCTATAAAGTAGCTAATGACAATTCCGAACGAAGCTAACATGTATTTAACAGGTAACAACATCAAACAAATAAGTAATCAATAACACTGAAATTAGATAGGTATTTTTAAGTTCAAGATGTATTGTGTATGTTAAGGCGAATAATTTTTAAAATACGATGCAATATCTATGCAATATATGGGCAATATTTATGCACCATCTGGGCAATACTTATGCACTATTTGTGTCGTAGTTTTCGTTTAAGTTTAATAAGTTGTAAAAAAGGCTTTCGGATATATATGCAATACTTATGCAATATACTCTCTCAGTCCTTTAAAAGGTGTTTCTAAAGTAAAAAACACACAAATTAAGAAAAATGTGAAATTGTCATATTTACCTTAATTAAGATTGTATTGTTTATCTTTCTCAATTAATTGCTACACTAGCTTGTCACTTTAATTAAAAAGTTTATATTTCTTAATTTATTACTACATTTCTTAATTCATTACTACATAGATAAAAATACAACTTTATTTATTTTTTACATTGAAAGTTATGACGTGACACTTTTTAAAAATAATAAAAATTAGAACTACAAAGATACGGAGTGACTAGGAGTATGTGTATTACTTATGCAATATATGTGCAATACTTGTGCAGTATTTATGCAATATTTGTGCTCAATTATTTTTTTACCCCAATTTACATAATATAACTTGACTTTTACCCCTGTATTTTTAAAATTTATACTTCACTTCTTAGTTTACCTTACATCCACTATCTCAAGGTTTGGATCCCACTATCTCAATGTTTGGATCCCACTATCTCAATGTTTGGATCGAACCAATGCATTAACACAAATAGTTCATGAGAGAAAGTTAAGTTATTTGAGACCTGGAAGACTAAGAGGGCGAACGGCTAATTTTAGAATACAAGATATCGATAAAGAACACGCTTCACCATTGGTTCCTGCCAGTTATTCCATTGCCGGTAAGCTTATGTTCTTTATTTCAAAATATAAATGGTTACACAGGTTGTAAAATGAAGAAATCAGAAAACTTGTTTAACTTATGTTTCTTCTTCTCGTTCCCAAATTAAAAGGGGCATGTTAATTGCAGGACCTATTTTACTAAAATATGACACTTTTTAAAATTTTAAGTTGTGAAGACAGATATACCCTTGAATGTTTCTAACTTTATAAACTAAAAAAACCAACTTTTTAACTCAGGGGAAAATCGCCTGGCCTAGGCGATTTTTCCAAGCTAGGCAATTTTCTCAGATAAAATTGCCGTCCACATGACGGCGTTTTTTTCAGGTTTTTCCGGTCATTCATCAGAAAATCCTTTTTCCGGCGAAAATTTACCCAACTTTTTAACTCAGGGGAAAATCACCTGGCCTGGGCGATTTTCCCAGAGAAAATTGCCACAAGACGGCGTTTTTTTTTAGGTTTTCCTGGTCATTAGTCGGAAAATCGTTTTTCCGGCGAACGACCACTGAATTTAACCTAAAATTATCACTACGCAGCCGGAAAACGCATCATAAACACTAATACATCCCTAAACACAGCCGGAAAACGCGTCATAAACTCTAATAAAAACGCGTCATAAACACTAATAATTTAATTTTACTACATAAAGGTAGAAGAGAATGGAGGGGCAAAAATGTAAATTCACGTCTAAAATTTTTAAAAAAGTGTCCTACGTTTAGTGAACGGTGTCCTGCAAATAACAATTCCAAATTAAAATACCCTATAAATTTACCAAATTTACCAACTTCAAGAATGCTGCAGTGATAACTCATTACACAGCCTAGACTGCTCCCCAAACCTTCTCCTGAATACCTCCACTGAAGAAAACCACCAGTATAAGCCTCCTAAAGCGGCTTAGAACAAGAGCAGCGAGGGGGACCTCAGGGAGGAAACGGAGAGAATTCAATAGGCTACTAGAAGCTGCTTATGAGAGCTTGGCTTGCACCTCCACCACTGCATGTTTTTGTTCAACATTGGTGGTGCTCTGGTGGTGGGCTTCATACCTCAAATGCCGGGACAAACTTATTCGAGTACACTCAGAAGTTTTCACCAACTTCAACTTCCTCGTTTCCTGCCGCAGGCACATCGGCTTGTTGGCTCCTAAGCCAGCAGGGCTTTCCTCTCAATCCCCGAGGGCTCGCTCAAGAACTCTTAGCTCCTAATATTCGTTTGGATATATGTTAATTGTGCACAGAAAACTCAAAGCCACCTTTTGTGCAGGCCCTTCAATTGACAAGTCAACTCAATACATTTTAAGAACCTAAAAATAATTATACACCAAAAACCAAAATAACCATCTTTCTTCACAAAGCCTCTGCTTTAAAACCGATAAAAAATTGTCGAACTAAGTTTACAAAAGCATGCATGCTTACAACCGAAAAAAACTGCATTCAGAGTCACAATAGTCACAAGGGACAAAACACAAAAAAAAAAAAAAAAAAAAAAAAAAACTGGCCGAACTACTAGAGGCTCTTGCAATGCATGTCAGAACTTGCAAATAATTTATTTAATCACTAAGCACTTTACTTGCACATCAGAATGGGGAAAGCGGGAAACCATCGCACAGGTACAAGTAAGCTCACTGCAGGGGCATCTACGCGGGCGCCCAGCGAGCAAGCGGGTCGGATGGCTGCAGCAAGAACACAAAATTAATAAACAAAACAGAACAAGTCATGACATTGGACCAAATGCACTCCTTATATCGGTTTTAAAACAGGAAAGATATAGCTTTCGGAACCCCCATTCCATAAAACCCGAAACTGGGATGTGAGCACGCACACTGTTACAAAAGCTCAAAATATGAAGTTTGCTAAGCACACAGGTTAGTTTTCAAAACCTAAGGTATCAATAACATTAGCATGCCGCGCACCGCGGGCACTAGACATTCACAAACGAAACCACCTCTAGTACAGAATCTCTAGTACTAATACAGTTACATGATTATTCCTTCACCTAGAGACTAGTAATTGTGGAGTTCAATAACTGATCCCCAACAATCAACCTCAACTTGATTATGAAATCATCCCGACTGATTTTCTTTTGCTACAATTGAAACAAAAAGCAATCAATCATATGAAATTTTCTGCGTAAAAAAAGAGAAAAGAAAACAGCTGTTGGATGCAAACGTTTACTTACTCTGAACAACTCATAATATGTATGGACCACATTCATGTCCTTTTGGGTAATTTTATCAGATATAGCTTCAAATAACACAGCGAAGCGCATCCAAGGAGATTTAGGAGCCTTGGGGATGCTTGATCCAATTCCAGCGACTACTTCCTGAGACTTTCTCAGCTGGAGTTCTCCCCCCTGATACACAATATGATGTACAATTTAGGCTATGTTTGTTTTGTAACTCAATTCAGAAATTCTTCACCTTTTTTTGGAAAAGGGAAAAAAAACCTTATCAACAAACGCTCTCATTTTTTTTTTTCTAAAATTCAAATTTCAAAGTTCAAAATTCCTACTCACATTTATTCCCAAAAGAACATCATCAGAACCCCATTTTTACAAAACTTTCCATAAAACAATTCCCTCCAAAAAAAAAAAAAAATTCTCCCCAAAAAAGAATTTCCTATTTGAGTTGCAAAACAAACAGAGCCTAATACCTCAAAAAGATGTGAAAACAGTCTCGTAATCTGATATGAACAATATGCCTTTCTCCTTCGAACAAATGCCTAACCCATCATATTTAATTGTCACTGGGTCAACAAAAAAGAATTAGTTGATCTCACAGATACCCTTCATAGTGCAAAATCAGTGCCAAATCTATGCTAATTATGCAAGTATCAACAGGTTCAGAATTAACAAATTTGATGGAAATTGTTCTCTCATGGACCAAGTTCAGAATTTTGAAGTGTTAATTTCAAAACTGAATAGTTATGGTGTTAGGATGATTTCAGAGAGTTTATAAGTAGGGGCTATAATAGCCTAGTTACCAAAAAGTTGTAAGAAATTCTACGCATTTAAGAAGAATCAGACAAGGTGGATTGGGGAGTTTGAAGATAAGGGGAGCCTTCAGTAAGTCCGAAGTCAAATAATTAAAGCAAATAACATTAATGTATGATTTTTGCATTTCTACATCTAGTAAACAACTGACACATTATCATCTTCACAATCCTTTTAAGTTAACAGATGAGGAGGAATTACCAATGGAAGTGATGATTTATAGATCTGCAATTGGCGCTGAGGCTCCTGAGTAATAACTCCAGACAAATCAAGTCTGGTCTCTTCCCCAACATCAATCCCTTCATTAAAACCCAAAAAAATACAGATCCTAATTTAGAAAGATACAGAAAATTAATTAAATCAACATACTCGTTTAAATTTCTCCTAGGTCAAACAGATAATTACCCATCCAGTAGGATATAAGCTCTAAAAACCATAAAATTTTTCTTCTAAAGCCCATAGCTGAAATGGGTCACAGAAGATGTAATAAACTCCTATTCAGTAACAATTCTAAAATGCTGAAAGCTAGAGGATCCTAGGTTAACTCTGGAACTGAGAAAATAAGGATGACTCTTTCCTCCATAATTCTTGGATTACTCGAATAACAAAATCCATTAATGTTCAAACTGAAAAAAATAGAAGATATCCTTCCATCCTCTTAACAAATTCAGTCCACTCTCCCAATTCAGAACTTGAGAAAAAAAAACAAAACATTTCATACTATTCAAATCACAAAAGACAGACCTGCAGACTTTACACCCGAATATAAGTTTAAAAAACAATGATAAGATTGCAAAAGAAAACCAAAGGGGCCCCCAGAAACACTAGCTATGCATACATTTCCAGTTTGAGATCAGAACAAGTAAAATTAAATAGAAAAACACCTTCAGAACCTGGAGGCATCCTGAAACTAACAGCATATTCTGGGTAAATGTGAGAGTTCAGGTTCATGTTCCAAACAATATATTGACTTGGCTTGTCTAGATCATCAACTCCACTATCAAAATGCTCACTACTTGGATGATACTGCTGCGACCCCAGACAGAGTTTTTCCAAATTTCCCAATATGACACGGCAAAACACCAAATGTCGGTCTCCATTTTCGTCAACATCACAAGAACTTGCACTGGAGTAACAAGAAAAAGTAAATCCTTCATGGAGTAACCACTACAAGTAAATCGAACGAAGAAAAAATTTGCACTTATGTTATCATCAAGCTTCAAATACGATCCATCCACTACCTAAAACAAGAATATAGATGTGTGCACACACATGAACTGTGGAAGAGGAGGATGTTAATTCAGAAAGCAAACCTCTAGATTAATTCAGAAAAGACACCTATTTGCACCAGATATTCTCATTACCAAAGAGCAAAAAAGAATCCATACAAATTTACATTGTCCACACGCTGCTAATACAACTTTAGTAAATAATTAAAAAATGGAGCAGCAAGTGGAAACAGACCTTGAATAAGCACAGTTTATGGCGCTCAGGTGCAATCCAACACCGTATGTGGTCTTTGGTTTAGGCACCCCATTCCCAAGTAGGCCAAACCCATAGTTCATAATGCTAGATACTGCATTTTTAGAAGAAGGAAGCCAAGCATACTGAACATTTGCACTCCCACGTAACTTTTTTGTAATGTCCACCTGCTTCTCAAAAAGCTCCGAGCGCAGCTGCATAAAGCTACTCCGGCATTTATTCATTTCTGATATGCTCACTTCAACAAGTGGCTTCATTGCCGTCAAAAACATGTTTCTTACACTTTCTGCAGTAAGACTTTTATTGACAGACTGACCATTTTGGTAAATAAGTTCTTCAGCCAGTTTATTGGGCCCAACAGAACAATGCAATTTAGCATCTGAGTTCACTTCCTGAAAACAATTATCAGCTAGTTCAATTTCATTTTTTACTGATTCCTGCTCAATTCTCATCCTCTTAACACTCGCATTAGATTCTCCTACACACTCATCAACATTATTGTCATTAAGTCCATTTACATCTATCTCAATATGCAATTTGATTTCATTAGCACCATTTAGCTCAGTACCAACAAAGGCTTCACCTGAAGTGGCATCATACTGACAGTGCACACCTTGAATAGAAGATAGTTCAGGAAAATAGCATCCACCTGCTTCATCAATCCAAGCAATAGGTTTCTGTGAACCAGTCACAAGATCAACCAGAACCATATATAAAATGTCTACCATTACAGGTCCACCATTAAACTGCAGTTGAATAGCAGCATTCTTAGCTTCAAAATCTGCTCTAAGTGAGTCGACAACATGCTGAGGAAAATCATTCCATTCGCCATCCTGATGAAACAAGAAGCGCATCGGTGCCCTGCTTTTCATAAAGTTCGAGTAGTTCTTAAGCAAGGGATTCTGTGCTTGCAACTGAGACAGAGTAGGCTTTCCATCGTTTCTTTTCCTCTTCCCTAGCTTGTCAAAGGGTGCAAGACTCTCAGATCCTACAGATAGCTTCTTGCTGGTTACCAGAGCCAAAGACCTGGATGCTTGTCCTTTCACTGGTTTAACAACAAGCCTATGGCAATTTTGCACCACATTATCTCCGGTTGATTCCATTATCTACAAACACTACCTATATTCACAAACTAAGATCGATCGCTAACTACTGAAGTCAAGTATAATCCCTCCGGAAAAAATAGCTGAGGAAACATTGGTCGGAGATCAAACTGCAAAATCTGCTTTAACGGGAACAAAAATGAATCAGTTCAGGCTAGTCAATATTCATTAATACAAATTATATTAACACGATGCAATACCCTAGGCTACATGATTCAATCATATTGGCTACATCAAACCTCAATGAAATACGACACTTTAACAAGGTTTGGAACACGTATATGGTAATTCAGAGAAAATCATGAAAATGGAGTTGGCAAGCTGAAATAGTTCAACAAGACATGAATTACAATGGTAAAAAAAAAAAAAAGGCATGTTTCACAGCAAAACTTATTATGTGTGGAAAACCTAATGTATTGATAAATGTCATCACATTGAACAAACTCAGAAAACAAGGGTTGCATCATAAAAACACTTGTGGTGCTTTCATATGCACAAACAGAACTGTGAGTGACTATATGAGTGATGACTGAAAAAATCAAAGTGTCAAATAATATCATTTATAAATACTTACCAAACCCTGCAAGCAGAGACTATCTCTGTACAAGCCCCTGTTCTCCATAGACATGCTGTAAGTTCGACAAGTTCTTTCCTATTCTTTCGACTATACACTACCAGCAGCTCTGATAAACTTAATACACTAAAATGGCAATTTTTCATCAGTATTTCAAACAAAATAGATAAGCAGAACTGAAAAAACAAATAAGGATACAGCAAGGTATACAATATACACACAGAAAGTAGCAAGTTGACAAAACCATGAGACAGCACACTAATAACAATAAACTTTCGTTCAATAACAAATAAAACATAACCGAAGTCTCCCAGCATCACAAAAGTCCAAGAATATCCCCTTGTAAAGCATGTTCAGGGTCCTTTGTGGTTCCTATATGGGAAAGTATTACACGGAAAAAGGGCTAGGGAAAAATGTCCGAGAAATTTAGCTCGGTCTCAGCACATAATTGAAGAATCAGTCCTAAAAACTCCTGGCCACTTAAGGGCCTGTTCTTTAAGTTTTGGTTTTGGTTTGAGATTTAGTTTCAATAGTAACTTTAATATATTATAATCAGTTTTCATCATTGCTAATACAACTTTTTACTATTCAATGATACATTTTCAATACACTTTTTACATTATAAAATTACTTTCCCAAAACTTGTTTTCAAAACAAGTCTCAACCCCATCAAAAAGAACAAGCCCTAAATCTTTTGAGTAAAATCTACAATATTTGAAAATCCTCTAAAACAAGAAAAAATTTGGACAAATCTTTGAAATGTCAATTCTTTACCTTGGAAGAAAGGGATGAGGCAAACTCATAATTTGGAAAGTAACTAAGCCTCATATTCCTCTATCGAAGCATCCCATGCCAGAAATAATATTAAATCACGTAAAAATAAAAGAAACAGGGACCACGACATGAGCTAATGAGCCAATTCCTCCAATACTCTGGGTCAGTGTAATAAACATATAACGTGCGCACATATAAAAAACTGCACACAAGACAACAGGCAACAACAAAATGCATCGGATAATTCCACGTGTAAGTATAGAGTGACTGAGAAACAAACCGACTGACAAATTCTTTCTTGTTATATTTTCGCTGGTTCCTACCATATTTACCAGTTGCACATTACCTAGACAAATATGTTATGGACATAACGTGTATCTCAAAAATACTTTTACATTCAACCCAAAAGATCTTTAAACCTAATAGGGGATCCAAACCCCCAAAGGAATAATCACTGTTGCAAGCCATACAAATGTACATATTTGAGAAGGAACTTGTAAGATGCAATTGTGAATACTCCCTTCTACTTAAATAAATGCCTTTCCTTATCAAAAAAACACAGATGATACTGAATCCATGCCTCAGTTTCTGAAGCACAACTTCTACTGTTTACGACCCAAAAAAATTTTCATGCACGTGGTTCTGAAAAAAACAACTTCTACCATTTAAAACACAGAAGAAAAATAAAATAAATACCCGACTGATATAACCTCCCCGGTAAATGAAATCACCAAGCAATTTTATGGCTCATCGTCTCAATTGCGCCAATACATTTTATGTGAAAAATAAATTTTATAATACCATTTCTGCAGAACCAATTGGATTATCAACAACATCAACCACCAAAAAAACCCAAAGCAAATAAAGACAATAAAAACTAATAGAGTAAGACTCTCCTGCGACCTCCAAAAGACATCTTTAACTATTTTATACTAGCTGGTTATCTAAATTCTTTAGCAAGAATACCTGAAAAAAAAAAATACATTCAAACACAGTGTGTTATTGATGAAGTCATTCACATCAGTTATTGATCAAAAACAAGTTTCACTCACAGCTTGTGTCACACACTCACCAAAATCAACACATCCCACATACAACCATACTAAAAAAAACAATACTCTATCCTTAAAAGAGCCACTTCTAGCATACACATTCAACAAACTAATCAAAAATAATAATAATAAAATCAGATCAAACCAAAACCACCGAAACTTCACCTAAAAAACAATAACCAACCCCGATCTGTACAATTCAACCAAAATCACCAACCAAAAAGGGAAAGAAAAAAATTCCCAAAAATTAAAAGGAAACCTCTAGATCAAAAAAAATCAGATTTTTTTTCACTCACAGCCAACCAAACCCTATAAAAAAACCTAACAAGCATCAAATCAGACCCACGAAATGAATTTCCAACCCAAAAAAGTAAAAAAAAAAAAAAAAAAATTATACCTTCTATATTAGTCAAACTAAAAGAAAGGCGCTTCATCGAGGGGAAAAGATCTCAGCGCTGCAATCGCCTCCTAGGCGATTAATGGATCAGAAAAACACCGGTGAATTAGGATTTACTACTAACAACCACCAGAACAGCTCCGGATTGAAAAGGGGGAAAAGTCCAAATTCTGACCGAAGAAGCAGAACCCTAGAAAATAAAAAACATTAAAAAGGGAAATACGAAAAGGGTTGAATTATATCGGCAATTTTTTTTCTATATTTATTTATTTACCAATTGTTTCCGATGATTATTTTTCCTTGGGGCAAAAGTAATCGAAATTAAAGAAGAAGAAAAAAAAGAAGGGCGGGGGCGGCAACGAAGAAGGAGATAGAGAGAGAGAGAGAGAAAATGGTCGGCAATGGTGAGTGAAAGAGTGACCTTCCCTGCTAGTTTCCCACAAACGAAACTAGGGATATACTTGCGAAAAACGGCGTGCTAAGTCAATACGACACGCATGCAAAACAACGTCGTTTTAAAGCCTCCTTGGATGGATTTAAGGCGGTTGGGGGAAACTTATCTTTCCAAAATTAGGGCAACCGTGGAAAAAAGGGGAAAAAAACAATTTATTATTTTCTCTTCGTTTATTTAGGACCTGTTCTTTTTGTTTCGTTTTTAAAACGGTTTTGATTTCAACAGTAAATTTAATATATTTTAATCATATTTCATCATTTTCAATACAACTTTTTACTATTTAGCGTCTACTTTTTACATTTTCAATACACTTTTTATATTATAAAACTATTTTCCAAAATCGTTTTCAAAACGCCCAAAAAGAACAGAAGATGGGGAATGTAGCAAAGATCACTTATAGGATACAATAAATTTTCATAAGCAACTAAGTAGATAGTGCTTATATTATTTAGATAAGAAAGAAGATGGAAATTAGTTGATTGATATCTGGCCAATTATCCTCTATTTATAGAGTTGAAAGGTTACAAGACATGGGGTATGATCAGCCTATGAATGGATGCAAACATCCATTCATTTGTTAGGATACAACAATTCAACTAAAATACGCATCTTTCAGAAGAAACAAAGAGTTGTAACTTTTGAACTCAATTGTAACACGTGCGATGTGCTGTTCGAGTCACACGAAGCATCACACAACACAACGTGCTTTCACACAAAGAGAAGCCATGCACTAGAGGTTAGGTGAGACGTTGTGCAAGTTGCACGTCGTCTCGCACACACACTGGAGGTCATGTGATATGGTGTGCGACTCGCACAACATCTAGCACCTTTCGAAAAATTGCAAAGCTTGCTCTCCGCAAGCCTTGGCCACCTGTGCGATCTGACATGCGACTCGCACGTCGTATCGCACAGCCTCTTGTATCTCTCAATTTGTTTGATCTTAGTCCCAAAGACTTTACTTCATTTCTATACTATAAACTTCAAGAATCTTCAACAGTGACACAAATGATTATATTAGTAAAGGTAGAATGAGTGAAAAAAATTGAAAATGGACTCTTCTAATAGTATGAAAAATATTTCTTAAAATTGACCATTATAATGGAACGGAGCAGCGAGTATCAATTTGAGACTTAAAATTCCCTTTAAAAAATTCAAGTATTTCATAAGGAGTCATTCATAATTCGCTACTCAATAGCGAAAGCTTGATGATGTAGTTTGTTTTGTTACAGTTGTTTGATGAACTTAAAAATCTCAACTGCAACCAGTAGTCCTCATTTGAAAATATTAAAATCTAGGAAACTTATACTCCCTTGTTTCATTATAATAGTCCATTTTGACCATGTACAACTTATTATGAATGTTAATGTACAACACCTAAATTAACTAATTTGACACATTTTATTCCATTTATATCTTTACTTATTAAGTATTGACTAATTATGGACCACGTGATTATATTAGTAAGGGTAAGAGAAATAAAAAATTTAAAAATGAATTTTTCTATTAGAACTAAAAATATTTTTCAAAATGAACCATTTTAATATAACGGAAGGAGTATATGCTTTCTAATAGTGACATATGTATGAAAACAAACTATTTTCTTGTTGTAATAATCATCTTCTCTATACTAGGATTTTTAAATGTTATTAAAATTAGAGATTAAAATCTAAAAGGAAAGTAAATTAAGTCCAAACAGAAATTTCTTATGGACTAACACTTGAAAAGTTCGCTTTGAATGCGAACTATCTTAATGATAGAAGAAAGATAAATGCGATTGAAATATGATTGATCGACCACTTGAAACACAAATTTAGAATGGAAAATTAACAAAGAAAATCAAAAGCACACCCAAAAATTTTACATTCATTGAAAATTCCACCATTGTGATGGTGAAGCTTGATGCAACCGTAACAAATTGTTGCCATGTGACTCGAGGTTACGAGTACAAATCATAGAAACAACGTCCTATATAATAAATATAAGGTAATACTACGTACATTCGGATTTAACGATCCAACCCTCACCACGTCATACATATGCAAGAGATTCTAAATACCATACTACTTTTTTGTTGTTGTTATTGTTGTGAATTCTACATCCACTTTCCAAGAAAACTAGTTGGAATTTTTCTATTTCAATATGCCAACTAAAATTTGAACATATTCCAACTAATTTTCTCACTTCATCTCAAATATCTTTCATACTATTGAGGTCACTAAATTTCTCTTTTTCACACTTTATTTGCAACATATGTAGTAGAGTCAAAATAGCGAATAATTTCCCTTTGCTCTCGTGTACCAAGTGAATAAGTAGTTTAAGTCCAAATGAAAGATAAGACAATTTTAGGTTGAGTGTGTGCTTTTGTGTTTGTAACTTTTATCCCTTAACTACTTAATTTACAAGTATTTATGAAGTTGTGTAATACAATTTTACAATTGCAATTCTATGAAGGGCAATTGTGTGTTTTAAGATAGAAAGAGTAATTATCACTGAAAGTATTATATAGAGGCTAAATGTCATTTGGCATTTTAACTCTGTAATTAATTAATGGCTAAGACACTGTTTATTTATTTTATTTTTTTCAAGAAAATTATCATATTCAAACACTCTCGTTTTTCACTAAATTTATATTTAAATTTTAAAAATTCTCTCTAAATCCTTACTCACGTAATTAAAACAATTACATAATTATTAAAAAAATTTATATCTCTCCTACACAATTTTTCAAAAAAAATAATTTCCTCCAAAAAAACTTATTATTTTCCAAAACAAAACATTTCCTGTTTACTTAGAGATTAACCCACATCAAAAGTTAGCTTGAGAAAGAAAGAACCTCAAGTTTTTTTTATATCACACTTATAAGGCTCTGTTCTTTTGTGACTTGTGCAGGGAAAATTTTATTGGAGGGAAGTTTTTTGTTAGAAATTTTTTGGAGGGAAGTTTTTTTTGAGAAATTGTGTAGGTGAGATATTAAAAAAGTGTAATGATTGTGTTATTTTTTGAATTTATGTGAGTAAGTATTTAGAGGGAATTTTAAAATTTTAATTTTGAATTGTTGAAAAAGTAAAGTTGTTTCTTTATGTAAAGTTTTGAAAAAAAAAGTGATGATTCTTAAAAAATTGCCACAAGAGAACAGAGTCTCATACATTTTTGGCCTGTTCTTTTTGAACGTTTTAAAAACGGTTTTGAAAACAAATTTTGGAAAATAGTTTTATAATATAAAAAGTGTATTGAAAATGTAAAAAATAGATGCTGAATAGTAAAAAGTTGTATTGAAAATGATGGAATATGATTAAAATATATTAAATTTACTGTTAAAACCAAAACCGTTTTTAAAACGAAACAAAAAGAACAGGCCCTTTATGTTGGATACGTGGTTCAGTACAGACCACAAATTCCACTCGCCACTAGGCTACTCTATGAGCCTGTTATTTTTGTTTCGTTTTTAAAACGGTTTTGGTTTCAACAGTAAATTTAATATATTTTAATCATATTTCATCATTTTCAATACACTTTTTACATTATAAAACTATTTTTCAAAACTTATTTTTAAAATCGTTTTTTCAAAACGCTCAAAAAAAAAAAGAGCCCTATATATGTGGGATCCAAGTTACGAATGCTATTCTATTCCGATTTCGAAATGATATTATTCGAAATTTCATGATGACACTATGTACTATTTGCGTCGATTTGATGTGCGTGAAATTTTTAAGGAAGTGATGTGCCATGTGATTTTCACAGGTGGGACCCACAAACACACGGGGCCCATTTTATGGGCATCTTAATTGTGCCTTATCCAAATGGCCACCTCAGCATCTATAATCACCAGTTCCCGAGAATAACAAGGTGGTATTACTTCTGTTACCACAAAAGAGTGATAAAATCATCGAATAATTAGGCTTTCAGAACACTAATTTAGGGCATATTTGGTAACATGACTCAAGTCATAATTTGAAATCACTTTTAATTTTATAATAGTATTTTATCATTTGTAATAAACTTTTTACATTTTTAATAAATTTTTTTACATTTTCAACACAATTTTTTTACATTTTTAATATAATTTTAATATTATAAAATTAAAAGTGATTTCAAATTATAGCTTGAATCATGTTACCAAACAGGGCTTAGTTCTTTAGTTTGATTTGATTTCCTAATTTGAAAATAGTTCAAATTGGTCCCTGAATTTCAAAATGATATCAATGTAATTCAGTCAGATTTTTTTTGGACAAAATTGGATTTTTTCACTTCAATTTGGCCATAACAAAATCATGTTTAGAAAACAAAAAATAGTTCCATTTAAAGAAAATTTAGTCAATATATAAAAGAAGAATAAGTCAAATCAAATATTCATTAGAGTGAAATAAAAGTTATTATTAGTATTATTATTTAAATATGTTGTAATTTATCCAATTATGATTGACATTTTTATTTGCTTTTGACAACTTTTCGTTTACTTTGGAACACTTATATACAATTCACACATGGGACGCTATAAATTCATGCACTACGATAAAAAAACTTGCACTTACATACTATTATATGAGTAATGATACGCTTTTCAAATAATCTTATCAACTTTCTTAACTCAAGTGAGGTATCATGCATTCATTGGTCAATAATATAATATTAATAATTATTTTATAAAAGTGTAGCCAATGAACGCATGACACTTCACTTGAGTTAAGAAAGTTGAGAACATGACTTGAAAAGTATATCATTTCTCCTACTATATAATCTTGAATTACAATTGAGAATTTGCACTTTCACATTCACAACGAGACTGTTCACCTCGTTACCCCTCCCTTTCAACACTCTTCATGAGTAATGGGACCAATTTTATAGACAAGATCTTTAAACTTTTTTTTTTCTCTCTCTCATACACATACTTTTTCAAAAAATAATTCCCTTCAAAAAATTCCTTAAAAAAACATAAAATTCCCAAACAAAGCCTTAATTTATGATATATGTATGAAAAAACAAGAACATTGTTAAAGTTGGCTAATCATTATTTTACATAGTAACATGTATAGCCTAGTTGTTCACAATTCAAACCAAATAATACCTTGAGGGGACAAGGAGCCTAATGACAAATTATTGCAATGCCACCCTTTTATTATAATTCCTTCCACGTTCCATTCGAAAAAAATAACTTTGTAATAAATAAAAATTATGGTTAAAATTTTATTTTTTGAATTTAAATATAGGAATTTTTATGTGAGATAATTTGGATTGGATTGAAAATAAGGAGTGAATTAAGGATAAGTTATATATTTTCGAAAGCATGTTCTTTTCCAATATTTCGAACTTAGTTTGAAATTTGGTTTTGTGAATAAACCCACAACATTTTGAAAACCTTGTTCTTCTCAAAAAGTTGCAAACTAGTTTTCAAGATTTTTTTTCTTTCTTCTCCTTCCTTCTTCTTTTTCCTCCTCTTCTTCTTCTTCAAGCCCACTGCCGCACCAGCCGCCGTCGCCAAACTCTCATCTTCTTCTTCTCCTCCTTCTTCTTCTTATTCCTTCTTCTTCTCCTTCCTTCTTCCTCTTCCTTCTTCTTCTTCTTCCTTCTTCCTCTTCCTCTTCCTCTTCCTCTTCCTTCTTCTCCTTCTTCTTCTCTCCCACCGCCGACCACCGCCGCCCCCCACCGCCCACCACCAAACTCTCATCTTCTTCTTCTTCCTTCTTCCTTCTTCTTCTCATTCTTCTTCTTCTTCTTCTTCTTCTTCCTTCTTCTCCTTCTTCTTCTCTCCCACCGCCGCCCACCGCCAAACTCTCATCTTCTTCTTCTTCTTCTTCTTCTTCTCCTTCTTCTTCTTCTCTTCTTCTTCTTCCTCTTCCTTCTTCTCCTTCTTCTTCATCTTCTTCTTCTTCCTTCTTCCTTCTTCTTCTTCTTCTTCCTCTTCTCTTCTTTCTTTCTCTTCTTCTTCTTTCGCCGGAGGTGGTTCATTAGCGGTGGCGTCGGGGCGGATGGTGGTGGAATTTGTGAAATTGGAGAAAGAGTGAAAGTGAGGAGGAGATAAGGAAAAAAAATAAAATTGCCCAATACTTTTTTTAAAAAAAACTTGTTTTGAAACCCATGTTTCTTTCAATTGGTTTGAAACAAAAATGTTTTGAAAATTTTTTCCCAAACTTGTTTTCAAAATGTGGAAAAGAACAGGCCAGTTTGTGGTCGGAGCCCACTTTCTTTGATGTTGCTCTCTTTCTAAAGCATCAACGAGGTAGCTTCTTGGTTTTTTTTTATTTTTTATTTTCTCTAATATATTTTTACGTAAGCTTCTTGGATATTTCTAAACATGCAGCCACGTCAGCAGGTTGAAAATTCTGGTATTTGAATATTTGGTCAAATTATAAATTAGACTATGAAATTTTAAACATTACAAACACATCCATATAATTTGATCATAATTATAAAATTGATCTATGTTAGTTATAACTGACAACGAACACAAATTTTTACAAACAGGTTCATGATATTCTCAATAAGAGTTTAGCTTAAGTTCATTTATTTAATAAAGAGACGAACATTAACATAATTTTAGCTGAGGCGACCCATAGGTGAGCGAACCTGGAAAAAATCGCTAAAGGCCTAGTGTCAGTATTAAATATCAACTCTATGTATATTTGGGTTTAGATGCTTAGTAAAATCTTTGCAAAAATTTATTAATACATTATAGAACTCAATATTATAATATTATCTCTAAATATTTATCAAACCCACATGTTTAATGAGACCTTACCCAAAATTTACAAATTCATTACAAGGATTCAATATTTTAATACTAACCCTATACATTTAATCAAGGCTCACGTCATTAATGACACACTATACAAATTTACTAATTCATTATAGGGATCAAAAATCAAATATTATAATAAAAGTCTATATATATATATATATATTGATATTTAAACAAACAAAGTATATTAATTTAAAGTAACGTGTGTTTTTTTTTAAATTGAATTTTCATGCAATTACATTTTGAACTAGTGGTGCAAAATAATAAAAGTCATTAATTTCATCACATTTCCAAAGTGACTTTTTTGTTTTCGTATTTAATGACTTATTTTTATTATTAATTATGGTTAAGATGATAATAAATAGGGGATGTCTTTTCATCACTCTAGTTTCTCAAAGTTAAAATTGTGTAAAACATACTTAAAATCGTCAAAATCCAAGAACTATTAATGGATTGATAGAATAAAATATTTCAAAAGAAATTTAAACAAGTACTATTATCGTCCCGGCCTCATAAACCTAAGGATCATTGCTGAATTTTATACGCAATTATTTAATAAATGATTAGAGTTTGAATTATGTTAATCTCGACTTATTTTGACTTGATATCATCTTTACGGTATGTCCAAAAATAAACACAAACAATTTTTTTGGAAATGTTTATGGAGATATATATTATGTCAAGAATCACACAGACTGATTCGTATGGTATCAAAACTGAATTCAAACCCTAGTTTGGATTGTGATTTTAAAATATTAAAATTACATTGAAATTGTAAAAAAATAAATTGTAAATGTAAAAAGGTTTATTAAAAATATAAAAAAAATTTATTAGAATTTTGAATGATGATAAATTATTATAAAATACAAAATGAGATTCAATCATTGGTTTGAGTCATGTTAGGCAGTAATTTGCCCATTTTATGTGATCCATGACCCGGTCAACATTCCACGGTAACATGCGCCTTTGAAAGTGCGGGAAAAAGGCGTGGTCAGCCGTATTGCATGGAGACTTTGAAAGAGTGGTCGGGCCGTCGGGGTCGTGGATTACATGCGCAATCAATTGCGTACACTGTACGCTTGGTAGAAGTAAATCGTTGGAGCCGGGGGAATAAATGCTTATAATAATTAACGATGCCACACAAAGTCTTAAGCCAAGTATTTTTGTAAATTTTTTTTTTGTTTCAACAAAGGAGCCATACTCTAATTATTATTATTATTATTATTTTCGCCTTTTATTTTTACCCAAATGATAAATATTCATGAGACCTACTATCACGCCATAGGTTGAAAAGACTCAGTTTGTTTAATACAAATTGCAAAATTAGCAAAGTTTACATTCAAATATGTTAAAACTTAGAAAAAACGTGGGACAATGGGCATATGGAAGAAAAATATATACAAGCGGCCTTGTATGGTATGACTTTTGAAAGATATTTTGGATTTTAAAATTATTAAAATTATATTAAAAATGTAAAAAGGTGTTTGGAAAATGTAAAAAGGTATTTAGAAAATATAAAAAAGGATTATTGGAATTGATGAAAAATTATTATAAAATGAAAAGTGAGAGTGAAATGGGAATGAGAAGTAGTTGCCATACATGGCTGAGTCTTTAGAGTGACAAATTGATGAAGGGAAAATTACATTTTTCATTTTTCTTCTATACCCTAGTTACATTTTTGTCTCTTTTCTATGTCTCGTTGCATTTTTGGTCCATATTTTTTCATAATTTGACACTTTTAGTCTCCATGACCTGCTGTAACCGATTTTGTAGTTCATTTCAGAGATAGTTGTATAAATTTTAAAATTGCATTTTGCTTTAAAATGACTTACAAAACCGACTACAACAGATTATATGGACTAAAATTGTTAAAACATGAAAGAAGAGGGACCATGCGAGGAATGTGGAAGAGAAACTAAAAATATAATGAGGGATTTTTACTATTAAAAAAAAAAAAAAAAACCGAAAATCGCAATTGATGAATTAAGATAGAGTAGAGATGCACTGAGCTGGACCACGAAAAGCCTTTGCTGGCTCATCTTGAAGCCTTTCATGCATAGAAGTAACCATTTGGAAGAAAGGTGAGAGAAATAACAACGAGAAGATTGGCAAAACTTAGTATGGGTGATAACGAGCCGAGTCGAGCCGAATTTTGACTTGTTTATTTATTGTTCATTTATTTATCGAGTCTAAAATTTTGTTCGTGTTCGTTTATTTATTAATTGGGTCGAGCCGAGGTTTTTCGTGAATATTTGTGTGCGTTTTATCTCGCATTAACTAACAGAAAATTGTAATGTTTAGTTAAGTTAATATACTATATCAACTTACATAAAAATTAAAATTTAATTTAAACTCATATATTGATATCTATGTACATATAAATGTATATAAAGCGTCAATTATTTGTATTATTTAAAATTTTAAAGTTGTATATACTTATTTTATTTATATTATATAGTTAATATTTTAATCGAGTCTATTCACGAATGTTAACGAGCTTTCAACACCTTGTTCGTGTTCGTTTATTATCGAACTTAAAAATCATGTTCTTGAACGTTTTTATCAAGTCTGTTCATGAATTTTCGTATTCGTTCTCAGTCCTAGGCATAAGTGATAATTTTGAGACAGATAAAAGTGATGAGCATATAAAATAAAATTACCTTGCCTAATTAATTTGGGGTAATTTTGGTAGGAAAACAAATTTTTTTTTTGGATGCTGATTTCTGCTCTGTCAATAATATTAACATAAATATCTTAGTAAGGGTCTACAAATTAAAGAAATCAAAACTGAATTTTTTTAATAAAACAAAAAAACATTAGTGAGTTCATGTAGGCCTGGCAGTTGGGCGGGTTGTGGGTTGGGTTAATTCTGACCTGCACTCAACGGGTCATGACCCAACCCAACCCGTTAACCATCGGGTCAAGTGCGGTTGGGTCAGGTCCGGGTTGGATTATAACCCGCTCAACCCGTGGGTCAATTCATTTGACCCAACGAGTTAAATTTACTTGACCCGACGGGTTATAACTCGTTCAACCCGTATTTCAACCCACACTTGGACCCGTAAATTTTTTTTTTTTTTCTTCTATTTTGGTTTTTCATAACCCGTGCTATAGTTAGAAAAAAAATCCAGGCATCTTTCAACGTATAAGTTGAGATTTCATTTTTAAGATATATTCTATGGAAGTGAAGTGAGAGAGAAGATGATAACAGAAGAAGGGTTCTCCTCATAGTTGATGTAAAATTATAGGTACACTCATATTGAGGAGCTTAAGATACAAAACCATAGTTTGCTGCCTTCTCAGTGAATCATACAACACTGAATCAGACTGTAACAAAAGGAAACTACCAGTCAAAACCAACTAACAAAACAGAGGAAAAAAGAAGAGAAAGAACTCAAAAACTTATCACATGAAACTTATTCAATTAATCATAAACATATAGCCAGAACCTCACACAACTAACCTATGAACTGAGAAAATAATGCCTAGTTGGATCATCAGGACAACAACACCAAAATGTTTATCTTTTATTTCCATGGAAGGAATTCGAATCTCAAGCAAAATAAGACTTAGTGGCAGAAATGCTCTCTTAAGAACAATCAAATGGAAGACAGTAAAAAAAGAAGAAGCAATAAACGATGTAACAGAAAACTTAATGGATTCAGTTCAAGAGAAAAGCAAAGAAAATAAACAATCCAATGTGCAAATCCAATCTTCTCTGTTTTCAAGAATCTCCTTGATCCTCATGACATATCCAAACATTTGAGACTGTTCTTCAATCTCATCAGTTAATGTCTCTGCTTCACCATAACTGTAGCTACTCATTTGATGATGCATCTAACAAGAAGGACATATTTCCTTTGCCTAATCCTTCCAGTGAAAAAAATAATCAACAAAATATAGAACAGAGAAAATTAAAAGTATATCACTAGATTCAGTACTGATTTTCATCATTGAAATTTGTTCTAGACTGACCAAATTAATAAGACACTAAAAGTGGAGATCAAATATTCATTTCACCACCATGGACTATTTAAGATGAAATCTCTCATATTTGGAGGATGCATATCTGCCAAATAGAATCATCTAGAGCTCAAACATTCATCTCCCAATGAATTGAAGACTTAAAATAACAGTTAAAACATTTTTACCTTCAATCGATATTCGAAGAAACTTCTGATTCACCAATATACTTAGTTATATCAACTCCCAATGCATCTTCTTGCTCTTCATGAGTAACAAATCTAACATCTTCATTCATATTATCTGATGCAACTAGAACTCTGACAAAAAAATATATTTATATTAAACAATTAGAATTAAATTGACTACTAATTAAATATTACTTGAAATTGAAATATAGGAAAGAACTTTACCAACATTATCACTCAACCAATCTCGGCAACATACGGTTGCCTCCACATTTTCAGGTAGAAGAGAAGTGCGATATTTTCCTATTATTCTCCCACCATGGCTAAAAGCAGATTCACTTGCTACAGTAGTAATTGGAACACTTAAAACATCTCTAGCCATGAGTGAAAGATTAGGATATCGAACCGTATTGTCTTTCCAATAATTAAGAAAATCTAAGTTTGGATGTGACTTGCAGTCTACTAAGCGCTCCTTCAGATATAACTCCAACTCAGATTTACTTTCGGTATTCACATATTTAGACTTATATGAATCAAAGCCCTGCATATTCAATTAAAACCATAACATATTAATGCATGAACTCATAAAAGAATACAAAACACAAAGGAATTATTACTTACATCAACGAGATCAGTACAAAGATGAACACCACTGCTTGTATAAGTCTCTGAAGCTTGACTGGAACTGGCAATATTGATTACAGAGTATTCATCAAAGAGTTCAGTCAACTTGTTTTTCACATCTTCAACCCTTTCTTCTTTCGTTGCAGGGTTCAATGCATTGAAGCAATAATCAACAAATTGGAGCTTTTAGCGAGGGTCCAAAATTATAGCAAATGATAGAACCATACTATAACACTCCCAATACTTCAAAAACTTCATTCTCATCTCGAATGCCATCATACTAATCGAATCATCTTCATCATGGGCTGCTCTCTCCAAAAGTAACTGAATCTTCCAAACATTTGGAAAATACAAATTTGAAGTAGGGTATTTCCTATTTGGAAACAAAACAGTCATGTCATAGAAAGGTTTCAAAAAATTAGCAATCTTTTCCACTTGACTCCATTCATAATCCGAAGGACAGAATTCATAGTCATCGTCCAACATGTCTAATCGGGAGAATGCCTCCTTATATAGAAGTGCCCTTTCGAGCATAACATAAGTAGAGTTCCATCTCGTTGAGATATCTCGTGTCAATTTCTTATTAGTGGCCATAGAAAGCTGTTTCGCATAATTAGCCAATTTCTTCAACCTAACTTCAGAACCTTTCAAATATTTCACACTTTCTCTGATATTTTTAATAGCTTTTTCAATGATTGCCAAACCAGATTTCACGATCAAATTTAATATGTGTGCCCCACAACGCACATGAAGGAACTCATTGCCGCGTATGGAAGACCCTTCAAACGAAAAGTGAGATCCCAACAAAGTTATAGCTTTATCATTGTATTTTGCATTGTCAAGAGTAACAGTGAAAATTTTCTTCTCAATACCCTATTCTTTCAAAAACTCAAACATCTTCTCAGCTAATACTTGACCTGTGTGAGGCGGAGGCACATGACAAAAAATAAGCAGCTTATTTTGCAATTTCCAATCTTCATCAACATAATGTGCAGTAATTGACATGTACCCATCACTGGTAGCTGAACTCCACATGTCAGAAGTCAAACAAATCTTTCCTGAAACTAAGTCAAGCAGGTTCCTAACATTTCTTTCTCTTTCTTATGAAGTTTGAGTATATCCACCTTTGATGTATTTCTCAAGATGAATTTCACAGTTGGATTTAAAAAGGCATGCAAGTCTCTATTCCCCTCATGCTCCACAAATGAAAATGGATAATCGTGTCTCACTATCGCTATTGCCACTTTCTCACGATACACCTCTTGATTTACAAAAGCTTCCCAGTATCAACTTCCAAATCTACTTCAGAATGCTTTTTTGCCAAATGACGTATTAAATTTGAAGTTCCAGAGGAAGAATCGGCAAAGTACTCTTGACCACAAAATTTACACTTTGCCTTTTTTCTCTTGTTCTCAGTTGCTTCCACTATATCAAAATTAGCCCAAACCGCCGAAATCTTTCTATGCTTCCCTTCAGCAGTTGATTCTTCACTGCCCTCTAAATCTATCGTAGCCGACATGACTCTATAATGGAAATCTAATGGTTAAAGCTCCTCTATCCCAATGCAATCGAATGGGTGGGAGGGTTGAGCACAATCAAATTCTCAGCAATCAAGGCAAATTCTCAGCAATCAAATTCTCAGCAAACCTAAAAACTAAGGCAGAAAGTCACAATTTATGCTAAAAGTACTTGAATTAGAACTAAAGGAAGAGAAGACAACACTTGAAAAGCAGCCAGTTCATCTCTTGCTAATATCTTAAGAATCAAGAAATGCAATATTGCTGTATTCAGATATTTTCAGGACCTTAATCAAGAAGAATCAAGAATCAAAGCTAACAGCACAACTATGTACACACCCCAAACAACAATTCTAAATGTTTTTTCTCTACAAAGCTACTCCATATAAGTTACATTATACTTGCCTACACAGCTATTGAGTGTTTGAAATCATCAAACATTCATTCTTGATTAAAAACTGATTCATAACAAAACTTCAAATTCCATTACTGTATTTACTTAAAACTCGATACACAACCAAAAGAGCTGCAACCTAAATAATCATTCATAAATAGATAGACATCATAACATGCAAATGTAAGAACAAGAAAACAGTAAATCACCATGATACTACTACTATTTCAGAACAACCCACAAGAAAGAAAGAAAAAAAGAAGCAAGAGATTGAAAATTGGCACCACCACATCAATATGATCATCACATTTCACAACCAAGGATTCATGAGTTGAGAATCCAGAAAAGCATACCTTTCAACAGGGAATGAAAGATTGGAAGCTAAAGAAAGCAATGATTCGACACTCAAGAATGCAAACGAATGAAGGGTTACGCCTGAAATAGGATTAGAACAAGCTTGAAGTGAGACTTTTAATGAACAAATTCATTCACCTTTATGTTACCATAACAACATAACTTCATCATAAAACACTGAAAAGAGCATATCATATACACATTCTTAGTAAGGCACTAATAAAGTTAAATGCAGAAATTCAGATTTCTGGTCCTATTAAAGATCCAAAAATTTTCATTAAAACTTGAAAATTCTTCCAAATTAACACAAACGAAAGAATTTATTAAAGATAACAAACACAAACACTTAGAGAAGGGAATATGTATAAGGGATTGGCAAAAGAAGAAAGGGAAAGCAAGACAAAAAATCTTCGCAGCATAGCATGGCCGAACAAAAAAATCTTCAATGTCCAGTAAATGAAAACAAAGAAAAAACTAAAAAACAAAGAACCTCCAACAACAAATCTTCAATTCCTCGTTTTTCAGTAAATGGGTCTTCACGAATTCCACTAAAAAATAAGAAGACGTGCTATTTGTTGCAGGTTCAGCTACGTTAATTTTTTCAAATGTCCAGCAAAAGGGGCATTTTCTGAGAAACAAAGGTGGCGCAAACGAGTCGCCGTCGACGGTGGCGAACTTTTTCCGACGGCACTAGGTGGATGTTGGAGGGCTTGGATCTGGCGGCGATGTCCCGTGAGAAAGATGGCTAGGAGCAAATGGCTTACGACCCATGTGGGTTGTTCTTCACAGAATAGAGTTCGACCCGCGGATTGTGCTTCAACAAAAAAATAGCTGACCGTTTTTTTTTTTTAAAAATAACCCACAGGTTAACCCTAACCCAACCCAAAAATTACGGGTTAATGCTTGACCCGTGACCCGTCCAATCCAACCCAAACGGGTTAAAATGCGGGTTGGGTTAGGCGGGTCAATGGGTTACGGGTCAGTTTGCCCTAAGTTCATGTCACTTATTAGTGAGTTTTTCTTTTTCCCTTTCCTTGTTTATAGACTATAGTAGGAGAGGAAGTTTTATTTTAATTTTTAGGTGAAGAGAGAAACGAACAATGGTTATACAATGTGATTGAATCCTAATTTTGTAAAATTTTCACTTTAGTCTTTAAAGTACAAAAGATCACTTTTTATTATATTTATCTTTCTCAGTATTAATAATCTTAACATTAATTTTGTAAATTCAGTCAGTAACTTTGTTTTGGGCCTAAAAGGTAAAACCCTGTTTTATTATATTCATCTTTTCAGCATTAATAATATGAGTTGTTGCGTTATTATATTATTTTCTCATTATTAATACTTTTAAAGCTAATTTAATGATTTCAATTGGTAACTTTGTTTTGGGCCTAAAATATAAAATTTGTATTTAAGTTACTAAACCTTTCAATAATTTTATTTTAGTTGAGATTACCTCTTAATGCACACATGTTCAATGATTAATTTCTTTTAAGAGTCTTTTTTTTTTATATATATAATTTATTTCCCAGAAATAAGTAGATTATATTCATAATAAATTTAATAGATCAACTGATCCTAGCCATTGATCTCCTAACTTTCAAAGTTGTAGGGAACCCACGAGTTCCATCCCCGACTAGATAAAAACTAGCACTACACACTGCCAGTAAAGTATATGTTTAAACTACTAATACTCAAAAAAAATGTTACAATTGAAATTAAAACTAAACAAAATTGTCTCTAGAAACTTCATCTTTGCAACAACATCACACATTAAGTACTAGCTCTTTTTTTCTTTTTTTCAAATGAAGGTAACCACAAATTCACCGGGCAGGAACTACACCCTACGCTGCTGTTGAATAACTTGTAGCCTATGAAATTATATTCATCTTTCGACTGGTATGAGCTTACCCATCCATTATTTTTGCCTTTTCTTCTTTGTGTGGGTTTTTCACCTTCATCTTCCCACAATAGATAAAATATGACATCAACTGTTGTGTTTTTTGCTTTTGAAACGAGTAGATGTGATAGCAAAGACAAAATCCATTTTCATTCTTTGCTTTTCTTTAAGAATCTTCAATAAAACTCTTAGATCTGTAAATATTAACTACTAAAAACACAAACTTCTAAATAAGAGATTTAAAACCCCCACAAGGAAGGACAATAACACCCCCACAATGGAGGACAACACTCAAAAAATGGAGAATAACACCTCAATATAGAGGAGAACTAACACTAAAAAATAATAAAAAAGACAATGCTCCCTCTTCCTACATTTTAATGGAAGAATAAGAAGGAGACAAGTTTTTCGCCCGGGGGGAGGGGGGGGGGGAGGGGAGAAGAGGTAGAGAGGAGGGATAGGATTTTGAAAGAAGATAGTCATTTAAGTGCAAAGTTTCTGAAAATTGCATTTGGCTCTTTCTTGGTTTTTCTTTTATCTTTTTGGTTTATTTGACTCAATTCTCCAAAATATGGTTATTGCAAAAAAAATAATCACGCAACTTTGAAAATCTGATTTTTAATCACGTAACTTTCAAAAACGTGCAAAAATGGTTAGGGGTGATAACGAGCCGAGCCGAGCTCAAACAGAGGTGTGTTCGAGCTTGGATCGGTTTCTTTTCATTGGGCTCGAGCTTGAGCTCGAGTCAAGCCTCAAATTAGAGCTCGAGCTCATTTCATATGGAAGCCGAACTCAAGCTTAATTTGCTGAGGCTTTCATGCTTCTGGGTCACTTTATAGGAGAAGATTTCCTCCTAAATCTCTCATATTTCCGATGTGGGATTGAGTGGATTCAGAAACTGAAAAATGAAGACAAAATTTGTCTTAGGCGGGATTCGAACCCTCATGGGTTAGGTTGTAAGTGTTGAACCCCAACTTAGCACTGAGCTCGTGTGACGTCGGCCTTCACCTTTGGCTTCCTGCTTTCGGGATCAACTCCCCTGTGTAACTCCGATGATTAAGTTAGAGGAGGAAGAAGAGTAATATCTCAAAGCTAAGTTGAAATTCAATTTCCTTTCAAATGAGAGGATATCTGGGTATTTATAGCAGAATAAGGAGTGAGTGGATACAACAGTCCAATCAAGGTGTCATATTTATCTTGTAACACGTGTCAATGATGCCACATGTTGAGCATATGCGAATCTGGACTTCAGGTCGTCCACGAACGAGGTCAGCCCCCCAGGTCGTCAATGGACGAGGTCAGCCGTAGGTCGTCCAGCTGCAGGTCGTTCGGCCGAGGTTAGCCCGCAGGTCGTCCCAGCCGAGGTCAACCCCAGGTCGTCCCGGCCGAGGTCAACCCCAAGTCGTCACGGATGAGGTTAGCCCCCATGTCACATCGGCATTAATTTAGTGTCCAACAATACCGACCTCAAAAAGATGAAATTCGAGAAACTTGATGTATGAGGATATAATAAATACTGACCTCGAAATGATGAAATCCGAGGAACTTGATATATGAAGATATAACGACAATGAAATCCGAGAAACTTGATATATGAAGATATAATAAATACCGACTTCAAAAAGATGAAATTCGAGAAACTTGATATATGAAGATAAAGCACTTTTAATGACGATGTCGACGTTACCGACCATGGCGTAGATCAACCAAGGGGTTAATAGTTTAACGACGATGTCAACGTCACCGACCTTGACATAGATCAACTAAGGGGTTTTAATAGTTTAACGACGATGTCAACGTCACCGACCTTGGAGTAGATCACCCAAGGGGTTTTAATAGTTTAACGACGATGTCGATGTCACCGACCTTGGCTTCGATCAACCAAGGGGTTTTAATAGTTTAACACGATGTCAACGTCACCGACCTTGTCGTAGATCAACCAAGGGATTTTAATAGTTTGACGATGATGTCGACGTCACCGACCTTGGCGTAGATCAACCAAGGGATTTTAATAGTTTAACACGATGTCAACGTCACCGACCTTGTCGTAGATCAACCAAGGGATTTTAATAGTTTGACGATGATGTCGACGTCACCGACCTTGGCGTAGATCAACCAAGGGATTTTAATAGTTTAACAACAATGTCGACGTCATCGGACGATGTTAGCGTCACCGACCTTGGTGAAAATCGAACCAAGGGGTTTGAATAGTTTAACGACGATGTCGACATCACCGACCTTGGCGTAGATCAACCAAGGAGTTTTAATAGTTTAACAACGATGTCGACGTCATCGGACGATTTCGGCGTCATCGACCTTGGCGAAAATTGAATCAAGAGGTTTGAATAGTTTAACGACGATGTCGACGTCACCGGACAATGTCTGCATCACCGACCTTTGCGAAAATCAAACCAAGGGGTTTGAATAGTTTAACGACCCAAAGTTACGTCTAATCTTGGATGTAACATAAAAAGTAGAGCAGAATAATATACAACCAGAACAAGCAGCAGGAGAAGAAAGAGCAAAGATACCAGATACAAGCAACGTAGAAAAAGACGCAGAAATCCAAGAAAACCTACAAAGCTACAAAAGCTATCTGAGAAGAAAGAGATATGCAAGATTAACCATGGCCAAAGAAACATCTTGTCCACGAATCAATGAGCCAATCAACAAAAACCATAGATTTTAAACATATTAACAGAAGAGGGCCAATAACACCTGCTTCAATCAGAGTCTGCACATTAAATAGGAACTCTAGTTTCTCCCATTAAATTAAACAAAGCACATGGCTCTTCCCATTTTCCATCATGCCCATTTTCGCTTGGCATATTATCTAACCAGCAGAAGACATTATATTGAAGAACACATACAATAATAATCAAAACTTTTCCTCTAAGCCTGTTTCTAGACCAGAAAAGATATGCTCAAATAATCGCAAGCCCAAAAGAAAATATAAGTTAGAGTGTGTCTGACCAGGAAGCATTTTAGCTTTTTCACCAAACATCTGGAATAGATAGTTTATCATCAAAAGAAATCTTGAATAACACATAAATGATTTTGAAGGGACACTAGAGGATTTTGGCAATATCGAACAGAGAACCAGGCCAAGCAGATAGAAAAAACCAAATGCACTGATTGGTGACACAGACGCATATAATACGGAAAGATAGAGTATTTTCTCACAATGCCAAATAAGCAGATGCTTGGAAAAGGAAGAGACAATGTTCTCCTGTGCTCCACTATCCACTGATTTTAAGAACTTGCTCTGTCTCTTTTCATAATCTCCTAATGGCAACATTAATCGACCACTAATTTCGATAGCGGGAGGATTACCGTCGGCTAGCGGCGGTCGGAATTTCAGTTAGCTGCGACTAAAAATGGTAGTGAGTGTTTATCCAAAAACTGCAGCAAAGACAAAGGAAGTGGAGAAGCTTATGCGCGACGGAGAAATTGCGACGTCGGCTAAATGGGCTCTGCATGGAGAACGTTCCAGATCTGACAGTCGTCACAGTGATGGAGCAGAAGACGGAGCAATCGGAGGTTGCGACTAATCTCTTAGGAATCAAGCGGCGATAGATTAGAACTAAAGAAAACTGGTATGCGCCTTTGTTGTAGCAGCAATGAAAGACACCAAGCAGCAAAGTCAAGATGAACGCTCGAAGTTCCCCGAAAAGTATGGTGCCGACGGCAGTGGCGATGCAGTGGGAACTTGCATGGCAATACGATTAGAAGAAAACTCAAACATCCGTGCTTCACAACGGCCGGAAAGGCATAAGAAAACAGAGAGAATGGTAGAAGTGCCCCATGGTGGGCGCTAAGTGTTGAACCCCAACTTAGCACCGAGTTCGCGTGACGTCGGTCTCCACCTTTGGCTCCCTACCTTCGAGATCAACTCCCCTGTTTAACTCCGATGATTAAGTTAAAGGAGGAAGAAGAGTAATATCTCAAAGCTAAGCTGGAATTCAATTTCCTTTCAATAGAGAGGATACCTGAGTATTTATAGCAGAATAAGGAGTGAGTGGATACAGCTGTCCAGTCAAGGTGTCATCTTTACCTCGTAACACGTGTCAGTGAGGGCCCCTGTTGAGCATCTGCGAATCTGGACTTTAGGTCGTCCACGGACGAGGTTAGGCCCCAGGTCGTCAACGGATGAGGTCAGCCCGTAGGTCGTCAACAGACGAGTCCAGCCGTAGGTCGTCCGGCAGAGGTCAGCCCACAGGTCGTCTCGACCGAGGTCAGCCCCAGGTCGTCACAGATAAGGTCAACCCCTAGGTCACCTCAACATTAATTTAGTATCCAACTGTAAGAAGCTTGACTTACCACTAGACCAATTATAGTTTTATGATAAATAATACAATTCAGAGTTTATATATATATTTTTTCATTTTAAAAATTATTCTTCCTTATCGAGCTGTTCACAAACGTAATCGAGCCGAACTCCCTCTTGTTCACTTATTGCTCGTTTATTAATCGGGCCTAAAATCTTGTTCGTTTTCGTTTATTTATTAAATGAACGATATGAACGAACTTTTAACGAACTGAGCCCGAGCTTGTTCGTGAACGTTCGTGTTCGTTCTCAGCCCTAAAAATGGTCGTTCTGTTAATTCCATCCGTTAACTCCCTAACGGAAGCAAATTTTTTTAGGGCAAAATCGTTCAATTTTCTTTTCTTTTGTCTTATCTTTCAATTATTTTACTTTTATTAGCAAATAAACCCCAAATCTTTCATTTTTTTTTACATATTCGACCAAAAATAAATTTTACTGCATAATAAAAATTTATTATAAAATTTAAATTATTTTTAAAAAATAAAAAAATTAAACTATCTTAAATTATAAATATCATAATAGGGGCCCAACTTATTTTTTAATTAGGACAGCAACAAATTTAAATTATTTTTGTAAAAATTAAATATGAAAAATGAAATATTAAACTATCTTAAATTAAATACACTAGAATTTAAAACAAAATTATTCATATCAAATTTTAAATATATCATAATATTAAGAATAATTACTATTTTAGTAATATTATTATGTACTAAAATTTATTTTTGGTCGAATATGTAAAAAAAAGAAAGATTAGGGAATTATTTGCTAATAAAAGTAAAATAATTGAAACATAAGATAAAGGAAAATGAAATTGGACGATTTTGCCCTAAAAAATTAGTGTCTGTTAGGGAGTTAACGGTCGCCCTTGACGGAATGACCTTTTTTGCACGTTTTTGAAAGTTACGTGACTATAAATCAGCTTTTGAAAGTTGCGTGATCATTTTTGCATTTTCGCAAAATTGCGTGATGAATTATGCACTTCACTCTAATACTTCTTTCGTTCTATTAGAAGAGTTCACTTGTTAATACAATTTTAGTACAGTAAAATATCTATAAATTAATAATATCAATATTAGCTTTCCACTCCCAAATTCGAAATTGCTCTGCATCCAAGTGAACATGATGATTTTGTTTTCTCAATTACTCTCAAGGCATGTGCTGGATTGACTCGATTGAGGGATGTGGAAATGGGAGACCAAATTCATGGTCTCATTGTGAAACTTGGGTTGGAGAGTGATGTGAAAGTATGGTGATTGCAAAAACAATTGAAAAAGTATGATGACTAAAAGTTGAACTTTCTCAAATAAGATGACTAAAATTTCAATTCACCCAAAAACTTGACTCGAGTACTCGACGAACTACTCGATAATATTTATATAATTTTAAAAATAGTATACTTTATATAATATATATAATTTAATATTATATTATTATAGAACATAAAATATATATAATTTTTATTTTTACTTATACTCAAGCTTTAGTATATTATAGAATAATTTGTTTATAAAAATTATTTTTTTTCTTAATCAATACTCGAGCTTGAGGTTGAACTCAAATTTTAACATTATGAGCTCGTTGAACTTGAGTTCAGATATTATAATATCTTCTTAACAAACAAAAAAATAGATCATTTTTTACCACCGTATCTTTACAAAATTGCAACTTTGTGACATGAGAAGGAAATATTTGAATTTTCATCCAACTCTAAAACAAGTTGATGAAAGCAGCATTCCTTCCACTACTAAATTAGAAGAATTGTAGACAATCCGCCCAACATTAAGTCTTAATTTGGGAAAAATGGAGCCATGAACATACAAGGGTGTGTAAATCTTTGTTGAAGATGAAGACACACCGTCACATTGCGGCGTTCTTCTGTGACAAAATCAATTTACAAGTGTAACATGAGCGCAAACTTGAAGTAACAAGTATTCAGAAAGACAACACCTCTAGGAAAAACGTAGTCCTTGATCACAAGTCATTATCCTTTTTATCAGCAGGAATGAATTTCTTGGCATGTGAACTTTCTTGCTTGACCTGCTTTAGTTCCTTTTGTTGGAAGGTTATAAAAGTTTCACTATCATCTTTTTATCTTTTTTGAAAAATCTTCATACGTCTTCCTATTCAATAGGTAATAGCAAGGTACCACTATTGGTAGTAAAAGTCCATCTCTAAGGATGAGAGAGGCGTGCACATATGCACATCCTCCAAGTCCCCATGTCTTGCCCCAAGAATTCAAAATAAGGAAATATGTTTCCTTGTTGACCACTTTCCACCCCAAACAAACGACTGAGTGAAAATCATCTTTGTAAGGTGCCATATGCTTTTGTGAAATACCCCTTCTTTTGTACAATTCCTTACTGAGCGTATAGAAATAGGCACTGGTTGCCTCTAGATGGCACGCTAAAGTGTATCATTATCATATCGAACTACCTCCTCCCTTCCATTTTAGTGTATTCCCAAAACCCTCGAATTTGAAATTACTCATCCGTAGGGGTGATATCGAGTCGAGCCGAGTCCGAACTTCACTATGTTCAAGCTCAGTTTGGCTTACTTTTACCAGGCTCGAGCTCGAACTCGAGTCGAGCCTGAAACTTGAGCTCGAGCTTGAGCTCGTTTAAGGTTTATGAGTTTGGCTTGGGTAGAGGGATGAATACCATTTTTTTCACTTTATAATAAATTTTTTTATAGGAAGTAAGAAATTAATCCCTACTGAATTGGGATTGTATTCAAAAAAATTATTTATTTATCGGCATTTAACAAGTGCGTAATTGACTTATAAAATTTAATTATAAGTGCATGCTATGCAATTAAGATCTCACCTCCTTCCTCTCTCGATCACCAACACCAGTCGATGATTCCTTTTGCGTAGAAGCTGACGTTCTTAGTTTCAGTATGTCTGTGAACATTCATCTCAGCATTCTGAGCTTATGCTACCATTTTTCAATGCATTGATTCAATCTGCTACAAGATTTTGTACTAACTTTCCAAGAGTGGTGAGGGTTACAACTAAGGAGGATGTTGAAGCGCTTAGTGGCATTGTTGCGATGGCTCCTGTAAACATGGGATTTCGTGTTCAATGCCAAGAGAATCATATAGCACAAAGTGCAAACATGTTTTCTAGGTTGTGAAATAGGTTGATGCCTCGTCATAATGGGGTAGAACCTGTTCGAGAGCAGTATCTTGGGCTTCCTGAAGACCACTTGGAGAACTCAAACAAAGGTTTTCGCAAGGTCATTAGAAAACTGGAAGCCTTTATAGCAGCCACATCTCCCATGATGTCCAAGATGAATGTGGTGACGGTAACTGCAGCAAATGAAGTCCATGCGTTAGCTATTCTTATCGATTTGCATTTAACCTGGCTAGGAATGATGAACTATAAGACTGAGGAAATATATTTATTTGCATATACTTTTGATCAAATAATAGGAAAGATGTTGCCGTCATTTAATGCAGCACATGTGGCTACCTTAATTGGTGCACAAGGAAGTGGTGCTAACTCTCCCATGTAATGAAGCATATGTGGCTATTGCAATGGCTACACAGGTGCTGATAACTCCCTTTGCTTGCTGGATGGTGAATGACTTCTCGTTTAATTCCTCGTTGTTCTTCAATCTTTTAGTTTGTAGTGAAGACTAAATTTTTTAACTAGTTTTAAAAGGTCAGACCTATCTCAAACAGATTTCTCTCACATTGTGTGGGGCCCCCTAAGAGACATGCGATTTCATCTGGTGGGAAACTCAAAAAATTAAATAAATGAAGTAGGGATTCGAACCAGCATATATATACTTCCCTTTTTTAAAAATTACAAAATTCATTTTAAATTATAATGTATTTAATTTAAATCCAATCATTATAATTTGTTATAATATATAATAAGTGTTATATATAATATATATTATAAGTAATATATTCATCGAGCTGTTCGTGAAAATTGACATTTTATCCCTCTTGTTCATTTATTGTTGGTTTATTAATTAAGCCTAAAATCTTGTTCGTATTCATTTATTTAATAAATGAACATTCTCGAGTCGAACTTTTAATGAGTCGAACCCGAGCTTGTTCATGTTCGTTCTCAGTCCTACTCATCCGTCATTGATTCACCAACAATGGTTGCTCCAACTTGTTTAATTGACGAGCATATTCGTGCAATTCCCAAAATGTTGAAATTCGATTGTAACACCACAATCATCTTTTATCATTGTACGATAATACCTATATATTTTCCCTAACTCGATTGCTTCAACTAGTGACAACCTGAGAGGTTTTCCATGATGAATCTCATAAGCCAACTCAACTACAGATATGATAGCATGGGTTGCGCAAGTTGGATATTGTTTTTGTTGCCTAACATGAGGGGATAATCTCTCCTACCAAGAAAAACTGGTCGAAAGATTTGATGAAAAGAAAATGAACATAGCGAATATTTGGTAGGAGTAACCTGCCAAACCCAATATGTGGTAACCACATATTGATACCTGTGGCAACAGAGTCATAAGCGCTGCAATGGAAAAAAAGAAAAATGTAGGGTTTGAAGAATGAAAATATATATTATAAACATGCAGAAATGTTGGTAGTCATTATTTTCCCAGCATATCCTATACACAAATAGAAAATTCTCTTCTAAACATGCAAAAATACTGTTAGACATCATTTTCCAAGTATATATTCTAAACAAACAGATCAAAATGCTATTAGCCATCATTTTTGTCCGATTATCTTCTAAACATAAAATATGGAAGCATTGCATTTTTTTTTACTAAAAGTTTGGCTTGTTTACACTTTGGTATCAAATGTTTGACAAGTTCTAAAATTGTGCTTTATATTTCTAGTTTGTTGCATTTTTAGTACCAAGATCTGCTATTGTCGGTTTTACCACCATCTTTTATCTGTCATAGCTTTAGTGTTTACCATAAAATTTGACAACAATTTTGTCTTGACGGCGGCAATTCTACAAATTCTACACTCAGTTTAGAAAATCATATTTCAGACCACACAAACTTGTAGAATTTGCAAAATATTTCCAAATTATCATTGACTACTGTTTGACTAGGTAAAACCTGCAGTAACAGGTCTTGGCACCAAAAATGCAACAAACTAGAAACATAAATCATAATTTTGAAACTTGTCAAACATTTGATACCAGAAGTGTGAACATGCCAAACTTTTGGTACCAAAAATGTAATTTTTCCCATAAAATATATTCAGCTTCATCTTCTAAACTCATGCACCGCACCTCCTATAAATTCTTCAGCATATAGGACCCTCCATACATAACGTTAAGGTCTACAACATAATTCAATTCAATTCAAAAACCTTAAGCTCTACCATACAATTCAATTCAACAAGCAGTTCATTTCTTTGTTGTTTTCGTAGTCATCCTTGTTCTTTACTCTTTCGTTTGAAACTCATTCGATATCGGACGAACACAACCGCTGGACCAATCATGTCACCGATGCAATGCCACTAGTAGTGGAGCACGAACTCTTCCTGCTCTCTGATTAGAACCTCGATCAGTTAATATTTAATCTTGAAATGAATGATTTTTCGTTCGTCGAAAATACATGCAAACAAGCAAGTATTGTTTGCCAAGCCATATCCAATGGTTTTGGGACTAACAACCTTGCAAATGCTAGGTATACTTATCTTTTGGCAAAGTTATCCGGCGAAGAAAGTGGTAAACTTCTCTTTGTTATTTTTTCGGGTCCCAAAATTGTATATAGATAGAAGAGTTGTGGTTTCAGATTCAAGCGGGGAAATAATTTTAGAATTATGACCAGCGATTTCAGAATCATAACTATAACCGGCCCCAGACGATTCGGTTACGGTTCTCAAAAGATAACTTATAAAGAAGTATGATAATCACTTCTTTCACTTATGTTTTTGTTACTATTGCTTATTATTATATAATAATAATAATAATAATATTATTATTATTATATATGTATATATTTACAAAATAAAATATAGAATTTGGATCGATCGATCCAACCACAGTGATTAGTAAGGAAACCGATTTTCATCAACAATAGAAATCTGAAGGAAAAAGTTGAAAGAGCAGCAGTTAAGAAAACTCCAAAGCCACTTCAAGAAATTGGGGCATCATTCTAGAACTTCCTTCTTGTGGGAAGTAAAGACCAAAGTGATTTTGTGCGGGTGGGTTTTGACGCTGGAAACACCCAACCTCATCGACCCCTCGTTAGAACTCCACAACAACTTAGATTCAAGGTTGCACTTAAGGACAAAAGAACACTTGTCGTTGATGTTGGAAAATTCAAATCGTACGGCAACGGGGCGTGAAGAGTTAGAGTGGAAGGTTGATCGTGAAAATGGTGACAACTCGTAAAAGTATTTTAGCAATATAGTTGATTCCATTGGCTTGGGTAATAAGTCAGATGAATGAGAGATTATTCAGTGCATTTGCTGCACAACGTATAATTGTACAACCAGACACATTCAGGGGAAAGAGTGCTATTTTGGGAAAAATAGTTGTTCATGTAGGGTCCATGAATAAATAAAATCTATAATCATCAATTTATTATATATTGGTTGCACTATCTTTAAGGATACATTCGATGCACTCAATATTTTTTCCTGATGAAGGGCCAGTTCCATTAATTCCATATAAATCGGATAGCGTAATTTGTGATGATCATAATATCTCCACCAATATTAGAAGTGAAACTGCAGATAGATTAAAGTACTTTAGAGAAGAGAAGATATATTCAAAATGAGTTTGTTTAGAGTTTACTTGAAAGGGAATATATTAGAATAAGGTTTGTAGTTTTTTCATTTTTTGTCTGTTAGACTTTGAAATTCTTGGTAAAATAGGCATATGATTTGATTATAATCGGATCGATAGAGAATAATATTCTTGGATTTTTAAATTTTATTTGAAAACCCTTGCACCACTCCAACCCTCCCTCCAAATATTTTTGGATTTAACAATAAAAATGAAATATAATGTAACATAAGGGGTATTATATTTTCAAATTCGGATGGTGGGTTTTAGTTTGATTCTCATTCCAAATCTTTTCAAAATTTGGAAAACAACATTCCTTCCGTTCCATTGAAAAAGTCTACTTTATAATACTATACTATAAAGTTAACTATTTTAATGGAACATAAGGGATATTATAACTAATAACCATGTATTTTGAAAAATAGAGTCAAATAAACCAATAAAACCCATGGATTGGGTCAAATCAATAGTGTGGATTGGTTTTAGTTTTTCGATCCAAAACCCAAAAAAAATCAGTTTTAACTTGTAACGTGAATTTCAAAAATCAATCCCATTGGGTGACTTTCAGATTAGGGCGAATTAAGTCTATTTTTTTCGAATTTTGGGTAAATTTCAAAGTAAAATTGTCTTCAAATTGTGGACTAAAATGTTGACCAAATAACGAACTTTTCATATGAATTCAGAGAATTTTTTTGAAGGTTATTTTAATATTCAACAAACCTCGAAATATTTTAGAAATTCATTCTATATTTTTTAAAAAATTATAAAAATAAATTCGAACAATAAAAGTATCTGAAAAATTGAAATCTTAGAGCAAGATACTTCAAATTTGGGGCAGTTCAAAAGAGAAATTCAGTTAGAAACCGATCCAAAACCGAAATTTTAGACCAGTTTCATATTTTACTCCAATGTTGCAATTTCGGGTCGGATTGGATCGATTTTTTACTTGGAACCATGATTTTGATCCGAAGCTGCAGTATTCGGATTATCTTTTTCTCCCTCATTCCTTTTTTTTTTTTTAATTAAAAAAAATTAATTCCTTGTTTAATAGTGTAAAAAAATGAATGATTAAGGTTAGTGTAAAAACGACAAGTTTAATGGTGATTTACCTCATCTCGTCTTTCAAATGTATCTGACCTAAGAGGAAGCCATCCTTCAATGGCTTGGCCGACGACGGCGGTGAGCCAAGCTGGCCAGCCAACATCGATATGCTTGGTTTCTATGTTTACCCTTCCAAATTTAAAACTAAAAGCAGCCTTTTTGATGGAAGCATTCCCATTCGATTAGACATGACCACGATTCCGGAACCGCCGGTTACGGTTCCAAAATCGCCGATTCTGGTTTCATAGAAAGTGGAACCGGAACTGTGGGGGAACGGTTCTAGGACGGTTCTGGAACCGTCGATTTCGGTTTTGAGACGGTTCCCCAATCACCGGTTCTGGTTCTGTCATGGTTCCGATTCCGTCATAGTTCTAATTTTGTTCAAACTAGAACAATTTTAATTCAATAATTAATTTATATTTATATATACTTTAAAATTTAATGTTTACTTAGATTAATAATATACATAATGTAAATTATATCATGAGTTTATATATTATTATAATAGACATAGTATTAAAAAAATTATATTATATAATTATGTACTTTATATAAAAATAAACATATAATATAATATTAATACGGAATTGTTATTTGTAGTGACGATTTTACTATTCGTAGTAACATTTCTAGGTGAATTGTCTAAATTGCCCTTAAGGCATAAAAATAATAAAAACCATATTAAAACCTTCTATAAAGGGCAATAACATTCACCTTCAGCCTGGTTCCTTATTTTCCCTATTTACACTATTCAATATCAGTAATTCATTTTTCATTCACACGTGTATTCAAATATCACCGACAGACAAGATGACGATCCATATTACACGGTAAGTAACAAATGTATACAATTTTTTACGTGAAATTTGTTTTTGCTTAATAAAAAAATATCTATCTGCTCTTTAATTTTGGAAAAAAAAATCCTATGGGCGGGATTTTTGACCCAAATCTACAATTATCCAGCCGTTTTTGGCCGGAACTGTAAAATTCGACCGAAGAGACTGCCTGGTTGGCCGGATTTCGACCGGAATGACCGGCGGTATTTTCGGCGAAAGTAGCGCCGGAGACCGGCGGTAGTGGTAGGTGAAATACCGCTCGGTGAAGTGTGATATTTTCCCCCAGGACCACAGCCGGTCACCGGCGGCATTTCCAGCGAAACTAATGGCGGAACCCGGCGTTAGTTGCAAGCGAAATACCGCGTGGTATTTTTTTACTAGCGGCATTTCCAGCGAAACTAAGCCGGAGACCGGCGTCAGTTGCCGGCGAAATACAGCGCGGTGAAGCGTGGTATTTTTTAGTAGAACACCGCCGGCGGACGGCGGTGTTCGGAGGTGAAATCACGCCGAAATCCAGCGGTATTTCAACTGAAAAAATCGCCAAGGCGGTATTTTGCCGAGAAATACTGCTGGATTCCGGCGGTATTTCCGGTCAGAACACCCCCGTCTGTCGGCAGTGGTTTGCCTAAAAAATCGCTGGTTGCCTACTTTTTTTATCGGCGGCTGGCTGTAATTTTTTCGATTTCTCAGCTGAAAAGGGCCAGATATCCCACAGGGGATGAGATTTTTGAAATATCCCCCTATGTATGTAGAATTTTGTCACATTCTCACCTCTTGTACATGAGATTATTTCAAAATTTAATGGTTCCAGCTAAATTTAGGGTTTCAGTATCCTGACCCATCATTTTGTATTAACAGGATATCCGTTTGGAGAGGGATGACATATTTGCTAACTACACGGATGTATTTTAGACGGACGAAGAGTTCAGAAGTAAGGAAGATTTGGTTGCATGGGTCAAAGCTACAGCATTTGAAAACAATATAACTGCAAAAATTATGTTTTATTCGAAAGCGTTGGGCATTTTCCTTACAAAAGGGAGAAAAGGGCGAGTTGAGATAGGATGCGATAGATTAGGAACAGTTAGAGATAAGCTATCCCTACCTGAAGGGAAAAGCAGGCAGAACAATACAAGCAGCAAGTTGACAAAATGTCCAGTTCACCTTGTGGGACGCGAAATTGCTGGGAAAAATTGGAAGTTAGAGATCAAAAATGGTAATCACAATCATGAATTACAGAAAGTTTAAAATTGGCATTCATCGTACTCACGACTAACGGAAGCGGAGAAGAAGAAGATTACAGAAATGTCAAGTATTAACATCAGGCCGAAGCATATATTGGCCCAGTTGCAAGCGGATGATCCCCAAAATTTCAGCCACATAATACAGGTGTACAATGAAGCAGCAAAAGGTAGAAGGGAGGCGAGGAGAGATATAACTAACATGCAGTATTTCTTCAAACTTTTGCACAATCACGAATACTTCTATGCGCACACAGCTGAAGATGATAGTAATGCAGTCGGACACATCTTCTTCGCACACAAGAAGGCGCCTTCTCTACTTGGTTTGTTTCCGTATGTTTTATTTATGGATACAACGTACAAGACAAACATGTATGACATGCCTCTTCTGCAGATAGTCGCTCATGTACCCACATCTCAGTATGTTCATATTGCTTTCTTTTCATGAGGGACGAGACTACCCCGAACTATTTGTGGGCCATGACTCAATTGAGAAATTTATTCGAGGGCAACAAATACCCACATGTGATAAGTTGATATGTAGTCTAGTTAATACATCAATTAAGAAATATAAAAAATCCTCCATTCTATTAAAGTTCTTCTCTTTTGAACTCTCTAAATTCTCAGATCAATTGTCATCATATTAGTGATATCTCTTTAACAACTCTGGATTTGAAAGTCCACCGTCAATAGGACCATCCAGATGCCGATATTCCTTCCACCCGGCATCCCTCCCGGACCCGGTCCCTGAAACTGACCTACGTGAAGAGAGCATTAAGCATTTTCCACTCTGCCTTGGTTGGTTGGGGTCATTAGCCCATTCATTTTCATCCTCCATTCGCCCCGAATTACATTCTATGTATCCTTGCGACATTGATATTTCCCTTTCAAATTGTTCAGCATTTTCTCGAGCTTCCTCCTCCTCCGCATCTCCAATGTATTGCGGTGCAAATTACGCTTCACCGTAATCACTGTTACTTGCTGTCGCCGCGTTTGAAAATCGGGAAGAACCTTGAGCTCTTCCTAGCACCCTTCTCTGGCGTTCGGATACAGTGGGAGGTATTCGGCCGACTATTTCCTTAGAGGCAGAGTTTGTTGCCTCATTGGCTTCATTAATTTCCAAATTGCCATCCTTTTTGCTTCTCATTAATTTTAATTTCAATTTTTTAAACGTTTCTGCCATGTACAATAATATAAAGACACAATTATAAATACAAAAATAATTGATAATATATAAGGAACAATAACACAATTGAAGCTTAAAAAATTAAAAATATTATCGGCGAAAAAAACCGTTGCCCGCCGGAAAATAACCACTGGACTGCGGCGGTTTTCTCCCAAAAAACTACTGTTGGCCGCCGGAGGTCTTTTTTCAAAAAATACCGCACCGCCGGCGGTTTTCTCCCCAAAAATTACCGCAGGCGGTCGGCGGTAGTCCCAGCGGTCTTTCAGGAAAGAAATACTGCGTATGCGGTATTTTTTCGGCTGACTACCGCCGGTGTCCGGCGGTCTTCCGGACACCGACGGTAGTCAGCCGGATTCCTACCGCCGGAATACCGCCCGGTGGTATTTTATACAAGAAACACCGCCGGCTGCCGGCGATTTTCTGCCCAAAAAAACAGCCGGTCATCGACGGTATTCCGAACGATTTCCGGCCAAGTCGCGTGTCTGCTTGGCCAACATTTTACAGATCCGGCCATAAAACGGCCGGTTAATCGCAGATCCGGGCAAAAACATAACAAATCCAGACAAATTATACACTAATTTATTAAAACAACGAACAAAACACGAAAGAAACAATTATTAATTTTAGTAACTCACCTTTGCCGATCCAGTTCGTATGGACTTTTATCCGATTTGGCTGATTTTGTGCTTCCGCCGGTCACTACACAGCATAGCAGAGAAATGGGAGAGAAAATCTTTCTGCAGCCCACTTCTTTGCAAGTTTTTTAAGTTTATTATTATTATTATTTTTTAAGCCTAAAGGGCAATTTAAGCATTTTACTTAAAAATGTTATTGCAAATAATAAAATCGTCACTGCAAATAGTATGCCTCTATTAATAATAAGAAAGATATAACAAATGAGGAAGTAGCTAGATTGGTTATTTAGCTTTCCTCATTTTAGGGTATAAAAATTGAGGGCACGGGCATGAGGAGATTTAGGTTCTCGTTCCCGATTTTGGCCGATTCTAGAACCAGGGGGTTCCCGATTCTATGAAATGTGGAACCGTAATCGGAACCTCCTCAGGTGGGTCCAGTTCCAATTCTGGAACCTTGGGCCACGAGTCCGATTCTGGGTCCGAAACAGCCAGTCCAGTTCCGAGTCGGTTCCGATTCGAACCGGAACCGTGGCCATCCGTACCTCTGATGCACGGATTAAATTTCCGAACCGCCCAAATGGGAACCAATACCGACCCTGAATGGCGAGGAAGACCAGATGAACCCGTGTCCAAACTTAAAAAGAAGAGAGAACTCGAGAAAACTGAGAAAAAGAGTGCTCTTTGGCGCTACACACAAAGGCAAATACATGGGGAAGAAGGATAAACAAGATGAGTTATGGGACGATTCCGCCTTGATTAACGCCTTCAATGATTCCATCGCCAAGTACATGGTATTTCTTTTGTTTCCCTCCTCTAAAACCCTCGTGGGTTTTGTACTCTTTCTTGCATTTGTGTTTTGGATTGAACAGAAAAGGAAAGATTTCTCCTTTACATGATATGAGAAGAAAAAAGGGGTTAAAAAAATGGCATTTGAAAAGACTTTGAATTATTTTCGACTTTGGAATTTGCAGCCATGTGACTAAGATTGTTGGTTTTGGTTTTCATAAAATGGTTTTCGTTTTTTTTTTTTTTTTTTTTTTTACCTCCATTGCACTTATTCTGTCACAACACTTAAATTTGTTGCTTTTGTGTTTGTTTAATTGTAGTGTTTTTTGCCTGCTATTTGATACTTCTGTTACCAAGTTGATTAAGGTGGAAAACTGCAAAATTGGAGTTTTAAGACTATTGAAGTAATGATACAGAATGTAGACTTCATGATAAACTTATTGTAGTGTACTTTTTGTATTAACAGTGTAAAAAAAATGCGCGAGTATATGAAGCCAATTGATGCTGATAGATCGAATTTTGTTAATTCTTTCATGTATGGACAATCTTGATGTTCCCAGTTGTACTCACCTTCTGCTGGTGTATATTTTGTTTCCAGAAAATGCATGTTCAAGAGAATCAAATTGGCTCAGCTGATGAAGGCAAAGTTGTCAGCTGCAAAGAGGAGAAAAGTTCAACTCCTGATGAGCAAACCATGGATGTCGGAAGGTGTCTATAAAACCGAAAAGCTAGACATTTTCCTTCCAATTTTGCTTCCTATACTTCATTTATATTTCTTTTAGCGGATAAAAGAAATGAAAATTATCTTTGAAAATTCCCACTTGAGATACTTAAAACAATGAAATGTTGGTATCTCAGAGGTATATCTGATTATCTAGTATGAAATCTGGTTATACAACACCATTGTTTGTCAAGGATATGCTATTATAGGTTTACATAGACCATCTTGAAGGTGCCAGTTTTTGGAAGCTAGGGCAGTCAGTGAAATTTATGTTTTAGAAGGAAAAACTATACATGGTCTTTAAGCTGCTGCTCCTTTTCGTAATTTTTGTTATTCACTTGTGTTGTTAAAGGCATGATGAAATCAAAGCAAGTGTCGCAAATGATGAGAGCGCAATTTCATCAATTCCTGCTGAAACTAAAGAAAGTGGAAACTGTTCAACTATGAAGGAGACATCCTACTTAGAGTCAGAAGCTCCTGAAAATCATGTAGGTTCATCTACAGGGCAATACATCCATGATGAGCATGGTGGTTATGCATTTTCACAAAGTACGGAAGAGTACAACCAGTTGGTAAACAAGTATTATGAACTTGAGGATCAAAGGCAAAAGATTCTTCAGCAAATTAACCAGTATGGTTATGGGAATAATGATTACGCAGCGAGTACTCTCACTTCTCAGGAGCCTCAAGCCTCTAGTTCCCAAGCTCATTCAACTGCCACATGTTCTTTCTGTCCATACGGGTGTCAAAGCTGGGTGACACCTTGCACTTCATTACCTTCTTGTTGCTCGGGTGGAACTTGCGTTTCGAAATACAGCAATGCCCCTGCAGAAGTTGCTTCTACTAGAAACACAGTATCTACTAGAGGTACTGATTTTGTTGAAACAGCAATGGTCGCTGCTGAAAGGGCACTCACTTCCTTGAAGGAGAAAGCTTACACTAATTCTTGTAATCCTGCAAATGAAGGTAAAGATACTCGTACACTTGCACACTTACACTGTCTCTGATGTGGCACTGACGACTCAGTCACTCAACCATTTTTGGGCGTTTAAGTTTAGCTTTTGTACATTAGATTTCATTTTATTAGAACGTCCTTAGCTTCTGAAAGCTGATCTACAAGGTGGTCCCAGTGTTTCATCTATTTTGTTGGCTGGACATCAAAAGTTGTGGATGAAAACTAGCGTTGGCCTGATAATAACCCAACATAGAGACAAAAACTCCACAATAGCCTAAAATAAGCTGGCAAGTAATGTTCTACTATGTGATAAGCTGTGACAATTTTTCTGGTTTGCGTTAGAGTGGAAACCCATTTTCATTTGTTTCTTCTGTTATTTTCTTATTGTTTTAAAGGATTGTGTGCTTCTTCTTTCATGCTTATTTGAGGTTTATTCATACAATTCAGTATGGTGGTGCAATATGGTAACTTTGGCTTTCCGGCCATCTTTTGGTTGATTATAAAATGATTTTCTTTATGAATGGTTTAATTTGGGAAACATAATCAGGAGGTATATGTGATTGTTTATAATGCTTTCTCGAATAAACTTCGTGTTCTTGCAATGGATGAACACATGCTATCAAGTCCTAATCTGGTTATATTAAGTCAATTCTCTGTGATGAGTTATGAAGCTTGACAACTTATGCTAATAGTTGTAAATTAATTTGTTTGATGAAGCTTTTGTCAATAACAATTGCTATTAGCTCTAGCAATGGACAAACCCCTACTAATTTTGGTTGCACTGCACTATTGATGACATTTCACTCTAATTTGCATTAGCCTTCCTCAAATGAGTTGTGACAACATGCGGTACGTCTCAATTAGTTCCAACTATGATTTTGGCTGGTTTATGAACCTTTGCAATTAAAAGCATCATCTAATTGCCATATCAGACTTTGTATCTCACGTTTTGGACGAACTCCTCATTCTGCTCATGGAAGTTTCTATTTTAAGTAAAGTATATTTTATTTTTTCATTGCATTTTCCAAGTGAAAATTTTTAATGCTTTTACTCTCAACAGGCTTTCTGTTGCGGTATTTCATGGTTTGAAACTCAATCATTTCGATAGGTTGTTGTTTTTCACATTTGTTCTCTGATTACTTACAATGGTTTCAGCCTTGACCATCTATACTATTAATTTTGGCTAGAAATGATCTCTTGTTACTTTCAAGAGAACATTAAGTCAAGATATCTCTGCTAAAACCACACAACAAAACTGCCACATCTTGAAGAATTGGTGCAGAAAGCTAGTGCTTGATGTTATAAGATAGAGTTATCCAATGATTGTTTACAGATACAGTGGTCTATGTAAAATGCTTTATCGCGTTATTCTTACTTACTTTATTCATTTATTGAATGTATGAATGTTGCAATATATATCATAGTCCAAAATTTTTGTGTCCATGATTTCAGTACTAATAATGAGACCGTCTTCTCATTTGTTTCAACCGGATGCAGGCAAAGAAAAACAATTAGAGAGTGGCTGCCTTCCAGAGAAAAGTACTGGCTCTGAAACAGATCTTACCGTGGTCTTGAATGCCTGGTACTCAGCTGGTTTCTACACAGGAAAGTAAGTATTAATTGGACCACCTGGATTTTGCCTTAATGGTGCTTATCTCTGTTTTTCCTTGATAAGTAGTTCTGTTATGGTAAATGTGTTGTTCTTTGTATGCTAGAAAGCTTTAGAAGAGCTTTTGTGGTGATGTAGTTCTTAATGTTAGCCGTCACAATAAAAGCATACGAAGACAACTTTATTGTAGATCTTTTCAGTTGATTAGTGCTAAAATATGCTGATTAGGGGGTTAAAAGTTAAATTCGGTTTACCGAATCATTATGCATTTCCTTGATGCTAACGAGAAATAACAATGTGAAGACTTATGAAAACATTAAATCAATGAATACCGTGTTAGATGTCTTGGTGGGAGGTAAAGCCAGACAGGCATAAGTGGTTTATCTTCTTCTTGAATACTAGGTTTGATCTTTCCTTATTGATGATGGCTAGTCATCCCTTTCTCAGAAGTCCCGATGTAATGATCAACCGGTGTATATAATTTTACGGTTCATCATGAAAACTACAATCATGGGCTATTTTGATGCAGGTACCTCTCTGAGCAGTCATTTGCAAATGGTAGACAAGGCTAATTGCTTATATTTAGGCCGAACGAACAATGAATTTTGACCTGGATGCGGATGGTGTACACTGAAGAGCTTGGCTATGGAAGAAGTTTGTGAGCGTGTTCATAACCAGCATGGATTCCTGTTGTAAGGTGCCTTATTGCGGTGGTTGTTGCCGGGATGATAGCCGATTTGACATTGTTTTTTCTTTTCGAAGATCCATCTTTGTTTTTCTATAGATCTTATCTGGGATTTATTCAGAGATTCTCCTCTGGTTTTGCAAATGTTGATTCTGGTATAGCTGTGGCATTCGAGAACTGCGCATTTACTGTGATGTGCGATCACTACTTTTAACATTTTGCAGTAAACGATCATAGTTTGAACACTCAACAAATTAACTCGACTCGATACGATATTGACTAATTCATTATTTGACTAAACCTCGAGAGATAGTCATTGAGATTGCATCGTGATTCTACAAACTATAGTCTAATCTAAACTAATATTATCATATTTAGTTTCATAAAATGTTGAATTTTTTCACTAACATAATATATATAACTCCCTAACAGTAAAGAAATCTCAATAAGTTACAAGGTAAAATAAAAAATTCTACATTATAAATAGAAACATTATCTGGAAATAAGACTCAGTAAGAATCCCCTTCTAAATTTTAACTGCAGCCGCTGCTTCCTTTATTTGATCAATAGTGAAAACTCCAAAGAAATCATCATCTCCCACAGCATTTATCACTGCATATGCAACATCATCAACGCTCACCGGGGGAGCCAAGATTAAATCGGAGGCAGGAAGAGAGTTCAGAGGTTTCGTAAAGTTTTCTGCAGCACGCAGAAATCTTTCGAGTGGTTCCCCTATAAGATCCAAAGGGATCTCATATCCATCAACCTTTCTCTTTCCATAAATAAATCCAGGCCTAAGAACAACACCTGCAGCATTTAAAATTTAGCATTCATGAAATGGAAAGACAAATGAAAGACTATAAATGGTTAACAATCACTCAACTACTCGCTAGTCAGCTTTTGAAGTACATTCTGGCTGTGAGCTACCGTGTGTTTACAGTTAGTTCCTTGATGCTTGACTAATGTGACAGAACTGTAAGAGGGTGCACATAAAATTACCCGAGTTTGGATATTTCGAGAGAACCTCTGATTCTGCTTTCCTCTTCCCCGTGAAGTATCCGGCTTGGAGTAAAAATGGTGGCAAATTATAATCATGGACTGAGATCAGGATGAACTTTGGGACTCCTGGAGTTGAGACTCATGGTTGTGGTTAACGATACAAAATAATTCAAGTTACTTTCACAAAATAATCAGTTCTCACATTAAACTTGCAGCACAGACAAGAAGGCCATTAGAAAACATCTAAATCCATTATTAACATAGTCAAGCTCACCATAATCTTTTGCAGCATTAACTGCCACAACATTAGCCTCGCCATTAATCCTCTGCATTTGCTCCTCACTACCAAAACCTCCAAGGGTTGAAACAACTGCTGTCGTTCCAACAAGCACTTCATCCCAATTAACATAGAAAACATCTCCTGCGAGAAAAGGAACCACTTGAAGAATCACGTTCTGGAGGGAAATGCTTTATTCTTAGAGCTGAACAAGGCATACAGTGGACTTGGCTACAAAAATTCATGCTACTCACTTTCCGTTGATACAAACATCAAGATTCAGAAAGAATACTTTAGTTTGAGGAAAATGGTAGCCTTACATGTTCTGTTCCACCATTCAATTTACTTTCGATTTTCTCATAGCGCACAGAGCAAATATCAATACAGCAATATTCTGTTGTACAGAAACAGAGCCTACCATGTCCATACAAAAAGGGCATGCAAAGAAAGATATAGAGTCATAAATCATTACCCACCCCCCAAATTTTTTTTTTATAAATTCCTCGAAACCATTCTGTCTGTCAGTTGATTCAAAGTTATTCAGATATAAGTACAAATCACAAACACAACAGCATATGACTGCTTCTAAAAGGAATCAATCTTAGTACATTTTTACTAAGCATGATCCTGTCTCTAGGTGTGCCGCTATCTTTTAGGCATCTTGTTTTTCAGTTTATCTCAGAAGCACAATAATGTAATAACTGTAAGTAAAAAATTCTGCAGCACATAGTCATGCTAAAGTTAAAAAGGCTAGAAGAAAAACAAAACAGAAGCTGAGGCAGTAAACCACAAAAACCAGGATTAGGTATGAGTGGATAAATAAACCTGCCTGACTTCCATGTGACTTGATCTACCCATGATGCAGAGTAAGAAGGACGTCCCGACCTGCCAATTAGATGGATTTTTCAGACTCCGAAAGATTATAGTTTGTAGTGTTCAGAACACAAAAGAACAAATAGATATCCTAGGCCCCAAAAGTCAAGCAAGGTAACTTTAGGGCATGTCCGTTAAGAGATGTTTTAGAACACTCGTTTTTGGAAAATAAATTTTTAATGTAAAAAGTGTACTGAAAATGAGAAAATGAGTAGTTGACTAGTAAAAAGTTGTATTGAAAATGATAAAAAAGTATTATAATATATTAATTTTATTGTAAAATCAAAACACAAACAAAAAACAGTGAAACGAACAGGGGCCTTAAAGTTGAACTGAAGGAAACTGAAATCAGTATCCAACAATTCTGGACAAACATTCTTATACCTGCTAAGACTTATCACTTCAATACCCTTGGATACAGCAGCTTTGCATATTGCAGAACCAACAAATCCACTTCCTCCCAAGACTACAATCTGATAAAGAACAAGGAATACACACTTGATCTAAGTATAAAGAAATGGATGTAACTTTGATTAAAAAATGATAATAATAACAGCAACAAACTCAGGTAGTCATACGCGCTCGGTCCGAACATCAGCTTTAACATCAATTGTACCAGGACTGATGTCCTCTTGTAGGCCGGTCCGCGAAGAATAAGTGCATCTGATTCCAACTTTACTTGAACTACAACAAACAAAAACATGTCATCCTAATTAACTTAATAAAAAAATGTAAGTATAAGGAAGGCACCAACAAATAGTAAAGACAAATCACCTAATTGACAAAGTATCAGAGGAAGTGGAAATACTTTTAACTATCCAAATGAAGGAAACATTTGTAGTTCGTATTCACACTAAAAAGGATATCAAAGAAACCTTAACATGGAAAAGGCTAAAACAAATTACACAATTAATTGCCTGAATTTTGATATTTTCATCAGCTGGGGCCAAAAAGCATCTTCTTTGACAACTGTTCTTGAGATCCTCCTCGTTTAAAATCCTTTATAAATTGAGAATTGGGTTCATGGTAAGCACTATAAAAGTAAAGAATTGTCCGGGTTTTACAGCAAAGTCCCTCTGATTCTTCTTTCAGAAACTAAAAAGCCCAAAAACACAAAGAAAATGACAAAACCCACAAGAGAAAACAAGAGTCTTGACTTATTTAAATGTTTTGTGAGTAAAGATTCTATGCAAAACGTATCTTTGATTATCTTAAAATCCAATATAAGTTACAAAATTGATGCTTTGAAGGCATAACCAGACACTCAAAACCAATTAGACTTCATCAATCAAGAAAAAACAGAAAGAGGGAAAAGTGGAAAAAGAACTTACCGAGAATGGGAAAGTTGTTGAAAATGGAGACTCTGAGAACAGGGGAAAAAAGCTCTGCTGCTACTGAGACAAAACGAAGGGGAAGAAGACGATGGAGCTGGGGTTATGGCGGCAGCTGGGTACGACATTGACGCCATCATTCCACCACCGTGCCTAACAATGAGCTCACTACCGGAGAAACGCCAGACGAGAGGGAGAGGGAGAAGGCGAGGGAGATGTGGAGAAGACTGGAGAAGGGAAAACGCACAAATTGTGAACGGCAAAATTGCCAGATTTTGTGGTGGCACTAATGGGGGCGTCAGCCGTGCACGTGTTTGTGAAATGAGTGTGTATGTGTTTTTTAAAAAAATGAAATATATATTATATATCAATTTTTTTCATTAGGCTTTAACACACTTGTATCACTTTTTGCTTGTTGGAAAACGTTGGTTGATTATGATATTTTAAAACATGATTTAAAAAATAACTTTTTAGAAAATAATTTTATAAGATAAAAAGTGTATTAAAAATGTAAAAATATATAATTGAATAATAAAAAGTTCACATATTATAAATGATTAAAAATAATTATAATATATTTAGTTTATCGTAAAAACAAAAAACAAACCTAAAACAAAACCAAAACAACTATAACGATAGGTCCTCGAAGTGATCCAGAACCATTTAGGCCATGTATGGAACCATCTTTTGGAATGTGTTTTGGGAGGAAATTGGTGAATCCTAAGTCCATATATTGTATGCATGGTTTGTTGTTTTGAAAACTCAAAATGTCTTTTGATAATATTATTCTGCGGTTGAGATAACCATTTAGGGCCAAAATAGTCGAATGATGTCAAATTTGATAACGTTATTATACGTTGTTTATTTTAAATTCATGAGGCATTAGTACACTTAGTGTAACTTTGGGCTCAATGCTATAAAAGTTGGACAAATCCTGAACCATTAAACATATCGAATTTAAGAGTTAAGGTCCAAAAGGATCGAATTAGGGTCGAATTGGGTCAAATTTGGGACGTTATTGTAATGTCGGACTGATCCTAAGCCATCAAATTCAGCTGTTATTACTTTTTGTTTGTATGACTTTCAACGTCAAACTTGATGTTGACTCAGCTGTCGAACCAAAACATAAGGTTTTATTAATTTGAACTTTTAATGATTCGACGTTGAACCGATGTCAAAATTAAAATCATATATTTGTAAATTATCACCAAAACAAAGATTGAAATCACATGATATCATATATTTAATAATCTCTTCTTTTTTATAATGCAAAATAAAGATGTATTTTATAGAGAAATCAAAATCAAAGCAATCAATTATAATTTGTCTAATTTTATAACTCTCAAAATGCATGATGACAAAGTTGAGTATATAATCACACTTTCTGTCATTATTTTATCATTTAAATTCTCAATGAAGTGTTCTTTCTTTAAACCAAATCATTTTTCATTTTAGTTTCAAAGTTCAAGCCATTCAGCTAAGCATACATCTCCCCCTAAGTCAATGCAATTCCAATCTTATGGGATCTCTAAGCTATTTTAATTTCTCTCTAGCAAAATCCTGGCATACATACATACATACATAAAAAAAACCTTAACTAAACATGCTTCATTCAAACTAACAAAGAGATTACTTTCAAAGCAAAAACTTTTTCTAAGCACACGAGTCTTCAAAATTTTATTCATTTAAATTTCAACTGATGCTTAAATTCAGTCAAAAGTATGCAATCAAATTCAAATAATCAATATGTATGCATAATATCCAGGCCTGACAATAGGCCAAGGCAGCTCGAATGACCGCAATGACCCAATAATCTTAGAGGCCCAGTTTTTTAAAATACAAATATAATATAATTGTAATGTAACAATATATTTTTGCTTATAAAATTTTATATTAAAACTCACATTTATTTTTGTTTGAAAGTGGCTAATACAAAATTGGGTCTTTATTTTTAGTTCAAACCCACATTTTAGGTCCACATTTACTTTTTTTTTTTATTTTTAAAAGGGATAATATAAGAGTGGATTTCCTTTTCGAGCTCAACGCCCAATTTGTTTGAAAAGGTTTAATGCAAGAGGGTTTTTTATTTTATTTTATTTTATTTTTTTAACTCAAAGACCACATTTAAAAAATAATAAAATTTTCTAATTATCATAGTATAGTTATTTTTGGGGCTCATTCTATTATTTTGCTCCGAGCCTCCTAACTTTTAGAAACCGGCCCTATAAAAATAATTATTACTAAGGATCCCTGCATCTTAATGTTTCATTGTTTTGATTATGTATCTCCAACTCCAAGCGTCTCATTATCATTTAGAGGTGATGTTCTTGCAACGGTCTTAGACTAATGTCATTGAACAAAGTTTCATTTTCAACCTCCAAACAATTGGATGAATGATAATTAGTGTCGGCCCATAGGCCTGGGCAAACTAGGCGGTCATCAAAGATCTATTGATTTTATGGGCCTAAGTTTATACTAATACATTTTAATACAATAGTAATTTTTTTATAAAAAATTAAATTAAAACTCACGTTCATTTTTGTTTGAAATTTGTTTTTTATTTTAAGGAATTTTTGTTTGAAATTGATTGATGAGAGCATGTTTCTTTTTCTTATCTCTCCTTTTTTTTAGTTGAGCCCCAATGATTTAGGGGCCTAATTTGTACCAATATGTTAATATATATCAATAATTTATGCACATAAAATTTTAGCTTAAAACCCACATTTACTTTTATATATGGACGAATGCAAAAGTGAGTCTTTCTCTTCTTTCTTTTTATTATCTTAATTATTTATTTTTTACCATTTAAGGCCCAACAATTTTAAGGAGCCAAGTTTATACTAATATATCATAATATAATAGTAACTTTTGCACGTAAAAATTTTGAAACATTATTTTTTGCACATAAAAATTTTAAATTAAAATCCAGTCATGAAATCTCAGATCATAACATACTCACATTTATTTTTGTTGGAATGGACTGGAGCAAGATTGTACCAACTAAAAATCTAATAATTTTAGAGGTCTAACTTTATAGTAATATATTATAATACATCAATAATTTATACTATAAAAATAATAGAACATAACTTTTGCACATAAAATTTTTTATAAAAAATTTATTTTACCCATAAAATTTAAGAACAACAATTTTTGCACGGAAAAATCTAGAGTAGTCATTTTCTTTCATAAAAATTATAGATTAAAACTCATATTCATTATTGTTTGAAATGGACGGGTGCAAGAGTGTCTCTTTTTTTTTTTTTTTTTTTTTCAGTTCAGGGCCCTGTAATTTTTGTGGCCCATGTTTGTAATACATGATATACAGTAGAACCTCCATAATTTAATATTTTATAAATGAATAATCTCTCTAAGATAATTATTTTTGGGCCCGACTCGAGCTCGTTCAAAAAATAACAAATTTTAATAAAACAATAAGATAATAATTTTTAGAAAGATCCATATATAAATATATAATCCCACCAATATTATAAATTAATAATCTTCAAAAATTACATATATAACTTGAATAATTTATTAAAATATAAATATGTTGTTGTTTGTCCTTTCATGAAATTTTAATTTAGGTGGATTTCATCTATAACTTTTATAATTATATCCAAATGTTCCTGTGTCAAATTTTCAAACTGGAACAAAAAAATTTGAAGAGTTGTTGTTGCTTTGAATGTTTCTTTTCGCGTGGTTGATTCTAAATGTATAAATCATATTCTTCAACAATATAATTTTCAATGAAAGTAGCCACAGTTTATTCTATACTTTGGATCTATGAGCTTTCATCATTTTCACCTTAGTAATCCGATAGGTTATTGACATTCATCCTACAATATCTTTAATAACATTCTCAATATAATGGTTGTATGGAAGCTTTCTCTGGATGGGAACTGCCAATAGAAGTCTGTAACTGGGAAGAAGAATTCATCAGAATACCTAGGAAAATTTTACACCAATCGAAGTTCGAAACTGGGAAGACAAATCCATCAAAATTTCGGGTGGATTCTAATTACTGACGGAAGATTGGATCTCTCCCCCTTGTTCCCGAAATGCGGTAAATGATTGTGCACATATAACTGTAAACTTTTGATTATATATATACACAAAACATGCTCGATCTAGACTGATACTCAATCGGGAAGCAAAAAAAATAAAATTACAGAGCAATAATTTTTGCACATAAAAATTTGAAAATAGTAATTTTTGCAAGGCCACATTTGTTTTTGTTTGAAATAGACTGACACCATAGTGTGACTCTTTTTCTTTTTTCAGTTTAAGGCTCACATTATAGTTCTCGTATCTTTACTCTGGGTGTTTTTAGATAGTGTTGCACTTCAGAAAAGAATTGGAAAAAAAAAAAAAATTATAAATAATTTTTACATTGGTACAATTTCATTTAGGGCCTCTTTTATTAATCGCCTCGGGGCTTCCTAAAGTTGAGAAACAGGGCTGATCATCCCAATTTCAATTCGTTGATCAAACTGGCAATTTTTCAGTCAAAATGTTCTCTTTTCAATTCCAAAAACTTTATTTTTTCAAGCAAGTAAATTTCATTTGGCATATTAAGCATTTCAAAATTATCAAATTTCACATTTCATATTCATTCTTAAAAGTCAATCAAAAGTGAAGGTGTTTATTTTTATTTTTTTATATATAGAAAAATGTTTATTTTCTTTGAATCTTGCTACTTTCACCATCATTTTAATCAAATCTGAGTTTGAAATAGCCATTCACCATAGAAATCCTAAATTTTCTGAATTGTTTAAAAAATGTCATAAAATTGTGATTATCGGATTTTTATTAACATGTTTGGTTTTACCTAATGTCATATTTGGTATTTTATTGTTGATAAAATTTAATTATAGAAATGATCAGTTTATTTTCATATTAACATTATCCAAACACAATAATTTCATTTTTTTTAATATCCTTTAACCATTCCACCATTTCATTTCTGAATACTAAACAAAAAGAAAATACCAATACTTGTGGAGACATAAATGGAAAAGATTTGGAAAAAAATAGTTATATAGACAAAATTTTAATATTATTTATTCCTTTATTTTAATTTAATTCTTAAAATGGAGTAATAAACTATATTAAAAACATAAAAATGTCTTTCAACCTAAAAGATTATATGACAATGTAAAAGTTGACATGGTTTGCTTCCATTTATTTCATAAAAAATTTTAAATTTGTTATTCGCATTATGATTACCCTTTCCTCATATTTTCTACACAATTTTTTTATAAAATAATTTCTTTTGACAATTTATCGCTCCCAAAAATGACCGGGGATCCAAGGCACGATACAAATAGAGCAGCCAGTACGTTAGTTTGTTTAAAGAGATAATTTTTGAAAAAATATTTTCCGAAAAGAATTTTAAAATGTGAATTGTTTTGGAAATCTAAAAAAGTGTAGCCAGTGTAGGTGATTAGTAAAAACATGTATTGTAAGTTAGGAATAATGAAAAATTATTTAATTAAAATATAAGCTACACTAAAAAAGAAATAAAATCACGTAGAAAAGAATCAAAATCGATGGTAAGGTACAGAAAACCTTAGGAACTGTTCGTTTAGGCGTGTTAAGGGAGATTTTAGAGAATATATTTTCAAAAGCATGGAATATTTTATTTTTTCAAAAATTGTATTTAGTAAGGAAAATTTGAAAAACATTTTCTCCAAAATCTTATTTATAGTAAGGAAGTATGCGGTCAACCAAATTTCCCTTCGAGATTTCAAGGAAAACAGTTTTTGACGCACAAAAAAACAAAAGAAGAAGCTTTTAAAATCATGTTTTGGAGAATAATTGAACGAATATTTAAGTATTAAAACAGTTTTTAAAACTAAATCAAACCAAAACAACCTGCAAAACTTTCAAACCACGAGCCCACTAATTACATTTTACCTTATAAATTATCAAAATTTTACTATTTACCTCATCTCTTTTTAAAACTAAATACCTTGGTAAATTAAAATGGTAATCATACAAATCATAATATTGTACTCCAACCGTGTATGTACCGTGAGCAGCTTACCTCGTCAAACAACCGTCCACTTACGCTTTCAGTGTTAAGATGCAGCCTCAGTCCTCAACAGAGAAAGCGTGGGACAGAGACCCGTTTTTAAAACACCTGGAATCTACAAGCACTCATAAACTAACAAAAGACGGATTATTTTTTTTCATTTTAATATAACGTCAGTGTGAGTGTGAAATTTGGCGGTGCCATGGCTCACCATTTTGTCTCCAAACTGGTTTTTGCTGGCCATTTTGGGTAGCTGCGAGTTGGATAATTAGCTCAGAAACTAAAAGCTTTTAGATATTTGATTTCATTTTGGAAATTTCGAGGTGGGTTGAAGAAGGGTTTTTCTGGGGTACTCGACATGGAGAAGGGGTTGGCTGTGGTCTCGGAAATGGAGCTTCCTTATGTGCTGATTGAAGCTGGGGCGAAGCTTCAGACTCCGCCGGAGAATGTTGATGAAATTCTTGCCGTCTTGGATGTAAAGCTCTGATTTTTTTGAAATTGCTCTGTGTAATTTAGTTATCAGCTTTCTGTTTCGTGTTAATTTGTGACATGCATGTGAGAAATTTCACGCAAGATCACTACTTTGTTCGATTTGAGGTTTTAAGTTTCCTTCAGTAAAAAGATGTTCGGTTGAATTTGATTGTTCGGTTCTCGTGACTGAAAAAATGGGGTACTGATTGTTTCGCGAAGAGCCCTGAAATTTTGTTTGTTTTGAAGGGCAGACTTGAATGCAGCAGGCCAAGGCACGAAGCTTTTTTCCATTGATATTATTTTATAAGAACACATATAAGAGCGTCTTTGTTGAATTTGTTCGGATAGTGTGCTCATCTGTGGCTGATGGATATTATTCCCTTTGTGTATCATGACAAATTATTTAATGGAGTAAAATTATTATGGAAGGTATTAAAAGTTTTAGTTACGGTTGCTTTAAATTAAAAAAATGATGGTTTCATCAAGTCTGTAACAATATAACCTTATTTAGATCTTTGTGAAGATAATATCTGGTGATTTTGAGTCTAGTCTATGATTCTGTTGCAAATTAATGCTCAATAATATGACTCATAACTTTGTGGGTTACTCCCCTGCATTATTTCATCCAGAATTACCTCTTTTTGGTTGTAATTCAGCTCAATTTTGGATTTTTCCTGTTCCTTAGAGCTTTGAGGATCTGTTAGCCTCAGTGGGGCAAGCTCCTTCTTATCCAGTACGTCATGCACTTGTGCCTGCTATAAGGGGGCTAATCTCTGACAAGCTTTTTAGACATCGCGATATGGATGTCAAAATTTCTGTGCTGTCTTGTATTCATGAGCTTATCAGGATTTCTGCTCCTGACGCACCTTATGAAGATGATAGCATGAAGGTCAGCAAAGCGCATGATATCTATTCACATTCTGTATATCCATGCTCCCCATGTATATTTAGTGTAAAAATGTCTGGATGGTGTACAGGAAATCTTTCAGCAAACTGTGATTGCATTTGAGCAGTTGTCTTTGTTTTCTGGTCGGGGCTATAACAAGGCCGTACAAATTCTCGAAACCGTTTCAAGACTCAGATCTTTTTTGATGTTGTTGGACCTAGGATGTGATGAGTTAGTGATTCAAATGTTCCAGCAACTCCTTGGTGCCATTCAGTAAGTCTGGAATGTTCTAAAAACATTAACTGAACCAATTTTGTGATCTTGGAGTACTTAAAATATTCATTCTTTTAAAGTATTGAAATTATGAGCTAATAGAAATATCGCTTTGAGTAATTAGTTAATGTTGACTGAAGTTTGAATTTAGAGAAGGGGTATTGTTGTTTCCTTCTTTAAATGGAACTATGATCTTCCTTATATATCCTAAACTGCCCTCTTACAGTTAATGTAAGTTCAGATTTTGATGAACTCATGAAATACCAAATTAGGTTGTCATCGATTGGCTGAGTGACTGTTATGTTTGTAATGCCATTGTTCCATCTATTTTAGGTATATCTGTGCATAGCCTTTTCCTGGGCCATGCAGGTTACAATTGAAGATGTTTAAATTGCTTTCGGCATCATTCCCACCCCATTATCATTTGCTTATAGTTCTGTGTGTTTGAATATTTATATAAGGTCAAACCATCCAGATAACATATTTTCATACATGGAAGACCTAATGACTTGGTTGATAGAGGAAACTGACAAGATCTCATTAGATCTTCTAAGGCCTTTGTTAGTTAGCGTACGAAAGGAGAATCAGGTACTCTACCTTCAATACTTCTCTCAAAACTTTACTTTTCTTCTCATTTTATGTTTGAATGAACAACCGGTGTTGTATGCCTCAGAATATTTCCCCACCTTCCTGGAGATTAGCGGCAAAGGTATTGAAGAACTGCTCTGCTAGAGTGAAACCCTGTCTCGTGGAAGTAGTGGAACAAATGAGGCAAGATATTGAAGATTTTACTGATATAGTTGCTTCCATATTGCCTGATATGCCTGCTGAGGAAAATGTAATGTGATATTTCCCTTTCAGCCTAAGTAAACTCTTTCCTCATTTCCTCGTTATTTCTTTCTTCTCTTGGCTTGTTTGTAATAAAGAGACAAGATTGACGCTACTTTGGTTATGTTGAAATAATCAGGTGGCAAAGGAGGGAGAAAAGGGTGCCTCTGATATTGTGCCATTGCCGGGGGATGGCACAGCTGAGCAGAGGGCAATTCATCAAAGCTCATTAGTTGACACATTAGTGGGCAGCGAACAGGTAGAGCAGCTGCTGAAGGTTTCTGAAGATTCTCCTAAACCTGATGCTTTAGAAAGACGAGGAGAATTAAAAACACAATCAAGTTCGGAATTACTTTCCAGGAGGAGGGGGAGAAAACCTTATTCTAAGGCAAAACTCGAGGAAGGTTATGAATTTTCTGGAGTCAGTTGTGGTACTTCTTCCAAAGTTTCTTTGAAAAGGAAGAAGAAAAAGAGTATGATGGATGTGGTTGTAAATAACATGAAAGATTTCCCGCGTGATCATGAAATGAAAGACAGAACAGCTCAGGACTGTGATGCCGAAGACTCTCTTCCCAGAGTATGAAACAATTAGGCGTCAATTGATATTTGGTCAATTTTGTTCTTCCACTGATGGTTTGATAAATATAAAAATATTCTAACAAAAAGTTCTCAGCTATTTTACCTGGTTCACGAATTTTGAGTGAACCCAAAGTTTTTGTTTTTTTGATTTATCTGATTTCTGGTGTTTTACTAATTTTTTGTTTTCCTGTTTTCCCAAATTCAGAATTCCAAGAAACCTAGAAATTTCAAAGATTATCCTGAAGATTTGATTGGTTCAAGGATAATGGTCTGGTGGCCCAAGGACCGAAAGTAAGTAGCTTAATTTGCCTATGATACTTGGCAATGATGATTTTATGCTGATTATGTCCACAACTTCTATTACATTGTATGTCCTATATCCATTTTGATTTTGGGCCAGTTAGTCCTGTTTCTGCACAGTTTTGTGCTCAATTGAAAACATTCTTTCATTGTTGATGTGGGTGTTTTATAATGAAACTATTTCCTTTTTAGTTTCGTTATGGTGCACTTTGTTAACGAGCTCTGCGAGAAGCATGCTTATTGATTGAAGTTGGCAAGTTTCGTATTCTATTTCTCTTCAAGGTTCCCTAGTACAGAAGTCCCCTTTAATAATCATATCTGTCTCTAGTTTTTAACATATAAACAAAAACACAACAGTTTGAAAGTTGATGTAGTTGATCATGCAAATGCATTTACTTTTGATGGATATCCTATAACACTATTTATGAATTCATTATTAGCATAAAGTCTTTGTATCCTAGTGTGTCTCATACATACACCTTAACTTCCTTAAATTCTTTCAGCCAAAGCTCAAATCGTCACTTGTTTTATCATAACCTTGACTGGATTATAGACGGTTGTTTTACTTAGAGATATTAATTATTTGCTGACAGATTTTTTAATTTGTGCAGGTTCTACAAGGGGGTTGTTCAATCCTATGATCCTAATACGAAGAAGCATAAGGTGATAATATTAATAAAGATGTTCCGTTCCCTGATGAGGCTTGTTTGAGATATTTATTGATTCGTTTAATTTGATTTTCCCTTCACCTATCTGAAATATTCCCTTGCGTTGCCTTACTGCCCGATTTGTTGTTCTTTATCCATTTGCTACATCATATCTGTTTCTTTTAGTTTTCTAAGATATACATTCTCATTGGCTTTTGACCTATATTTCAGGTGGTTCATATTGATGGTGTTGTGGAGACATTGAAACTAAGTCGTGAACGCTGGGAGCTGCTTGATGACATATCTGCTAAAGAAGTGAGTTTAGTTCTCCTGGTTTTCTGCTGTTCTTTGGTATGCTTTTCAGCGTTAATTCAATATCTCCATCTTTATGTCATTCTGATGGAATTTTACTGGTAGTTGACTGCCATTTAACCCTTTATAACTTGGGGCTCTTTTAGTGTTTTTTTCTTTTTGGACCCCTAGCAAATGGTAAACAGGCATGACAATAGAAATCCATAGGTACTATGGACTTCTAAACTTTTTTTCTCCTCCAACCTACAATAAAAGGGGAAAATGTGTTAATTTTGAAAATTCAGAGAGAAGAGAGGAGGGGGGGGGGGGGGGGGGGAGTGGGGATTATGTCTGTTGAGAATTCAGGTAGGCAATGTGCCTATTTTGTAAATTCAGGGGAGCACAGTGTTTGAAACGGCCTAAACACTAGTGGTTTTTAAATGATTAATCCTATATGCATATAAGCTTCTTAATTGGTGGACTTTATTTATATAATATGAGCCTATTAATTGGTGGACTTCAATAGTCAAACTAAAATTATTATATTTTTGGACTATTGTATGGGTCCAATTGAGTAAATGTATAATGTTGGACCAACAGTAATTTGACCTAAGTTATTGCTTAACTCAAGTTACTTAGTACAATAGCAATTGGGTCCAAAGTGTTGTGTCATGCTCATAAGGAATTAATCATAAAAATAAGGAGATTTGGGAGATAGAAAAGAAATTACGAAGAGAGGAGATAAGGAAAAATTAGAAGAAGAGGGAGATGATGCAGTGAGAAAGAGAGGGAGGAAACTGTTGAAATCGGAGGGAGAATTGGAAGTCATATTCAACGTGCCTATTCATTTGTGATGCCAACTTGCAACACCATTTCAATATTTATTACTGGGAACAAGTGTCTCGCTTTCACTCTACCCAATCAATCTGTCCCTAAAATCATTGCGTCTCCTTTTCAATATTGTTGTTGTTGTTGGTTTTGGAGACTTATTCTTTGTTACAACACTCATTTCAGTTCCTTTAGTTCATCAATAGACACAACTAAATCCTGAATGATATAGGACAACATAAATGGGGGGAGAATAATCAATTTCAGCAAGCTCCTAAAGTTTCCCTCTTATTACTTCCTTGGGGTGTCAATAGAAAAATGTTCCTTAACTCCTGAAGAAAGAGCTTCAATGATGAACAATGTGTTCTCTTAAATAGTAATCTCACAATATTTTTAAAATGAGAAACTAAATTCTTGGACAACTATCAAAGTTTGGTTCAAACTTCGATTTAGATTTTGGTTTAGATTGATTTTAATAATATTAAAAGTGTATTAGAAATGCGTATTGAGTATAATAAAACCCTATCTCGTGGAAGTACTGGAACAAATGAGGCGAGATATTCTCTTACTGATATAGTTGCTTCCATATTGCCTGATATGCCTGCTCGGGAAAATGTAATGTGATATTTCCCTTTCAACCCAAGGTCAACCCTCCCTTCATTTCCTTGTTATTGCTTTCTTTTATTGGATTGCTTGTAATAAAGACACAAGATTGACTTTATTTTGGTTATGTTGAAATAACCAGGTGGCAGAGGCAGAAAAGGGTGCCTTTGATATTTTGCCAGTGCCGGGTGATGGCACAACTGAGCAGAGGGACATTCATAAAAGCTCTTTAGTTGACAGATTAGTGGGCAGTGAACAGGTTGAGCAGCTGCTGAAGGTTTCTGAAGATTCTGCTAAACCTGATGCTTTAGAAACACAAGGAGAATTTAAAGCACAATCAATTAGGGAATTACTTCCCAGGAGAAGGGGGAGAAAACCTTTTTCTTATAGAAAACTCGAGGAAGGTAATGAACTTTCTGGAGGCAGTTGTGGTAGAACTTCAGAAGTTTCTTGGAGAAGGAAGAAGGAAGAGAGTATGAAGGACGTGGTTGTAAAGAACAAGGAAGATATCCTGTGTGATTATGAAATTAAAGATAGAACAGCTCAGGAGCGTGGTTCCAAAGAATCTCTTCCCAGAGTATGAAACAACTAGGCGTCAATTGATATTTGGTCAATTTTGTTCTTCCACTGATGGTTTGACATAATATAAAAATATTCTAACTAAAAGTTCTCACCTATTTTATTATTTTTGTTTGTCTGATTTCTGGTGTTCCACTCATTTTTTGTTTTCATGTTTTCCCAAATTCAGAATTCCAAGAAACCTAGAAATTTCAGCGATTATATGATTGGTTCAAGGGTAAAGGTCTGGTGGCCCAAGGACCGAAAGTAAGTAGCTTAATTTGACTATGATACTTGCAATGGTGATTACATGCTGACTATGTCTACAGCTTCTACTACATTTTATTTCCAACATCCATTTTGATTTTGGGCTAAATAGTCCTGTGTCTGCACAGTTTTGTGGCCAATTGAAACCATTTTTTCATTGTCGATGTGGGTGTTTAAATTGGAATATATGTCCTATTTAGTTTGGTTATGATGCACTTTGTTAACGAGCTCTGCGAGAAGCATGCTTCTTGCTTGAAGTTAAGTCCCCTTTAATAATCATATCTTCTTATAGTTTTCTACATAGTAACAAAAACACAACTGTTTGAAAGTTGATGTAGTTGTTGATCATGCAAATGCATTTACTTTAGATGGACGACCTAAACTTGATTTATGAATTCATTATTAGCATAAAGTCTTTGAATCCTAGTGTGTCTCATACATACGCCTTAACTTCCTTAAATTCTTTCAGCCGAAGCTCAAATCGTCACTGGTTTTAGCATAACCTTGACTGGATTATAGATGTATGTTTTACTTGGAGATATTAGTTATATACTGAAAGATTTTTTAATTTGTGCAGGTTCTACGAGGGGGTTGTTCAATCCTATGATCCTAATACGAAGAAGCATAAGGTGATAGGATTAATAAAGATGTTTTGTTCCTGGATGAAGCATCTTGGACCATTTGCTATCTGACATATCCCTTGCATTGGCTTATTGCGGGATTTCTTATTCTTTATCCGTTTGCTATAGTATATCTGTCTTTTAGTTTTCTGAGATATACATTCTCATTGGCTTTGACATATATTTTAGGTGGTTTATTTGGATGGAGATGTGGAGACACTGTACCTACGTCGTGAACGCTGGGAGCTGCTTGATGACATATCTACTGAAGAGCTTTTCAGAAAAAAAGAAAAGAAAATATCTACTAAAGGAGTGAGTTTAATTCTCCTGGTTTTCTACTTTTCTTTGGTATGCTTTCCGGTGTTAATTCAATCTCTCCATCTTTGGGTCATTCCAATGGAATATCTGGGCTTTGATATTAATAGGGTCAAGAGGCCAACCTTCCTCGCTCAGCTGCTGTGCCCATTGAGTAAGTACTGTTTCAGAGGGACCAGTTCATCCTATATATGTTTAAGCCATTATTACAAACTTTTTGCTGGAAATTCTATTCGTTAAACTTTCAGTCAGTTCAAATTAATGCTCTCAAGAAATTCTTTTTAAGGTGGTTGTCTGTCCCTGCCCTCATATCTGAATTTGGAACTTTATGTGACGGAGCTAATATATGAATCACGAAACGTACTATTGTTTGCATGTATATATTGGCCTTATCATTGTGTCTATGACTGCTTACTTTTATCTCATATCTGCTGAAGTTTTTCTTGTTTGCTCATTGTTTTTACTTCCTTAGTCTGTGTCCAATGCAATCATCAGGAAAGTAGTTAAAAACTTGGGCCTATACTATTCTAGGCAACATTAGAAACTCAATGATGAACTACAAAGTGAAAGCCCAAAACACGCATGAGCAGTGGGACTGGAGACTTGTTAGGTGTAAGGTCATGCCCTATCTTAGAACATCCTTCCAAGTCCCTTATGGTTGAATCACCAGGACACTAATCCCTCAGTTGGATTGTCAACAAAATTATTTTTCATGTGAATTTGATGTTATTCAATTTACACTGAGGAAGTTGTTCATTTGGCTTTGTACACTTGATTAGCTCAGCAAAGGAGAAAGCATGCACTGAGGACAAGCATAAGGAAACACAAGAGAATGCTGGTTTGTTCTCAGAGAAGAAAGATAATGCTACTAATGATTCTTCAAAGGAAAGGTATGCAGTTGATAATTCAGTAAGCTTTTGGATAAATAGGTGATTTACTACCAAGTTTATCGTTGTAGTCTAGCCACCTATGAAATATATATTGATTTTGGCTTTTCAAAGTTAATAGAAACATCTGCTTTTCAGCTTCCAACCCGGAGCCGATAAACGTGGAGATACGTTAGGAGCAAGTTCTACTCAAAGCATCAACAGTGAGGTGGATATCTCAAAGGAGCATGATGAAAGTGGACAGCAGGGATCAAGACCATTATGTTAGTTTTCTTGATGTGAAGTTGTTTGCGTAAGGGTGAATTTCAAACTATTATAGCCCAAGCAACAAAATATTATGGTAGACAAATTTAGATAACAGTTCGAAACTGTTTCTGCCCACTTTTTTGGACAATGATTCTAGTTAAGTAGGATATTTTGGGCAGATTTTTCTTTCCAGGATCACTAGATCTTGCCTTTGCTACAGATGTTGTTCAAGTCATATCAATGAAATCTATTACTCCCTCCGTCAAAACCAAGCCGTTAGTCAAGAGGCTAGTTACCGGGTTCAGGTTCAAGAAAGAGTGGACTTGCCTTAGATTTTTGTGAGTTCCAGAGATTCAAATCAAGGTAGTTCGGCCACACACTTAACGGAATATGAGGATTCCTGGTCGATGATAAAGACCAACATCCACTTTACTTACGGTCTTGTCTAACATCCGAAACACTCTTGTCTAACATCCGAAACACTCGAATGCCTTTTCCTTTTTGAGAGTAGAGTTCTCGCTTGGGGATGTGAAATATATGGAATTCTGAATGCAATTGGGGAAACCAGATATAGAGATGCAGAAGCAATGAAGACTACTCACAAATACGGCATCGTTTTTCCCCCAATTCCTCCATTTTCACCCACTCCGATTCCAAATTATAAACCTACAAATTTTTCCAAATTTCCAGAACCAACCTTGGGTGATCATTATAAAGTACAGAGAAAGGAAAAACATTCTCACCGTAACTGATGTGATAACCACGGGAAAAAATATTATTGAATATTTAAAATTGTAATTGACAAGTGGCTCTAATCATATGATGCCCCTTCATCCACCGAGTTTGTTTTCCGCTTTATATTTTCACTCCCCTTTTGAGTTTTAAAGAAATTGTTTCGGCGATTCGTTAATATTAAATATTATTTGAGTCCTACCCAAAGGCCTCTATTCTATTTATATCTGGTGGACTTTTTGTGATTTTATTTTTTATTTTTCCAGTTAAACTTAATTCTTGCACCCATTTCTAATTCTATGTGTAATGTTGAAAGTGTTGATTTATGTTACTGGCGAATGAAAAGAATAGTTAAAGGATTGTAGAAAATTAACTTTTTACGTTTGGATCAACAAAAATGATTTGATTATTTGCCTAATCAAATTCTATCAACAAAGAGAAACCAAATACGATAATTTTATGGTATTCCTTAACCAATTAAGAGATTTTAAGGTTCTCACTTAAATCAATGTATGACTGTTTTTAATAATACTTTGTGTCCTTGGTCGATGAGAGATTATTCGGTCGCGTACAACGGAAAAACGTAGGATTGTGCAACCAGATACATTTAGGGAGAAAATGCTATTTTTTGGGGAATGTGATGTACATATAGGGGTCCCATAAATTAATATAAATAAGAATAACTAGTTTATGATAAGCTTGTTATACTATTTTTAAGGATACAACGGATGCATACAATAATTTCTCTCGGTTGATGGATGATTGCTAGGGGTTCTTTGGAAGTTTATAGTGATGTATTTTGTAGAGGAGATCCCCTATATCTATGGTTACAGTGTATACTCTCACATAGGAAGGTAAATTACATTATTATCCTCCAATGCATGCGAAATGATACACTGTATTTTGAATAGAGAGGATCTCCACTCTGTATTTTTGGCTTTTTATAGAGATGACATAAATGGAATGATGTGAAAATATAATAATGAAAATTAGAACATGTCATGCTTGTATTTTCATAAATGGAAGGTTTCATATACTGAAATAAAGATAAATGAGGTATTCATATGAAATCAAAGGTGACCATTACTAGTAAATTGAATAAAAAAATGGCCTAAGAAATAAGATTTAAAAAAGGAGATGAATCAAACTATATATATGTTTGCAAGATTCTTTATAACCAAATATCGTTACAAGAGTAATTTCAAAAGCAATGCAACTAATTAATTAGGGTTAAAGAAGCATATACTTCCTCCGTTCCATTATAAGTGTCCACTTTGACAAATATTTTTTGTTTTAATAGAAGAGTCCACTTTCAAATTTTTTACTCCTCCTACCCTTACTAATATAATTATGCGTGGTCCACAATTATCTCATACTTAATAAGTAAGGATAGAAATGGAATAAAGGATGTCAAATTAGCTATTTTAGATGTTGTACTTTGAACTTCATAATAAGTTGTACATTGGGTAAAGTGGACCCTTCTAATGGAACGAAGGGAGTTAGTTAAGTTAGCACTAAAATGGATTGTGATTCCAGGCAATCCATTAATTAAAATTTACGGTTAAATATGAAGAACCCATGTGATTTCATAAACTATTGAACAATTCTATGTGATTTCATAAATTATTAAAGAACCCCCTGATGATTTAAAAACATATAAAAAAAACCCGTGATTTTATAAACTATTAAACCTATGGTTTAAAAACCTATAAAGAACCCTCAGTATTTTGCCTAACTCTATAAAATGGATGGCAGTCCTACTTACTAACGTTGCGTGTTTTCAGCGCTTTATTTTATGCGCGTGGATGGATTTACATTAGTTGTAAATAAATTTGAAATACAGTAGTACCCTAACATGTTCTATTAATGACTTTAATAGTTTTTTCCTAGTTTTCTTCCCATAAAAAAATGAAAGCAAGGTTATTCACCTGGAGTCTTTAGAACAGAGGTTCAAAATCGTCGACGGTGAAAGTAAAAACCCTAATTCCAAGCCAGACATATTTTTACCAACTGTAGAAGTAGAGATGTCCAATACATCATATAGCGAGAAAACAATGGTGGAGGTAAAAGTGAATTGAAGTCGATGTGGGTTCTAGATGAAGTGCAGAGCGTCGTCATTTTTTTAGGGTTGTGGTGAGGTGAGTGTCAAATAGCTTTGTTTTTTTTTAAAAAAAATTTTAAACCTTATTTTAAAGTTAAAACTATCATACTTTATCAAAGGGCAAAATTGTGAAACTTAAATCACCGTAATTAGTTAGTAAAACTTCCGTCCATTTTATGGAGTTAGGCAAAACACAATGGAGGGGGAAGGATTCTTCATATATAGATTTTTAAATCACAGGGGGTTTTCAATAGTTTATGCTATTACGAGACGGTTCTTCATAGATTTTCAAATCATTGAGGTTCTTCAATTGTTTTTGAAATAACTGGAGGTTTTTATGGGTTTTTAAATCATAGGAAAATTTTCAATAGTTTATAGAATCACATGGTTCTTCACATTCAACCACCACCTAACCCTAGTAAGAGGACAAGATCGATCCCAAACTGGATAATCTACTATTACATTAGCTAATTGACTATACAAATGGTTTAAGACAGCAACATATTATTATGCCATTAAATCGTCAGTAGTAACCGGCCTCCATGAAATTACTACTAATTAAGAAAGAAGGTCAGCACATAAAATAATGTAATTTTCATTATTTAGTTTTAATAATTTAAAATTCATTTTTTAAGATCTCTTTAATAAATGTGTAAATGTTTAGAACTATACTTATTGCGAATGGTATATATATATATATATATCAATTATAATATCAGTTTGTTCAAATAAATTGTACTACCAGTAGAAGAAAAAACTTGTCTAATGGCTATGCATGGAAAACCTAAGGGTGTAGTTGGCGCGAGAATAGGAATTGAGAGAATAATTAAGTGATTTTAAAAAAATGAAATTTCTAGGTTTGGATAAGAAATCTGATCATTTGCATAATCAAATCGCCTCAACAAAGAAAAAGAAAAAAAAATCAAACATGATATTTATTAGTTATACAAAACTAAACATATAAATCATAAACTTATTTTCGCTAAAGAAAAAGTATAAATCATAAACTAATAAATATTCAAGGGGGTCTTGTAATCCTAAGGTCATAGGTTCGAACCTTGAGATGCAAGAGTTAAAAAAAACACTAATAAGTATTCCTATAATTTTATGACATTTCTCAAAATATTCAAAATATATAGGGTTCCTCAGGAATAACTATCTTAAACCAAAATGAGATGTCTTGCACACTTATTTTCATTCTCGTGTGTTAAACGCACTTTAAGGAGGTAGAAAATGCAAATGAACAATAGCATTTGTCATACATTATATTCTCTCCGTCCCACTAGAAGAATCCACTTTTACACATGTACAATTTTTTACGGATATCAAGGTACAATACTTAAAATAGTTAATTTGACATCAATTGTTCCATTTATATCCTTATTTTTGAGTGTGAGTTAATTGTCATAATTATATTAGTATATGTATGAGAAGTAAAATTATTGAAGGTGGACTTTTCTAATGGAACACAAAAAGTTTTTTTAAAAGTGGACTTTTCTAATAGAACATAGAAAGTATATTTTTAACATTTAGTAATGAACTAATAATTTAATACTTATTCAAGATTCTTATTTATTAGAAAAATCACCGAGTGCACCAAATACAAAAGGGTAAATTACATTTACTCCCGCGAAATTTGTGAAACTATCAAATGAATCTCGAGATTTGTGAAAACTATCAAGTGAATATCGAGATTTTGTGAAACTGTAGTCATCCCATTGATTGAGTAGTAATATAACAATTACCCCTTGTGGTTTAGTAAAATTATAGTTACCCTTTGTCAGTGAAACTACTAAACTCAGAATTCAAGTATTTTGTTATTTGTGAAAGATTTAAAAGGGAGTTTCTAGTCACAGACTAACGGTTCAAGAAGCGATGCCTTCGCTATTAAAATATTGGATATGCAATATTTTCTAACATACACGTAATACTTTTGAGACTAAACTCAATACTATTGTATTTTTAAAAAAATTTATGTTTTTTAGAAAGGAAAAATGTGCACGTTGAAACATAAGAATTTTCCCAAATATTAAAGTTTATTTGGTAATTTCCACAAACCTCGATCAGGGTATAAATGTAAACGTAGTTTACGTAGAGCAAAATCACTTTCTTGTAATCAAATTACAAACAAAATCAATTAATTCATAACTAATATCTACCCCGAGAAAGGAAAGCCATTATTTCGACCGCTTCGAATACTAAAGCAAAAATTTATGCCAACGCACATGTCAGTTTTGCGAAACTCCAATTTCCCTGTCTTACTTTCTACTGCCAAATTCTTATCCGTCAGCCACGTCAGTACTCATCCGAATCGCCAAGTGTACTAAAAGGATAAATTTCGTATAAAAGGTATCGTTATGTTTTTAAAAAAAGAAAAAAAGTGCGATTTGAACCGTCCAATATAAGTTTTTACCAATTTGAACGGTCAATAATGTATTAGAAAATTTAGAAACCTCAATATTTTTTTGCTAGTTTTCAAAAGTTTTGAGAAAAACAAATGTAATTTAGTCAAAGCAAAATCACCTTATTGTAATCATATTACAAACAAAAGTAATAAATTCGTAACTAATATCTACTTGGAAAAAGTAAAAGCCATTAAAAGCGAGAAAATCCGATTTTACCCCTTTCCTTTATTTCGAAATAGGAAAGCAGAAATTTATGGCAATCCACGTCACTTTTGCAAAATTCCATTTTCCCCATCCTTCCTTTTACTACCTAACTCCTACCCGCGAGCCACGTTAGTATTATCCGAACCGCCAAGTGTAAGAAAAGGATACTGTCGTAATTTCCAACTCCTGTCGTCTCGTCCACGAAGAACCAGTATAAGTATGTCGGTCCCAGGAACAGTTCGATCATACTGACTGAGGTAGGGTTTGACAGTTCGCCGGTGGAATTCCGAATTCGTCGACGTCGCTCTCCTTCTCGCGCAGTGAGCTTTCTAGGTTCTCTCTCGCTGTTGCAAGAGAATTGAGTTCGTTTTTTTAGGCTGTTAATTTGTTTTTTATTCTGTTTTGGTTCGCAATTCTGTAAATTCTTTGGGGATCAGGAGTAATTTGGTCTTGAATGGAGTATACGAGTTGTGTTATTGCGTTTTCATGAGCTACATGTTTGATTGTCCATGAAAGGAAACCCTATGGAGTGAATTATTGCTAACATTTTTGGGTCAAACTTTGTGTACAGTCAATTTTTTATTTTTTATTTTGGGGCGAATTATGTGTATTTTGGATTCTGGCTGTTTTCTTATGTGAATTTCTTGAGTTTAGAAGCCTCATTCGAACTCATTTGCAGACCTAGCTGCCGCTGCGCCATCAACACCGTTGAGCCACCCCTCACCACCCTATCTGAGATTACACCCAAGAGGTTCGGTGATTCGCTTTTGTCTACTCACTTCATGCGAGGGTTCTCCAAGAAGGCCCCTCATAACTGTTTTAATGCCTGCATTTTGCCTTACTCTCTCTTTCTTACTTTTCTCTCTTGCTTTTACAGGAGAGTGGAGTAATTTTGTTGGCCTGTTAGTTGTTTTTGATATTTGGAGGTGATTCTGTTTTAATTCGCAATTCTGCAAATTCTTTGGGGATTAGGTATAATTTGGTCTTGTATGGAGTATACTTGGTGTGTTGTTGCGTTTTCATGAGTTGCATGTTCGGTTTTCCATGAAAGGAAACCCTATGGTCTGAATTATTATTATCATTTGTTGGTCAAACTTTCGTGTAAAGTCTGAATCTTTATTTTTTGGGACGAATTATGTGTATTTTGTGTTCTGCTTGTCTCCCTATGTAAATTTCTTGAGTTTAGAAGCCTCATTCGAACTCATTTGCAGTCCTAGCCACCCGCTGTCCCAGCACCACCTTCAAGCTACCCACTCACCACCATTACACCCTGGAGGTTAGGTGCTTCCCTTTTGTCTCATTACTTCTTACTTTTTTCTTTTTTGCTAACCTTTACTCATACTAGGGTTCTCCAAGACGGGTCCTCTTAATTGTTTTCGCTGCCTGCATTTTTCCTCACTCTCTTTCTTATATTTTTATGTATATTTTTTATTTTGTGTTTCTATTTTCTGTCTCAAGAACAGGATCAATTTATATGAGAAAGTATTAAATGATTGTTGCAGAATTGATCTAATCAAGCTGTTTTTCCATACAGGGTTCTTTCATGTTTGGCAATGGCACGCTTCCTCTGAGTGATATCGGAAGCTGGGTTGCGTGAAACAGTTGTCTTTGATATTTTGACCTTGAATCTTTCAGTGGGGATTCATACTGTGCGTAGAAATGGAAACAAAATCCGCCAAGGTATTGGGTAGTAAAGGTCCTAGTTTTCTCAACCTGAAGAGGAAGCAGGGAGCCCAATATGAAAAGTATATTGGCACGGAATCTCCATCAGGATATGCCATGAATTCTTCTATTCACCAGCTTTTGAAAAGGAGGAAGCTTGATGTATCAAGGTGCAAGAAAGATGGCGTCACTTCCCATGGTGGAAAATCTACCTCAGAATGCTATGAAAACTTTCTCAAATCTGGGATTCCACAGCGTTTGATGTTTTATGAGAAAGGCGAATGGGTTGATTATCCCCAAGAACTTCTTGAGACAATTAAGAAAGATATTCAAGCAAAGAAGCCCACAACTGAGATTCAGTTTAATAAAACTTGGTTCGTATTGGACTTCCTGCATATGTTGCAACTGGACATGAATACTGGTTTTCAGCAGTCCATTGCCTGGATTGATGAAGCTGGGAGCTGCTTTTTCCCTCAATCATTTGATTACAACCCCCTGGTCGCTCGCATCAAGTTCCTGAACCTCAGGCCCCTGGTAACATCAATCTGCAACTTGAGATTGCTATAGATGGTATTGATATATTAAAAATGTTGGAGTCCAGTGGAGAGTCAGATGCTGCTATTGTCAAAGAAATTCGAGTTGATCCGAACTCCAATGGCAAAGAGTATGATGCTGGTCACAGCTGCACCAATGAAGAAAATGTAAAAGTTGATCACAATGTTGGTGAAAATCACAAGGACGGGACTGATGTTTTACTGGAGAACTTGGACTCTGATGCTGTGAAGGAGATATTCTTCAAGGGGCTTTCTTCACCTAAGAGGGCAGAAATCATTGACATCACATATGGCCCAAGTTTTTCCAAGGAAGCTCGCTTTGAACTCTTCCTCAAGCAGATTGAAATCACCAAAAGGGTTCGTGGGGATGCAAATGTTAGATATGCTTGGCTTCCATCTTCCAAGAAATTGACCTCCAGTATTATTAAATATGGCTTTGGCTTGATGGAACAATTATATGTTAAGCCACTTCATGGCTTTGGTGTTAATCTCATCCCTGCTAACTGCACTGATATCAGGTCTGATTTTCTTTTATTGTGTTTTAATCATATTACAGTTTCAAATATTTGCCTACTTGTACGATTTTGATTTATAACCCTGTATTTGGTTTACCAATAACTAAGGGTTAGAAACAATGGTGTGAGTGTGGCACTGAGTGAATTGAATTGATTATTTTTCATTTCTTCTATTCAGTCTTTGAAAATGAGACACTTTTGATGAAGTTTCAAATATTTGCCTACTAGAACGCTTTTGATTCATAACCCTATATTTCGCCAGTTACCAATAACTACGGGTTTATAAAAAATGGTGTAGTGAGTGTGGCACTGATTGAATTGAGTTGATTATTTTCCATTTTCTCAATTCAGTCTTTGGAAATGAGACACTTTTGATGAAGTTTCAAATATTTTCCTACTAGTACGCTTTTGATTCATTACCCTATATTTGGCTAGTTACCAATAACTAAGGGTTATTAACAATGGTGTGAGTGTGGCACTGATTGAATTGAGTTGATTATTTTCCATTTCCTCTATGCATGTCTTTGAAAATGACACTTTTAATGAAGTATTTAAGCCTTAATCCTCCCTTCACTTTTCTGGACCTAAATAGCAATAAATTAAGTCAATCCACTTATCAGAGTTAATGGCTCTAGTTGCATGCCATGGAATCTGATGCACTTACTTGGTGAAGTATTTGAGGTTGGATATCCACTCCCAATCCTCATCCCTCCCCCTTCTGATCACCTTCTCTGGACAGAACATGCCCTTGATGCTACAACTCCCCTTGTCTTTGAAGTTGCTTTTTGGTTCTTTTTGTTGTTTTTATGAATCACGATGATATTCTCATCATTTATACACTTCTAGTAAGGTTCAATTTTTTTGTTTTGTGTGTTTTTTAACAGTGCAAAATACAGTGATGTTGACGAAAATGGTGTACGGCATATGTTATTTTGTCGTGTAATAATGGGAAACACAGAGCTTGTTCATCCTGGATCAAAACAGTTCCATCCCAGTAGCGAGGAGTTTGATAGTGGAGTTGATGATATTCAAAATCCGAAGCGTTATGTAGTTTGGAATATGAATATGAACTCTCATATCTTCCCTGAATATGCTGTTAGTTTCAAGATTTCTTCTGATACTGAAGGTGATAGTTTGCCCTTCTTTTTTTACTGTCCCTTTTTGTTACAGATAGTTAAGAACGATTATGAGCAAAAGTTGTCAGTTGCATGTCTTATAGTTGGATGTTAGATTATGAGCTAAAGTTTCATGAATGTCTATTTAGATGAACCCTCACCATTTGCTCGTTCTGAACTATTTTGTAACATTTTTTACTGCAATCTGTTACCTTGAAGCATTTATGGAAGTCAACTAAAGAGTTGCGGTTGGCCAATGAGAAACCTATTGTCTACTTGTTTCTAGCAACTGATGAACTGTTGTAAATTCCCTTACTTTCTTCACACTGCAGGTCTTCTGGATAAATCTGTGAACAGGCTTCCTTTAGAAGGGCCCCGCATTTGCCATCCAGCACTTCAAGTCCAGGTACACTTGAAATTGTCTGTAGCTGATCGGGCATCTGAGATATCCTGGTCTCATGGCATCTTCTATTTGCTTGTTAAAATTCTTCTGTACTTTTCCAAGTTATTGTGTGACTTCTCCATTATTATCCATCATCTGAGTAATTATCAGTTTAAAACCTGTAAAGTTCTTAATAAAAGAAAAAGATATTGTAGAAGTTCAATGTATCTGTGATGTTTATTATTTTTTTTATTCTTACTGTGTATTTTTGTTTGTCACCAAACTGTGGGAATGCAGGGATTGCAGTGTAGTCCTTCACATTTTGTTAGAGCTTACAACATTAATTGGTTTTATGCCCATGCTTTGTATAATTTACAGCAGATTGATTCTATTTTTGCTTTGGATGGAGTAAAAGTTAAGAAAATGCAGCTAAAGCTGAAAACAATAAAGTCATTCTCCTCACTGTCATCTATTGTTGAGATAAGCTGTTGAGATTAGAAAGATGGCATTGTTGTATCTATATATAAGTTGGCTAGATCAAATCATGCAATGTGTAGCCTTTTATTGAAAATTTTCCTTGTGTTTTCCTATTGTAACAGGATTTCTGCTTTTGTATATTGTAGGCTTGTGATTGCCATCTGGCTTTGTTTGGAAGGCCCACAGAGCAAGGTGTTAATCTGGGTCAAAATTCTGTGAGAACTCCCAAGTCTCCTTGGATGCCTTTCTCTAAGTTGTTTGCTGCCATCTACACTAAAGTCCCTGAGAGACATATGGCTATTGTTCTGAGCAATTTTCAATTATTCAGGGTACTTACATCAGAAATATTTTTTTACTTAAGATGATTTATGATTTTTGCTTGCTTCTTCATTTCTTTGGCACTTTTTTCCCATTTCATCACCTTGTAGGATAAGAAGATGAGTCGGGATGATTTTATCACAAGGCTGAGGATGATAGTAGGGGATTCTCTGCTGAGGTCTACGATTGCAGGTCTTAAGTGCCAGTGCAAGGTATGTCGCGCATTCTATACATGATTTGTTGAAATATATCAGATATCTAAAAAATATCTGTGTGACTCCGGTGGTTAGAATTGAACCAACCATGTCATTGTATGCCTGTGCTTCATTTTCTGCCTGTTTTGGTGTGTGAAGCTTGTTGTTGCTGGTTGTTATATCCCTTTAAGACTCTCAGTATCTTGGTGTCTTCATTTTGAGCTGAAGATGTATTTGCGAGCTAGGTTACTTTGTTTTTGGTATTACAGCTATTAAATCTGAGATCAAATGCTGAGTCTGAATCTTATCGGGCAAATTATTTTTGCCTCTGGTTGTTTAAATGCTCATATATAATGGATGGTTGATGATTTGCTCTCTTCACCCCCCTTACCGGCTACCCAAAAACCATTAAACAGCTCCCTCCAGTTTGAGGATATGTTAAGTCTGAATCCTTATCAGGCAGGATCCTTTTGTTTCTGGGTTTTTATATAATATTCTCGGGATGCCTTGATTAACGATTTGATGCTCCGTTTTCTTCCCCCTTCCCAAGAAAAGAATTGGCTCTTGTTTTGTTAAACCGGAACTTATAAACTTAAACATGTGGCTTGGATGTAAAACGTGGATGAGTCGAGGAGCTTTTCGAAACAGTTTCATTGATTTAAATGTTTGTTATACGTGCCTGGTTGGCTTTGGTTATGTGCGGCTGCAGTCTTATTACTGCATTCAGTTTTCCTGATTTATTCTTAGAAAATTGGTCGGTGCGTATTCATGACCATCAAGTGACAGTAGTGACCTCCGACTCGACTCGTTTGTTGTACGCATAAGTGACAACTGACTGGATTGTTGTATGTGCCTCTTTGAGTAATCAAGTTGTGCTTTGAATTCTTGCAGAAGCCATCGGATCTGATGATGTTGAATCAGCCTGACACAAAAGACAAGCCTGATGGTTTAGTCCAAGCGCAGCTCTAAATAATTATGGCTTTTCGAAGGCAATTGGTACCGGAGGGTTTTGGAGCATTGAGTTGTGAATATGCTAGAAAAGTTTAGGTTATGGTAAGTATCGGCATCTGAAATTGGAATTCGAAGACATGGATCTGCCTTTTGCGTTCTCTATAGGTTATATGGGATAGTTGTTGTTGCTATTGATTTCGTGTTTCGGTATACTTGTTAAACCTTTTGGGAATTTGACTTTCTCATAAACTAAGTTTTTTTTTTTTAGTGTAAATTTTGCATTGCTTGCATCTGTAAGATTCTGAGTATGCCTATATATATATATATGTGTGTGTGCGTGTGTGTGTGTGTGTGGAGGAGAGGGAGATCCCCTTATCCTAGACATCGGTGTAAAGAAGTTCAAAATTAATGTCTATTGCTCCTCGGGGAAATCAGCAAGCCTGTTGCTTTCTACAATATGTTTTTTGACATTCCTCTTCCCTCTATTATCTTCTTCTTCTTCTTTAAGCCACGCCCCCAATTCCCTCAACCCACACTATCCTCCTTCCTCACCACTTTACCCGTAGCACTACATCGTCACCTTTGCTATCAACTCCAAACTCATTTCTTCTATCTTACTTTCCATACCCCTTTCACCCGTCACCAACAGTACTTCCACATTCAGATTCTTTTTCCAGCCATTTTTTTTGGGTTTAGTAATGGGCATAAACAAATGTGTGCAAGAAATGTTCAAATGGTTTTTTATTTTTTATTTTTTATTTTTATCACCCATAATTATTGGCAGCGAATCCATTTTGTGAAAAATGTGAATTTGTTGGCGGATGGGTTAGAGGTTGGTAACTACTGTGATGGTCCATGGATTTAGGGTGGTGATCATGGTGATGTAAATTGCATACTAAAACTAGAGCTAAAATTGCATTGGATGAGTGTTAATATCATATACGTCATTGTCAATCTTCATTAAGCATCAATAGGGGCTTTTGACTAATTTATAAATACATTTGGTGGTCAGCCGGGGAAGGAAGAATTGGGGTGGCAGAAAACTTGGAAGAGTAGAGAGGCGGCAGTAGTGAAGGGGTTGGGGTTCCGAGGTGGCGGTGGTGACGACGAAGATGAAGATGAAGATGATAATGGTAGAAATTAGAGGGAAAAGAGAGTTTGAGTGGAATTTCGGTGGTTTAATTGCTGAGATTAGTCATAAAAAATCCCTTTTTGATAACAAGGCGGAAACCCCCGACCCTACACTCATTAGTTTCGAATGAAGAATGAATAGTGCCCTAGCAAGCACCTATTCCTATCAAAAAGCGAGACTTTCCTAAATAAGATAGAAAAGGCTTTTCTATCTTATTTACTAGAGCGCTAACGAGCAAGAAAAGGGATGCGCGTTAGCGCAACGGCTTTCGCGCAGCTCAATCCGTTCCTTCTTGCCCCTGCAATCAAAAAACAGCGCTAACACCCTTTCTATGTAGGTGGTTATTATTCCACAGGTGGAATAATAACCACCTACAAATGCGATTTAAGAATGAACAAACCAGCAAATCTAAGAAAGGGGCCAACAAAGGTATTGATCATAGCAAAAACAAAGCCAAAAAAAGAATTTTGATTGTTGGTTACTCAACAAAGAGAAGAAAGAGGAAGAATCATTGGAAATAAAACCCTTGTGATCATGATTTTTGAATTCAACTTTGCTGGTTTACTATGAATTTCATCCAATCATTGAAGAATGTATAAGACCAAAAGTTCAAAACAAATAAAAAAACCGGGAAACCAAAAAGCTCCCCAAGAAAAAACCAACCCTTACCAAAGGGTCTAAAAAAATATATTTTGTCCACACAGAACCACTGATTGTGGTATTCAAATCAAAAGACAAAAGAGCGATTTCTTCATCAATGTCTCCCAAGCTATTACATCATCATGTGTTCCTTAATCCTTACTTCTACACAAAAATGCTACTGTCTTCATGAGCATGGTACTATGATCAGTGACACTACAGTTGATCCTGTTGGGATTTACTCATTATTAACTACTAAGATTTAGACGGACAGCGCTGTTTTATCGAAGAAACCTTAACTGTTCCACATTGGTTGCAAGATTTTACAAGTAAACAACAATGGACTCCTAACTATGAGCTGGGAATTCTGTCCACTATCCATCCAGTCTACCGTGAACTACAATTGAAGAAGAGATGCATCATTTGTTCCCGATGGATTGTATCCAGGAGGTTTGATGTCTGGCCAGTCTCCTCGACATCCTAATCTTACATAAAGACTTTTCTTACCTGCAAAACATACCAAATTGGTCAGCAACACAACTTTAGAAGTTCCCAGATGGGAAAGAAGTTACATGCATTATCCTCCCGTGCAGTGGGTTTATTCATTGAGTAGCGATACACAGTGACAAAATCATGTTGACTGTAGGGGCGTTGGATTTATTTCAGTTTTCATTCGAACAGTTCAGGCACTTTACCCAAAAATGGGCCATAATTCAACCTCCTTAGACTATGCATTTCCCTTTATCCATACATACCTGGGTGATTGACAATTATGATAGTCCATTTTTAGTATGGATATCTAATCAAACAAAAGGCAAACACCACCAGCTTTTTTCCCCCCTTTATTTCTTTTTGTGTTTATTTAACAAATCACCATATACGACCTGTTTTCCATATAAGCCAGTGGGGTAAAAGTTATCTGGTGACATAAAAGAAGACATTATCTGGTCACAGAAAGAGTATAGTGTGTACCTGGAAGGCTTTTATCTGACAAAATTAAGCGTTTAAGAGCACTCACGGTGGCCTGAGCTACCGTCTTTGAGTAGTTTGCATCCCAACCTCCAAGTTTCACGACGACTTCTGCATTCGAATAACCTTGAATTCCATCTTTGATGTGTCTCTTAGCCTCCTCTCTAGCAGAAGCTTCATCTGAGGATGTAAGTTTAGGACCATTAAAATGTGAACTTAGCAGCTGTATGTGAAAAAATGCACATCAATGGAACAAGAGGACCGGATAGCATGCATAAGACTTGACCTGGTAATGGTAGAACCATAATCTATCAAAAGCTGTTCATGTTTCATGTTTTCCATAAGATAAATTACATCTGATAAGTTAGCTAGAACTAGTGAAAATGGCCATCTTGGATTGAGCATTTGTGATAAGTGCATCCTCTATAGGTTTTGAAAAGTGAGAGTTAAAGTAGAATATATTGAGCGACACTCCGACTACAAGTAGCGATTTAATAATGTGATATTGGTGGGCATGAATCAAATGCGTCTAGAAGTTTTAAATATTTCGGATCATTGTTGAAGCAAATGGAAGAACTGAAAAATAAGGGCATTTTGTAAAATACTGCTGAAATCAAAAGGAATTTATTAAAAAGAGCCAGAAGAGCCGTGTAATTTATGGATCAAAGTGTCGGGTGGCAAATATGAACACAAACAAAATATAAGAGTAGTAAATATCAGCATGTTGAGATGGATGTGTAGATACACTTGACCAAAAGAGTACATAATAAATGCATTACAAGTATAGTGAAGGTAGTCTGAAGAGATGGAAAACTGCAAAACACATTTAAGATAGTTGAACGTGTGCCTATGAAATGTTCAGACACCCTAATGTGTTGTGCTAGAAATAGAGAATAATTAACTCAAACTAATAGGAAAAGGCGAGGCATAAAATGAATTTGGAAGAAACTATAAAAGAAAATATGGTATACGTCAATATAAATGAGAACATGTCATTTGACTGAACATCATGACGAAATATGATCCACATAGGCTATAGCTGACCCCAAATAGTGAGACAAAGGTTTTGTTGTCGTTGTTTTTACTTAATCCTGTTTTTGCATTGTTATCATGCACTTCACAGTTGAAGACTGAGGTTTGACTAAGTTGTTTTGAGGGAATAAACCTGCTACTTCTGTCCTTGATGTCTTCAACTAGTTGACTTTACCTCAAGAAAATGTCAAAAATTTTTGAACATTATGCGCCTAAAAGTTTCAGTACATAAAAGTTATTTGGCTGATAAACATTTCCATACTGTCTGGTTATGCATGCAATTATATAGGTGATGATATCAACTCAACCAAAATCTCAATATAAAAAGGAAAAAAAAAAAAAAAAAAAACTTCACTAAGAAACTGGCTTGGCAAAGTTTCAAGTCAGACAAACACCAAAAGAGAGGAGAAATGGATTACCTATTGCTTCAGATTGTGATAACCAGACAGTAAACCCAGCATACAGATGCCTCCAATTATCGGTTTTACCAGCTGCACCATGTCCACCTCCTAATGTTGCAACAACCGTGCGTGCATGACTGAAAGATCAGTTGCAGGTAAGATATTGGCCTTTTATTTTTTCAGCACCATGTAAAGTAGATACACAGAAAAGTCAATACCTACTCAGATTTTCAAGTATGGCACTTTCTACTTCAGCCACGGCATCAGAGCCCTCTGCGGAATCCCCTGGGATTTGATCACTTAAGTTAGAGGCACAAAAAGGTCAACAACAGAGAGAGAACAAGCAAATCATGAATATCATAATTCTAAATTAAGAGGTAGAAACTTTTGTAGTGCTAAAAGCGAAAGACTGCATACATGAATCCGTTGTTTGCTTGGTAAATGCTTCCAATAACTCTTTTGTATCAAGTGGTGTATACCTATACAGCAAAAGAAAGGATTATTGGGTACAGCCATAGGCACAAATCATGTGAACTACAAGAAGGGAAATGCATGTGTTGTTGATCTTAGAAAGAATATCATATACTTTTGTAACCAAATTGTTTAAATAGAAATTTATTTTGTCATACTGAAAAGAGGCATTTACCCTAAGCCAACAGCTAGCTCTCGAGCAACCTTCTGGTTTATCTCAGTTGATTCCCCAACTAAGTAAACTGATACTCCTTTCAGAAGTTGAGTCACTCCTACAGTAAGGGACTCCCAGGACTCAATAATGTCAGGCCAATTCAGTTCCTCATCTTGTTTCTTCAAGTTAACCACCAATTCATCATCATCTAGGTACCTGTATATTAATGTTAAAACTAAATATGGTCCTGTTAAAATTTATTTGGAAAGTATTTCCTGGAAGGGCATTCACCAGATTGTTTCAGCTGGCTTAATCTTCTCATAGAGAAGATTGGTATCCATGAGAGTCCGAAGAGAACCATCAAGATGCACTTTGATTACAAGAGAATTCTCCTTTGGGTCCACAGATATATCCCTAGAAGAAACATCTAGGTTCCCAAGTTTTAACCTTAATTCCACCTCGGAAGAACCATTGGAAAACTGCATTTTAACAAGAATTCTCAGTGAGTACCAGTAACAAGGCTTCAGCTTGGGTGGGGTTTTACAACTCATTGAACATTTGAGAAGAACTAAAATGGGAAAAACCATTTTAACTCAGCTAATTTGTAAGAATCTCAGATTGGACAAAGCCGATAGCTATGCCAATTGGTACATTTAAAAAATCCATCGCGGCATTTTGAGCTCAGATCAGAAACAGAATTGGATGACACCCTTTTATATCCTGGTTTAATCTTATTCCACATTGTATGAAGCATATTGGATGATAGGAGGACGAATGAAGATACATAAACAGATGAATAGACTCATTCTATTATATCATGGTCCCATTCATCTTTCTGAAGAATGACTTCAAGTTTTCTGAGGTTATGTTCGTTTTTACTGTTTTTGTTTGTTTTACTTTAGAAAATTCTTTTCCAAAAACATGTTTTCAAAATTCTCTCTTAACAAACAGGCCTGATTCCTGAATGCAGTTTAATTACCAGTTCATTGATTAATATATGTAACCAACTAAAATTTAACTCTTTAATCATCTGTAATTTCAGTCAAATAATATCCAAAAGGAGCAAATTCAGTCCTATTTACACCTACACAGAGATTTAATAAGGAAACCCACAACACAATTCAAGATTACTATAGACTCCATATCTCTCGTATTGTCAACATACGATCAAACCCCAAAATATTAATCATTAACATATCCTAAAAAGACAACAATTCAAAAGGACCGTTAATCCCTTTCATGGTATATTAACAAAATCAGACAATTGGTCTGTTCATACCTCGTAATGGGTTGTGTTCGTGGAAACCGTGGGAAGCGAGCTGCAGAGAGCCCGGTTGAGTTTCTTGAAATGGGTCGGAGCGCAACCCGGAATGAAGCCATAACGGCTAGCGGCGGCGGCCACTAATTTGGGTCTCGGAAGAGGAAGAACAGTGTTTCTAAGACGATAGTGAGTGTGAATTCTGCCCGCATTTGAAGATGAGAATAGAATAGAAGAAGTGGAAGTTGAAGGAGAAACGGACATTTCTAAAGAATTTTCTGGTCCGCAGAGGATAAAGGGTCCGTTTATTAATAATATTAATATAAAGTGGGAAGGGAAGGGGGAGTTGCTACAGTAGTTTTGGTGGTCGTCCACTTTTCTACTTCCCATTTTGCCCTTGTGAAAACGCATTATCAAAAGCAGTCCACGTGTATGTGGGATAGGGTAACTTCAAAACACACGTCCTTCTTCTCCGCTGATGTCTTTAGCCATGATTTCTCCAAATCCAGCCCTCCTTTCACTTAGTATTGAGCCTGATTTTAACACCGTTTCCAGATTCTTCTTCTTCTTCTTTGATTCCTGCGTCACTTTTATTCTCATCCCTCTCAGGAATTTTTCTTTTTTGGATTTGAAAGGGTGTATGTAGAAAATCAAGCTTCATCAATGCGTTTTCGTCTTTTTAACGCTACTTCATCGAGCTAATTTTTCTGTCTGAATTCGCCAAAAAGTATGTTCTTTTTATCAAATTTATGGATTGCGAAAAAAGACTTGATTTTTGTTAATTAATGCAGAGAGGCTCCTCTCCTCAGCTCTAATTGTCAGTGGCAATTTTGTATTCAGCCCTAATTTACACTTCAGTATCCAGATCCTTCTCCTCCAATCGAGACTCCTCAGTTTCTATCACCCAAGTATCTTTTGAAAGGTAAAGTGCGTTGGATTTAGTTTTTGATTCGTTATTTTGTGATATGATTTTGATTTATGTTCTATTGTTCTCTCCATGAGCTGCTGATAAAGGGAAGCGAAAAAGGTTTGGCGAAAATGGCATTGGCTATGGCTCTCTTTGTGGTCGACAAACACATTAACCACCTCTACAATGGAGGCTTCCTTTACTACATAGTCGGTTTTAGTCTTTCTTCTTTCCGGGTTCTACATTTTCTTCTCCCTATTCATTTTTTTTCTTCCGTTTCTTGCAGTCTTCTTTACCAAATGAAGCTGTGTATGAGAAGGAAAAGCCTTGTGTTACTGTGAGTTTATTTCGTAATTTGTTTTTGAATTTTAAATTGGTTATTTTTAATTTGCATGGCTGTACTGACTTGATGTTTGGATTCTTCAGTGGCCAAAGCTGTTGAATGCTCCACTTCATGTGGTTGATCCTTAGATTGCTGACATTATTGAGCTCGAGAAAGCGAGGCAATGGAAGGTAATATTCTTTTCGTGTCTTCCTTATCATGCTTCTCTGTAGTTTCCCTATTGCTCCCACAAGCGATGTAGTAGAGTAGCTCATTTCCTAAAGATCCATTATTAGTCAAATTTGTGTGTGTGCCCTTTTATTCTAAAGTTTAAACCATCCTGTGAAACTTGATTAAGGAAGACCATGAAAAGAAGACTAGAGGTTAACTAGGGGTGTTTAGATTCAAAGGATTGTTTGGCATATTCAAGTTCTCAGTAGTATTGAAAGGACTTTTTGTTGTTTCGAAAAAGTTTAATCAATTTGAGAGACCATAAAAATTTGAACTAATTATTTTTCAACATGTAATTTGTCAGTGGGTTGTCATATGGAACTTGACATATAACTGTCTCTGTTCAGGGACTTGAACTCATCCCTTCAGAGAACTTCACTTCTGTCTCTGTTATGCAAGCAGTTGGGTCTATTATGACTAACAAATACAGTGAAGGATACCCTGGTGCAAGATATTATGGAGGAGATGAGTATTCACAGTTCTTCTGATCTCTCTCTTTTCCTTATATATATAAATATATATAATTTTTTTTTTCCTGCTATCATTCCTGTGGAACTATTAAAAGGTTAAGTGCGTTGGATTTGAGTTTTTGATTTTGTTCTTTTGTGCTATGATTTTGATTTATGTTTCACCTTTGGCCGTTCTCCTCTTTTGGCGGTGTTGCAGGCCATAATTAACGACGACGGAAGAGCTGACGGTGTCACAGAGGTAATATTTTGGTACTTTTCTCTTCTAACAATTTCTTCTGAATGTTCTATGATACTTGTTATCGTCTTATGAATCTGTGAAAATGCATTATTTATCGGTGGAAATTTTGGATTGCGAATAAATGTTTTCATAGTTGTTAATTGAAAGCAGCCAGGAATAAACCACAAAAAAACAGAGGAGAAATTAAATAATTTGTGGAAGAGTTATAGGATCTTCCTGTTTTATCCAGTATTTCTGAGCTTAAGGTTCGAACTTTTTCTTCTCTTTTCCTTTCTGTGGTTTTGGCCTTGGTTGTGAATGTATTTATATTTGAGTCATTGTTTCCCTCAGTTTGAACTGTGATTACTCTGGTCAAAAGATCATATTGACTTTTGTGCCTGCATTTGCCTGAGAATTGCTTGACATGTTTGAAAGATGTGGGAGGGTAGGTTTTGAATATGCATTATGTGCTATTCTTGTAACTTCAGTATTGAAGTATAGTCCTCGATTGTTGCATTATTCTTATGATTCTTGACTGTGATGCTTATATCAGTGTGCTTGGCTTAGTGAATTCAAGATTTCTTCTTCAACAGGTTGTTACTGAGATTGCTTTTCCATCTGGGTCTGATAAGCTTTATACTGGGAGTAAAGATGAGACTGCCAGAGTTTGGGATTGCCAGTCGGAAAAGGTTACAATTATCACATTTGTGTGCTACTGTAATCACTTTAATTTAATTTATATTTGCCCTCTCTTTAAGGATGGTAATATATGCTAGGAAAAGCAAAATAATATTCTGAATTTACAGTCTTTTCCCAAATTAGTAAGGCATTAGTAGGCCTACTTCGAAGACACAAATGAAAATATTCGCTGAACTTGGTTTAAACTGTAAGCTGCTCTTGGCAGCTGATCATGTTCTATTTTTTAGGCATACTGATGTTGGTGATGTTTATGTGGGGAATAATTTTCTATAACCTCTGGTTCTAAGTTACCTTATTGTTTGACTGAAAGGCTATTAGTAGGGATGTGTTAGAAACTAATTTTATTTTCATGCTGCCTTGATCCATTCTTGAATGTGCTTGATATTTCCGTCATTTCTCCACAGTTCTGTGAATGGCTTTTTGAGCAGTACTTCTTGTGCGATAGTGCTGCCATCATCGAGACGATTTCACTTGAGTGTTTGATCACCATTACCGTTTCTATTTGAATATGTGCATGCATGTATATGTGTAGAGGTACATTTGGTTATATGTGTTGTGAGTACTGCTATGAGATGAGCGTGACTGGTTAAAATCCTTTGCTGTGATGCTCAGATAACTTGATGAATGGATGATGGTTGTTGATACCCTTATGATCCTTTGAAGCAATTATTGTGTAGTAATCTTTGGTTGTGTTGTGTTTAACAGCTTCGCGATTGAGGAAAGTTTCCTCCCATAAGTATTTTGTCGTAATGGTATTAGTCTAGGACTATGAATAACTTCCTTTCCAAATTAATATGGTTTCTGTCCTCTTTTTATCTTTAAATTCTCATGGAATGTATTAAGTATTCTAATGTTCATTGCAGCTTGCAGATTCTTTTGTAGAATGAGATGTTTCATAGTACTAAAGTTCAAGTGTATTCTTGCAATTTATTATTGTTTAAATTATACTTCTTCTCTCAAAATGGTGATATTCACACTTATTTTGTTATTCTAATACATTTTCTGTGTTGTTGACTACTGATCTTTCAAGAATGACATTTATTTAGTTACTTGCTCATTGTACTGGGTAATTGCCAGAGATTGAAAACACTTGTGTACATTTAATTTGTGTTTTTCCGCTGTCTTCTATTAGTATTGTTTTTTTAGTGTAATGTAATTAAGGTTGTGTGTACTTCATTGATCTTCCGAAGTCCAAAAATATAATTTAAATGTAGACTACAAACTGATTTACTTTTATTATGAATGGCTGTGTTTTATGTAACAATTTAATGAGAGAAATAAATCAAATTTATAAATAAAGCATGAGAGTCCTAGTGCAACTGTAATATGATCCAAGACTCCATTTTTATGGAATATTCTATATTTTCAAGTACCATTTCAAATTATTGCTTCAACTATTTTATTTTAATTCACCTATCACTTTCTGTATCGAGTTTATCATAATTTTAAATTACGCCTTCTGGAAAGGGAAAATTTTGAATGAATCCCAACAAATGGTACATAGTAAACGGTAAATGAGATTCAGTTCAAACCCTTTAGTGCGATGAAATCTTTGTATCTCCAACTAACTTTAAAACCTTTCCTTTTATTTTAGTTACTCTTTTCTCTTCTCCTTTTTATTTATTACGTTATATTTCTACAATGTCAGTTGAAATTATTGATGGAGTCTTATACTAGAATTAAATTGCGTAGGTCAGAAAGAAATGCAAGCAACCTATTTCTCATTCAATGACACAGTTGAAGCGTCAAATTTTATTATCCTGCGCATTTATAGTATTGACTTTTCAAACGATTGTAATATAAATTGTCATTGATCCACAAGAAGTGAAGCGATAATTTTTTGCTTTTATCAATGTTTTCATGCAGAGCTACATGCATAATATAATATATATATATATATATATATATTCACTCTTTTAACTAACCTATCAAACTAATAATCTGATCATCGTTCCCTTTACCTTTACCATAACCATACAAATGAAATGTAGATTTATTTATATTAATTGGATCAAAGATTCGGAAATCTATCCTCTTAGTTGGGCCTGAATTTGGGCCAGTACAAGAAAAAAATTCAGGAAGCCCATTCAAAAGGCCCAATTAGAGGGCAAGTAAGATTCTAGATAACAATCACGTGTAAGTTTATTAGTACAAGTACGGTGTTCTTTCCCTTCTCATGTGGGCTTTTAAGCTGCCTGTGGCTGTACTTTGTACCCTTTCTAGGCTCTAGCTTAGCCCAACTAAAATTCGAATTCTTTCACCAATAAAGTCTAGTAACTACATAATTCTTGTCTTGGCTTGATCTATGGCCAAATGATCATTTTATCATTATTATTTTGTGGTAAATAATTGGGAGAGTGAAAATATTCCGTAAACAAACTCAATGATCGGTATAGGCATCGCAATAGCTACTTGGAAAAATTAATTTTGAATTTTTGAGATATAGTTGCTACATCAGTCGCGGTGAAACTTTACTAAATTTATCATTACTCGATTGTTATTATTAATCTCAAGGCCATAAAACCCTTCCCTAAACTACTCTTCTCCCTTACACACGGACACATAGATTTAGTGGCGGGGCCACATATTGCCCCACCTCATTTTTTCAAAAACACACTTACTATATAAAAAATTATGTAAAATTTAGTAGTTTTTTAATAATTGCCCCACTAGAAATTTTACAAACTTGGGGAAAAGTTGAGATTGCCAATATAAAAATTCAATATTTTATTATGTCTTACAAAAATTTATTGGTCGAAATATTTTGTCCCTCCTGACCCTAGAGGCCTAACTCTGCCACTACATAGACTATCATTAGTTGTAAAATGATTATAGTTAGAAAGGTAACATGTTTATGAGTACTGCAGGTCATGTGTGCTACTATCGGATAGCGTGTTTGTCAAAATTTACGTATTTTAAAGCAAATTTCATGTGGTGGCTGCAAATATGTCAAATTTTAAATCATTTCATAAAAGTTCATTCAAGCAAAATAAAATTCATTGATATCAAACGGATTCATTTTTTCTAGGAGTTTCTCAATCTATCAAAATCATATTTTATATCTCTCTTAATAAGTGGGAGTTTTAATAAATAATTAAGAATTTTTTTTTTATTTTCGTATAAAAATGCACTCAATTGGCTTTCATCCGATGATTTGTGGTAGATTTGATATCTCATTCATGCTTCAACGTGATATTTATTCGGTACAATGATAAATTTTTTCTCATATTGTTTAGATTTGTATAGATTAATTTTCATATCTATATAGGTTCAATTCAGGAAATTCACAACTATTTCACAGATCTAATTGTTATCAGATCGAATTTGTACTGATAGTTGTATGGACTATTTCAATATAACGAATACAAGTTTGATTCTCAAAAAGTATATATATATTCATTCATTTATTTTGGAAAAAATATAAGAAACATAGACGATATCATGTTAATTCGATGTTTTGGGTTGACAATTTCTAACACGACACGAGTCCTACACGTTAAAGTGACTTGTCAACTTATATAAGACTTGAAATTGTCAACCCTAAGAAACAAATTTTGATTATTTCTAATATGACACGGGTACTACACATTACAGTGATCTGTCGATCCATATACGAACTGAAATTACCATCTGTAAATGACAACTTCTAACAAGACACAAAAATACCATACAAAATTTGTCACCATAAAAGAAAGTAACCCCCCATCAATTCATCGATCTGTAACCCAAATTGCCACCTCTTTGTATACCATAGAAAAGCTTCTTTGAGATTACAACGTTGTTAATTAGGAAAGAAATTAAAAACGAAGATAAGTCTTATAAACAACTGATCAAAGCAGTAGGAATCATTGGATACTGTAAAAACAACGAAGAAAAAGAGAAGAGAAGATAGCCCGCCTTGAATGCCGGACAGACAAAGACAGCACTGCCCTTAGAAGTTGCAGAGAAGCAGTAATATAGCCCCCCCACAAGTATGGTCACCATCACTCCCTCTGCCCTAATTCCCAGACGCTTACTATACTACTACTACTACTATAGTACCATGTCATTTACTATATTCCCAGGCCCCCCCACCCCCCCCCCCCCCCACCACCACCACCACCACGCAGCCCCCCACCCCGGGGTCCCCCATTTTAGATGTGAAATAACAAAAGCCTAGTACTGGCCCCTTCATTCTCTATTAGTAAATTACTTAGCAGATTCTGAAATTTTCAAAATTACCAATCAGACCTTGCACGGTGCAAATTTTATGTTCTAATCCCAACGTGACGATGTTATATATACGGAGTCATGCTTATAAAATGTATTGTCTAATAAGGTACAATAGCTGATATTAGTAATTTGGCACAATTTTCGCTACTTATACACTTGTGTTTTGGGATTTTAAACGACACATAATCATATCGGTAAGGATATAGAATGTACGTAACAAAACAAAAACATAACTATTTTTGGGACAAATAAAATTTGAGTAACGTGACTCTTCGGATGGAATGAAAGGAGTATTTGGTAGTGTTTCTTAAAACTTCATACTTTGTCTTGTAAGCTTTTTTTTTTATATTTCAAAATTGGTTGGATAATTACGACAAATTTCAAGTCTGCTAAATAATTTGGACAAATTTGGTGGAGAGTTATTCTAGTGTGAGATTATAATCTCTAGGGTTAGATATGTTATTAAATTAGTAATGCATCAAATATCAAATTTAATGACTGAAATGGTACTTAACAGGAAAGTAATTTTTCCATATATATAGGTATGTATATATGCTTTCATCCATGGATCCAAATACTCACACATGCATCAATCTACGGATGAAAGAATTGGGAATTGGCAGTACTTTCATGAATGAACGACTGAATCAGTGAGTGAATAAAGGGGACAATATTAATTGTCTCTCTCTTCAGAAAGTCAGAATTGGGAGAGAGAGGGGGGGGGGGGGCAGGGGCAAAGGCCTCTACCCACTAATGCATGCATGGCAGAGAGAGGGCAAAGTGGTCAGTGATTCAGGTCAGCGAGAGGTCAATCATATTGTAATCCATTGCAAAATCATTGAATGGTTTTTGGTCCCTTCTTCCCTTTTTCTCTTTCTCTCTCCTTCTCTCCCACAGTTTTTCTTTCTTTCTCTTCACTTTAGAAATTTGTCTAAATTACTAAGAAGACCCTACATATATGGTGCAAATTTAGAATGCACCACAAAATTTCTTTGAAATTTTAAGGTCCGTTTAGTAAGTTTTTTCGAGATTTCGGAGTATGTTTAGTAATTTTGTAAAAACCCTAATATCGACTTGATAATTTGGAGAAATTTCAAGAGATTTTCATAATTTACGGGGAAAAAATATTAATATAGGGTTAAGTAAAATTAAAATTTGCAATAACGGTAGAGATTAATTAAAAAAATCTAGTGTGTCTCCCTCCAATTTTTATTCAAGTTATCCTATCTATTCTCTTTAAATTATTAAAATAAAGTAGTTATGTCGTTCTAATAATAAGGAGAGAACAAGATAGAATAACTTGGACTGAAAATCCTTACGCTGGGGAATCACACCGAAAGTACTCATTCCAATAGAAAGAATATGATTTGAACGTGTGTATCTTTTAACTTATAAACAGTTGTACCACCAAACTCTTCTAACGAAGACAGAAACAATAGTACACAAATATGTTACCTATATAGTAACTTTGACCCTCATTTCTTATAAAACTGTGCTGTTTGTGGAATATTGAACATTATTGATGCCTAAATATGCATGAGTAGTCATGGGTCACTCGTGTGTGTTGTTCATTAAAAAAAAAGTATGTAAAAATGTGAAAAAAGTAGCGATGATGGAGAAATGATAGCATATAATAGCAGTGTTACTGTTGGACAACCCGCGAGAATCTCGCCATAATCTATGCGTTTGCTTTGCTCTGCAAAGAGTGAAACAAAGAAAGAAAGAAAGATTTTAACTGAAGAAGAAACAAGTGTACACAATTGTTGTTCTGTTTTGTCTCTTGTAATTTTGTGGTGCATCGAGGGGAATATTAGTGTACAATTTTATCCACTATACCACAGATGATTGTATATATTTTAAGAAATTAATTAAAATAAAAAAGGGTAAAAGAATATTAATTAATTGATTTTTGAAGTGACATTTCAAAGGGCATCAATTTCAAGTTGGAATCAACCAAGACAGCTAGGTGCATCTGCATGAATTGGTTAAATATTTTACTCGCTATTAGAAATTTGAATCGGAAAAGTTATTTACATGACGGAAATTACTATTTGTAGGACATTTTCGAAATTTTTTGTTGTGAAATTACTAAAATACTCTTTAGGAATTCAAAAGACATTTGGGGCATGTTCTTTTGCCCATTTTGAAACTTGGTTTGAGACTTGTTTTGGGTTTCAAACCCAAAAAGTCACAAAATCTTGTTCTTTTTGGGCAAAAAAAAAAGTTTTGGTTTGAGACTAAAAATTCAAACCCAATTTTAAGGAAAAGTTTCCTCCTTCACTTTCTCCTTCTTCTCCTTCCTTCTTCTTCTTCTCCTTATTCTTCTTCTTCTTCTTCTCCCTCTTCTTCTTCTTCACTCACGCCGCCTCCCGCCGCCGCCCACCGCCGCCGCCACCTTCTTCTTCTTCTTCTTCTTCTCCTCCTCCTCCTCCTTCCTTCTTCTTCTTCTTCTTCTTCTTCTTCTTCTTCTCCCTCTTCTTCTTCTTCACTCCCGCCGCCTCCCGCCCCCGACAATTCACCGCCACCTCTTCTTCTTCTTCTTCTTCTTCTTCTTCTTCTTCTTCTCTTCTTCTTCAAACTTCTTCTTCTTATTCTTCTGCAATTTCTCAGACGGAGGTGGGATTTAAAATTCTAGGGTTTAGGGGGTGGCGGCGACAAGGCGGAGCAGCTGGTGGAGGAGGAGCAAAAGGGAGGAGAAAGAGGGGATATGTTTGGTTTCTTAAAATAAAAAAATAAAAAAAAGTAATTTTAAAATTTTAGTTTTAAAACTTGTTTTCAAAAGTGTGTTTCTTTGTTTTGAGTTCAAACCTATTTGTTTGAAACTTTTTTCTCAAAACAAGTGTCAAACTTGGCTTCAAAACCATGAAAAGAAGATGCCCTTGACCTCCTTTCTTCCTCCTTCACTTTGGGCTCTACGCGAAACCGGCACTTCTGCAATCCTTTCTTCCTCCTTCTTCCTTCTCCTTCTTCTTTCAATGGAGAATGACAAAAAAGAACAAAAAAAAAAAAAAAAAGATTCGCAGAACTTGGGTTCTGTATACGGAAATTGCAGAACCAATTCTGCAATTTCCGTTTGCAGAAGAACTAAAAAAATAAATAAATAAACGCACATTCGCCGTCCTGTGGCGAAGGTTCAGAAAACCTTCGCCGCACCTTCGCTGTAGAAACCTTCGCCATCCTGTGGCGAAGGTCGCCAGAAACTTCACGCCGGCAACCATGGCGTTAAAAAAAATATAACAAAAAAAAATTAAAGTATTAACTTTTATTATTAGATTAAAGGGCATTAATGTATTTTTACATTTAAAAGCTTAAAAAGTGTCCTATGTTTAGTAAAAAGTTTCTTATAAATTACATGCCCCTTTGAAATTTATATAATTTATCATGGATTAAAAGGTACAATACCTAAAATAATTCTTGAATTATAACTTTAAGACGACGAGTAGTAAAAAATTATACAACAATTAATGAGTTTTCTTATCAATTAAAAGAAAATTTAATTTATTAATTTGAAAAATTCTAAAACATCATTTTTTTTTTTTTTTGGATCAGGTAAGTATATTACAAGTATGTTTATTGAAGTGTTACATTTGCATGGATTCTTGAGTTTTAACTAGACTAGTTGTCCAACTAGGAAGTTTGACCAAATTTATTCCATCTGGTTTTGACTTATTATGCTAGATATATAGATGGTGTTAATTGTCAACCTCAATGACAAAAAAATATATATATATATATATATATATTCAAAAAAATCAAAGGGTCTTATTAACTTGAGAAAAAGTTAGTAAACCGTAACAATTGAACCCTAATTTTTGAGTAACATGTCTTATATATCAACTATTTTAACATTAGCTCATTTTATTTTTATTTTTAGAAATAAGTATATATTTTGATGATAAATAGGATGGATCAAAAGATCCTACAAACTTACAAATTAGTCAAATGACCTAAAACTTTGTACAATATTACATTGCAAGAAAGAAAGAGCTTTATCCTTAGCTCAATAAAGAATGGCATGCAAGCCAATACAAATTTAAAAAATACATAAAGATAAATAATTAATACATGTTAAAATTATCACAAAAGATAAAAGTTAAAATTAAACAAAATATCTTTAGAAACTTTACCCTAACAGCAATATCAACATCTCTGAGTACTAGACTTCCTCATGCGTTTCTCTTGCTTCTTTTCACTCTCATCTTATGATTAACTTCTTACATACGTACCTGAGAAACTAATGACAAAAAAAAGTGAAGCAAACAAATATACCCCAGCAATGGAGACCAAACACTCTCATAAATAGAGACAAAACACTCTCACGAAGAGAGAAAACTACTTCCACAAAGAAAAACTAAATCCTACTTAGTAGAAAAAGTTACTATAACCAACAAAAAAAAAATGTAAAAAACTATTAGGGTGAAATGCATTGATCATCACTTAACTATTGATTTTTGCAGAAAATGACACTTTTCTAAAAAATGCTCTTTTTTAGACATTGAACTTTCAAAACGGGCAAAACATACCATTCTGTTAGCCTCCACCGTTAAGTGGCTAACGGAAGGATCAGGGATAAAATAGTCATTTCCATCTGCCACTGTTCATCTTCTCCACCGTTCCGATCTGAAACCGCTGGGCTGTGCGTTGGCGGATGATAGGTTTTCTACAGATCCCAACGCCGGAGACTGCCCCTTCCATATACGAGATGACAATCGTTGCTCTTCCTAGCTTCTTTCCTCTATTTTTTTTTATTTTTATTCTGCAATTGTTGTTCTGGTTTTCTGTATAAAAATTAGATTTGCGATTTTCTATATCCTCTATGCTAATGGTTGTTGTTCTATTTAGTTGCCGTCGTTCGTACTCATCTGCCCGACGGGAACCTTTTCGACCCCCCAGCAGTCGCACCGTCGGGAGTAGCAATGTTCAAAGGAACAGAGCGAAGGCATCACTTATCAGTGGAACTACATGGTTGAAAATCAGTACAGCGACGGCGGGATGAAGGCAGGGGAGTGTTTTAACGGGGCGGAATCGTCTCCCCTGAACGACACAACGAAATCTCTGGTTCTGATGAATTACTTCAGATCCTTTCCGATCAAAGCATTAGCCTGTATGCAGAATTCCGGTAATTTGATCGGAATGCTTCAAACTTGCCATGCTGCTTCGCCGTGGATTATTATAAGTAAATTTATAAAAAAATTTATATTTTCAGTATTCACCATTGTTGATTAACTGTTGTGGTGGCTTGAAAATTGATGCAGAGGAGTGAGGGAGGAGGGATGTTTCTAATGGGGAACAACTTTGCAACAGCCAAGATGTAAATTCTTGTACTTCCAAGAACTCATAATCTCCATTTTTATTTCATAATCTTTACTCATAGTCTCATACCAACGTTTTACTGACAAAGAAAATAAAGAAAAAACAGACCAAAAGGCCAGAACGGGGAAACCTCCGGCGTAAAAGAAAGAAATTTAATTTTTTTTAATTTTAGAGATGATGAACATTGGTGGGTTTAGGTTTTCAAAATTTTAAAATTGCAAAAGCGCCCCTTTATTTTTTTTTTATTATAATTTTTTTTTTGGAGAAGATGAATTGTGGTTGCGGAAATTACTGTTTTACCCCTAAAGAAATCCTTTAGTTAGCCACTTAACGGTGAAGGCTAACGGAATGGTATGTTTTGCCCGTTTTGAAAGTTCAGTGTCTAAAAAAGAGCATTTTTTAAAAAAGTGTCATTTTTTGCAAAAGTCAATAGTTAAGTGATGATCCATACATTTCACCCAAACTATTAATATCAGCCATGAAGGAGGACGAGTGAAAAGATGAAAAAAAATAATAATAAAGTGAGTTTCTAGAGATAAAAGGAGGAGAAAATTTTCAAATAGACATATTAGCTTAAGAAGATAAAGTGGATTTCAGCTCATTCTATTAGTTGTAGCTTAAATTGACATATTTCCTATCATGTAACTAGTTATCGGATCACAACAAGAATTTTCTTCATCCTATTTGTATGATTAATTTTGAAATAGACCATTCGACCAGGAAAAATTGTGTTATACGAGGTGAAGTACAATGAAAAGCAAACTTTCATATAAAAAGAATGGGAAAACTGCAAAAGTGGTCCACAATCTTTACCCCTGTTTCAAATGTAGTCCACAATCTTTAGTAAGTGGCAAATGTAATCCACAATGTATCCATTTTGTTGCAATTTTAGTCCAAAAACGGAAAATGGACCTTGACTAACGGTCAACGGGTTTGACCGTCAGTCAAACCCGGGTTTGACCCTCCTAAAACCACCCCACCCCTTCCTTCCAAAACCATTTCTCCACATCACTTCTTTCTCCACGTCAGCACGAAAATGAAAGGAGAGGCCTCATAAAAACTCCAAAATTTGCTCCATTGGGGTTTCGAACCTGTGACCTTCCGGATGCGCGCGCGAGAGACAACCACTAAGCTGCAGTCGTTTGTTTGTCTTTGGTTGCTGTTCCATTCACTCATATAGAATCACACTTTTCTTTCGTACTTTATACACAAGGCCGTATTAAGACTTTCAAATTCCTTTCCATGCCGTCAAATTAATTAACTTATTTAATTAAAATTACTATTCTAACCTTATTAAATAATGTCAAACATATAATTACCTCTAATATATATTTTTAACTCTTTCAAAAATCTCATACGAATTAATTCAACATCAACTATAATATATTTTTAACTCTTCCCCTTCGTATGAGATTATTTAAAAATATATTATAGTTGATGTTGAATTAATTCGTATGAGATTTTTGAAAGAGTTAAAAATATATATTAGAGGTAATTATATGTTTGACATTATTTAATAAGGTTAGAATAGTAATTTTAATTAAATAAGTTAATTAATTTGACGGCATGTAAAGGAATTTGAAAGTCTTAATACGGCCTTGTGTATAAAGTACGAAAGAAAAGTGTGATTCTATATGAGTGAATGGAACAGCAACCAAAGACAAACAAACGACTGCAGCTTAGTGGTTGTCTCTCGCGCGCGCATTCTGAAGGTCACAGGTTCGAAACCCCAATGGAGCAAATTTTGGAGTTTTTATGAGGCCTCTCCTTTCATTTTCGTGCTGACGTGGTGGTGACGTGGAGAAAGAAGTGATGTGGAGAAATGGTTTTGGAAGGAAGGGGTGGGGTTGTTTTAGGAGGGTCAAACCCGGGTTTGACTGACGGTCAAACCCGTTGACCGTTAGTCAAGGTCCATTTTCCATTTTTGGACTAAAATTGCAACAAAATGGATACATTGTGGACTACATTTGCCACTTACTAAAGATTGTGGACTACATTTGAAACAGGGGTAAAGATTGTGGACCACTTTTGCAGTTTTTCCTAAAAAGAATGGTATAGATTATGAAAGAAATTTGGAAGGGGGAAAAAAAAAAACATAACTTAACATGTACTATTCTCGTTCTAAAATAAGTATTGTTTTAGCCTTATGTTTATACAAATTAAGAAACTTAATGAAATTACGAATGTACTCGTGTTTGTTGACTAAATAATAACTGTGGAAAGTGCAAGATATCATGACTACAAACGAAAGTAACAGTTGCATTGAAAATATGAAAAAATAATAATAATAATAATATGAAAGATTATAAATGAAGGTTATTTTGGAAACAATAGCCGCAAATTCTTCTTATAATGTTAAAATAGCACTTATTTAAGAAATAATTTAAAAGTTAAAACGATACTTACTTTGAGACGGAAATATTATTTGCTTGCACTTTTGACTAAGTAAGCTCTTACTTGATTCATTTTCACCCTTGCAAAATATGCCATAAATATGATGGTTGAAAAGCTAATTAAACACAGATCCTTTTGTTAACATCAAGAGTCTGTATTGAGTAACAACGTACAAAAACAGAAGGAGAGTTGATGTAGAGCTTCAGCTTTTTTTGCCTTTTCCTATTACCCAAATGGGGTCACCTCAACCACGACTTTTCCTTCTCCTCTTGTTAAAAGCGTCTCGAGCTACTCAAAAATCGTACTGCAAAAAAAGAAACCATTCATCAACGAGAAAAGAGGGGAGAAGAGAGGAAATCAGACGTTCAAAATATCACGTCAAATTTTGAATAAGTTAGTAAAACGACATAATTACGCTATTTTACTAAATAATCCTACTACAGAAAAACAAACTGTTCATCAACAAGAAAAGCGAGAAGAAGATAGAAGATCACGTGTTCAAGATATGACATCAAATTCTGAACATATTAATAAAACAACATAATTTTAAAATAAAATTATACTATTTCGCTAAATGTTTTTGAGTACAACCACTCGATTTTGAATTACGTCATTTCACTAAATTGATTCACGTCTGACGCGGGTTCTTTCTGTTTAGTTAACTTTTTCTGGGGGTGAAAACGAGGCGTCAAAAAATAGCGTCACTCACAGTCACAGCCATCGCTGTCCCCAAAGAGACCCGCAAAAATCTGACGGCCACAGACCTGTTAAATGTCCCGATCGGAACTCCAGGATTTCGACACGCGTCCTACTCTGGGCCCCACACCCTAGACCCCCTAGAAATGAACGACCGAATGAATGAAATGGAAATGAATGATAGCGTAATGATTATTAAATAATTTGACATTCTTGGCCTTCTGCTGCATGCACGTACTGCTGTCGCTGCCACAACCCAGAACGGTCCTTTTTTTTTTTTTTTTTCATTAATTTGTTTAATTTTAGACTTAATTTATGGTATTTAAGACTTGTGTTTTGAAATTTGTACGGTGACGTGACCGTGCTAAAAATATTAAAATTTAAACGATGAATTATGGTTCAAATTTTGTTGTATTTGAACTTGCAAAAGAGAAATCAGTCAAATAAACTCTCCGAATTGTTTTTCAGAAAGTAATTAGGATAGTTAAGTTAATAATAAAAACTGAGTGATGCAGATGATTTCAGGGAGAGTGGGTAATGAAGATTTTTTTAAATTTTTTTTATTTTAAAGAATTAGGCTCGCGTGGATTTCTTTACAATTTTCTTTCCCTTTTCATGGGACATGACCCCGTGTACCACGGAAAAGCTCTTCTCTACATCCTTGCGCTGAGTTATTAGTCGTTACTGAGTAATGAAAAGTGAATATGCATACTTCGTGTTTTTCTTTCATTTTTGCATTTTGTCCTCTATATCTAACTTTTTTATTTTTTGAAGGATTGTCCTCTTTATTTATCTTGTGCAAAACCCAAAAAAGAAAATTTAAAAGTGAAATACTCCCTCCGGTCTAGAATAAGTGTCATTTTAGAAATTTTCAGACAAATTAAGAATCCATTAATATTTTATTTAAATGACAAGAAGTCTATCAAACACATGATTAAACATCATCTTCTTTCTCTCTCCTTGTATTTTTGTGTTCTTCCTATGTATTTAAGATAATCACAAACTCTAGGTAGATAAGTTAAGACAAGGGCAAAGTAGAAAATATTTTATGTTTTTTTTTAAAATGTCACTTATTTTGAATATTGTTTCTCCCTCTAAAATGACACTTATTCTGGACCGGAGGGAGTATATTTTAAAAATTGAAAAGAGTACAGTTGAAACTACACCCAAAATATAGGTATTTATGATAATTAATCATTAATTTTATTAGTATGATTACTGCTACTGTCGTTGCTATTTGTAATTACTTTTCTTAAGTACATGATCTATTGGAAATGAGGTTTAGGCCTTTTGGTCCTTCCTCCTCCTTTTTTAAAGTATCTTAAAATTGTTAAAAAGTACTTTTCATTAAAATTATAAAAAAACTATATTTAAAATGTAAATATATATATTAAAACTATTTATATATATATATATATTAATTAGTTTCTAGCCCTTTCTTTTCCTTCTTGGGGAAAGATAGCTGGGATTAGGCTTAAAGCTGCAATTATTAAATTTGTTACAATCCTTTTCTTTCCTTTTTTCCTTCTCCTTTCTCCAAAGATTTCTTTTAGGGTTAAAAAGCTGCAAAATATAAAGTTTAATATCCTCTGGTCAAGGTCGGTTTAGTTCATGGGATACTTGTACTTTTGTCCGATATCAGAGTTTTTTTTAATTTTTCTTTCCCCAATTTCAAAATTATTGAATTGCACGGGTACTAATTAAAGGTCAAAAGACTATAGTCCCGGTTAAACGGACATTAGTAAAGCATCTAAGGCTGTTATCCAAATTACGAATTAATCCTTATGGTTATGAAAATAACAAAAACCTCCCTGAACTATTAAAAATTTATTTGATTTGTGTTTATTTTTTTTACTAACAGTAAGGGTGACATCGAGTTAAGCTAAGTCAAAATTTGGAGTGTTCAAACTTCAAACTGTGATTGTTTATTAAATAATAGAGTCTAAAATTTTAATCATGTTTGTTTATTTATTGAACAAATAAGCTCAGGTTGAACTTTTATCAAGTCGATTTTGAATTTGTTTGTGAAAATTCATGTTTATTCTCAACCATAACTAACAGAGATCAATTTTGTAATTATAACCAACCACAGGGAGGTATTGATAAATTTAAAATCACAGTAGCTTATTTGTAGTTTGTCCAAACCTCGAGGGAGGTAAATTTGCCCTGTCCCTAATTATATATTCTCTCCTTTCCAATGGTTAGTCATGTTTTGGAAATACACAACATTTTCATAAATTGAAATTACAACATTTAAAATAAATAATTTTGTCACAACTGATTTCATTCATGTTCTTACTTATAAATATGGGTTACTTATAGATCACACGTAACTATATTAGTAAGGAAATGAAAAGTAAGAAAAATAAAAAATAGGACACTTCCATTACAACAAATTTATAATTTGAAACATGAAATTTTCATTAAGACGAACGGAGTAATATCTAAATAGAATTTAGGAATAGAGTCTCATATTGTACAAGGGGGTATTTATGGTTAAAATTGAAATAGGAAAAACGATATGGGTACAAAATATTGCCTTAAAAAACTTTGGGACTTAAATTGAGATATTCTCTTTTTAACTAGGCTAGATATTGAAAGTCTTACGGTAAATTATAATTGCCGCCTCAAAGTTCTTTTAAATTATTTAATAAATCTTGTAGTTTGGTGAAATTTACACCCGAAAGCCTATACATTTTGTGAGACATAAGATCTTATTCCTAGAATTTATGTTTGTTTTTATGGTTGTCTTGGGCTTAATTAACCATGCATATATGTGGCTAGTTGAACTTCTTTGGGAAAAAAAAAATTAAAAGAAAAGTTTGGCATAAAATTTATGGTTTTAGAAATGTTCAGTAACGATTGAGAAGTGAATTGAGTGGGTCGGCCTACCTACCCACCTTTTAAATTTCTTAATTTACAATGGAGAAAGTATTTAATGTATTTATTGGATCATATAGTTAGATAGTGTAATCAAACTTATTTTTAAGAAATCCATACCAATTATGATAGAAATTAGCAAAATTGATCCCCCCTTATTTTGCATATATTTGAACAAATTTACTCTTTACTATTAAACTTTTATAGAATTCAATTTTGTGCCGCATAAAATAATTTCTGAATAGAAAAATTTTACGTCAAAATCATGAAATCCTAATAATTTTGTGATGACACGTTTAAATCATGTCCAAATGAAGTGCCAAGAGAGCCATTAAAATTCCAAAGGAAATGCTAAAAGTATTAATTAATGTTGAATCCAAAATGAAGCACTAGTCTCTTTCTGAAGCATTAAGTGAAGCCTTTTTAGGCGGTGGATAATCTAGTTCAATTGGAAATGGCACAATTCATAACATTGGGACCTATTTAATCATTTACTCATATTAATTCATATGAAAGGATCTAATGAAAGAAATGGATAGTGCAATGGATACTTGGCCCTGTTATGGCTACTCAGGAGAGTACTACGAAACTGCAAAACAACGAAAAATTCTTGTATTTGACACTGTTGATAGGTTAAAGACGCACGTACTGAATTTAATTTTTAAAATATCGCTGTTATGTTATGAAAATACCTTTATCGAGTTTGACTTCTGATGTATCGCGTATTGATTTTAGCCTATATCACAGTTATGAGTTTAGTTATCGCATATTGAATTTAGGTTATAATGTATCTCTTATTGAATTTTGTCTCGGTGTACCGAGTTTAGCCTCTGATATATCGCGATTGTGAGTTTAGCAAATGAAATATCTCATATGAAGTTTAATTTCTGACGTATCGTGGATTGAGTTTAACCACTGGTATATCGAGTTTAACATATAATATATCGTGGTTAAAATACTAAGAAAACACACGTATCAAATTTTGTGGTTAAAGTATTACGTGTTAGATCGTCAAACTATACGTCAGAACACTCTCCCAGAAGACAATCTATGTAATGGATTTAAAAATCAATTGTGGAGTGGGCAAAAGCTGGATAGATTATTGTAAGATCACAGTTTACGAAACCGTTCATTTGTTAGGTAATGGGAGATGTAATGACTCTTACAATAAAATTACGGAATTGTTATTTGAAGGACACCGTTTACTAAATGTATGACACTTTTTAAAAATTTTAGACGTGAATTTACATTTTTGCCCCTCCATTCTCATCTACCTTATGTATCGCGTATTGAGTTTAGTCTATATCACAGTTATGAGTTTAGTTATCGCATATTGAATTTAGGTTATAATGTATCTCTTATTGAATTTTGTCTCGGTATACCGAGTTTAGCCTCTGATATATCGCGATTGTGAGTTTAGCAACTGAAATATCTCATATGAAGTTTAATTTCTGACGTATCGTGGATTGAATTTAGCCACTGGTATGTCGAGTTTAACATATAATATATCGTGGTTAAAATACTAAGAAAACACACGTATCAAATTTTGTGGTTAAAGTATTACGTGTTAGATCGTCAAACTGTACGTCAGAACACTCTCCCAGAAGACAATCTATGTAATGGATTTAAAAATCAATTGTGGAGTGGGCAAAAGCTGGATAGATTATTGTAAGATCACAGTTTACGAAACCGTTCATTTGTTAGGTAATGGCAGATGTAATGACTCTTACAATAACATTACGGAATTGTTACTTGAAAGACACCGTTTACTAAATGTAGGACACTTTTTAAAAATTTTAGACGTGAATTTACATTTTTGCCCCTCCATTCTCTTCTACCTTATGTAGTAAAATTGATTGAAATCAATTTTACTGCAATTCCATTTCTCATCCATATCGCAATTCCGGTTTCCACCTCCATCGCTCTTCTTCGTAGGTCGTCAGTCTGGCTCAACAAATCGGTGAGTCGGAATTTTTTTTTTTTTGGTAGAGGAAATGAAAATTTGAATGTGTTGGGTGTTACAAATTCTTATGAGTACTATGTTTAGGAATGTATTAGTGTTTATGATGTGTTTTCCGGCTGCGTAGTGATAATTTTAGGGTAAATTCAGTGATCGTTCGCTGAAAAATTAATTTTCCGACGAACAACCTGGAAAATCGCTTCACCCTAAAAAAATCGCCGTCCTGTGGCGATTTTCCCAAGGAAAAATCGTCCCAGGACGGCGATCAAGAGAAAATCGCCATCCTGTGGCAATTTTTCCTGGAAAAAACGCCGTCCTGTGGCGATTTTCCCTTAGACGATTCTTAGTGAAAAAAAAAAGTGGAGTAAATTTTTTTTATGAAGTTAGAAACTATCACGGTATATTTGTCTTTTCGCCACTTAAAATTTTAAAAAGTGTCCTATGTTTAGTAAAACGGGTCCTACAATTAACATGCACCTAACATTAATAATCAATGATTTCGTAACAAAACTATAGTGTTTTTATTTTATAATATATATACATATATATATTTATTTATTTATTGTACCATATCAATGATGAAAGGGAAAATTATATTTTATCCATTATATTTGGGTAAATTACAAAATAATCTTTTTATTTTAATTAAATAACAAAAATTTCCTTTCATAGATGGTCAAATTACATTCCCCTGAGATTTGGGTCTATTACAAAATGACCTCCTATTTGGTTAAATAACAAACTCACTCTTGATTGGTGAGCGAGTTACATCTTTCCTTTGGGTAAACTACAAAACGATCCTCCTATATATTTTGGTTCTATGTAAAATCGACCAATTTTAAAATCAAATAATGACATAAATAACTAGTCCCTCCGCTCTTTTAGAAGAGTCCATTGATATAACTGTTTATAAGTACACGCGATGTACAACTCCAAAGTGGACTCTTCAATGAAACGGAGAGAGTGTATTTCGAAAGACTAAAATGCCCATCGCTTAATCTATCATTTAAAATCCTTAATTTATTACGACAAGACCAAAACAAAATTATTTTATTTTCTCAAACAAAAACATTATCGATGGTTGCTTTCAACCCTGAAAGAGGTCGTAGTAAGAATTTTCGATAAATTTCTCTCTAAAAGACCTAAAATGTTATCGAAACATCAAAATTATGGGAATTTCTTACTTTACATTCAAATTTCTTGAGAAAAACCCTACTCTATGGCTAATGCAATTTTCTTTTTCTTCTTTTTTCTTTCTTTTTCATTGTCTATATATAATTCTTCTTCAATCATCCCTCAACATTCTTTGGCCAAAAACGTGCCACAGACCTTACTTGAAGATGCTTTCTCATAAGGGGAACACCAAAAACACACCTTCAAACTAGTTACTAGTGGGTTTGCCTATCATGAGAAAGGTAGTCCCAACTCAAAAGGGACGTTTCAGAAAAATAGAAACAAGTAAGTATTACTTTTTTCTTTTGTATCCTCTATACATATGTAAGCTAATATTCCATCTATGATTCTTTCTCTACATATAAAACTACAATCCCGATAATAAATCATTCAGTCATTGGATTTGGTTTTAAACGTATTAATAATGTAATCATATACGCCGAATTCAAAAATTGAAAGGTTCTTTAACCCTGTCTCTATATGTATAATTGTATACGTCAAATTCAAAAACTGAAAAGTTCATTTAACTATATTGTAGACCACGGGCAAGCATTGATAAATGCTTTGGGAACTAGCCTCTCTGATCAGTTTGGTGGTTGGGGATATATGTTTTTCAGGCATTGTTCGATTCAATTCTCCCCCGTCAATTTCTCCTTCAAAGTACAACTGATTTCTGACCATCTTTCTTGTACGCTCAAAGCCAAAAATAAGTGCCTCTTTAATTTTTCAAATTTGATTGGCTTTTTTTTAGTCTTGAAATTTATTATTATTATTATTATTTTTTTTTTTTTGCAAATAATCTTCAAAACTTTAACACTCAAAAAGGTTTAACACACAATTTAAAAATCTTCATAGATACAAAATGGGGTAAGAAAATCTCGTTTGCCACTAAGCTATTTAAAATGTGTACTTTTGCCCACTCAAATTTTGTTTTTGTTTGTGATAATTTGACTAGACTATTTAAAATAGTCATTTTCCGTTATTCGATAGACTCTAACCATTGAATTTGTAGAAATTGAGGTATCATCCATTTGATCAAACTATTAGTACTCATTAGATTGTTTGGGGTGATACTTTCAAATAGTTGAGTGGTCAAATTTTACCGAAAAGGAAAAGAAAAGTGAAGATGTCAAAAGTATATAGTAAAAGATATCCTGCATAGTTTTAATGGTAGACAATACTCCAAATTTATTGGTGAAACGAGAAAAATGATTTATTGCATCTACTGAATAATATGATATTGCTCCATATATTATATTCTAATACAATTCGAAGAGCTTTTAATAAAACATAAAAGCCGATTAAATCACAAGAAACTATTTGGATTATGTTTTTAGTTACAATTTTTTCTTTTTCTTCTTCTTTTTCTTGTAACTGACTAATCAACTATGTAAAATGATTAATTTTGACTACTAGATGGATTCGAAGCATTGGATTAAAGAGATTGTCTCACCTAATTTTTATATATTCATTGAGTGATTAAGAAGGAGATGTTGGGGTAATAACAAAAGAGGCTTTATAATACTGATTTGATATCATGGGTTCAAACTTTATCATGGCAAAGCGCGTAGGAAAAAGAAAGTGAGAATTTAAAATAGTTTAATAGTTAACTTGTTACTAAAGAAAAGATGAGTAATCAAAAATAAACTATCTATATGTATAGTTTGGTGACAAATTAAGTTATTGCCCTTTTAATAATTAAAGAATAAAAAATTGTTTAATATATTTATCCTTTTCCTTTTGAAAAATATGTTATTTGTATTTTAATTTGGTTGTTGTCTCGTTTCGATCCCTTGACTTAAAAATGTCTCGTCCGATTTTTGTGTATCTAGTTCAAAGAAAATTTCCTGATTAAATTGCCCAAAATTCAATTCAGTTCAGATAGAATATGAGTTGTTTTTAAGTGACATGTAAGATTAACAAATATTAGCAATGACATAGAATGAAAAAACAAAAAAAATCTATGTAAAACACTTGTTAGGAGATGAGTGGAACTAATGTTCCTTAGATTTAGGGGTTATGTGCAAAATTATTGCATACATTTACTTCAGTTACTATTTATTAAAAACTCTATAAATAGTCCTTCTGACTCTATACGTAATAGGATGGAAAGTGAACAATAACCTTCTTCTATTTCTTCTTCCCAAAACTTTGTAGGTAACATTTGGTATCAAAGTGGGTTTGATGGAAGTCGGTCAAACTAATGTTGCATTTTGCAAAAAAAAAAAAAAATTCTATGAAGCCTTCAGTCGTTATCATAACAAAACACCGGATGAAGGCTTCATAGATTGTTTTGCTAAATGCAACATTAGTTTGGCCAGTTTTTATCGAAACCGGCTTTGATACCAAATTCTGTAAGATTATAGTTTGGGGGAGGAAGAAAGGTAGAATAAGATAGGAGAGAGACTATAATTGTTCTATATTTTCCTAGATATTTAATTTTACGTACAATTAAAGCATTTATAATGAGCTAAAAGATTAACAAAACAAATAACGGAAGCAAATAAGTCCTATAATCTAGGAACAATAAGCTAGTAAGTCCTGAAACCCCACTAACTACTAAAAACTAGGAAAACTAGTCGAACTAATCTAATCCTTACACACGATCACAATCTTGAATGAGAGTGGACGATGTCAACTTGTATTATTCCTCCTCGCTTTAAGGATCCTTGTCCGCAGTGACACAATCTGGAGCTTGCCATAAGAATTTAAATTATTCTTCCTTATCGATCGACGTATTCAGATCTTCTATCCTGAGATTTTGCAAGAGTTGATGGCAACAATATTGGTTGAACCCAATATTAATAATAAAAAAGAATATAATACCTCTTGAATTTTGGGCAAGAGTTTAGAATGAGAAACAGTAAGAGAAGATAGAATGGAAGAATTAAAAGGATAAACCAAAAGATAGAATGGCTAAGAAATCAGAAGTGAAGAATTAAGGGGAGAAGATAGAATGGAAGAATTAAAAGGATAAGCCAGAAGATAGAATGGCTGAGAAATCAGAAGTGAAGAATTAAGGGGAGAAGCAAGAAGATAGAATGAAGGAGAAATCAAAAGGGAAGAATTGAAGGGAGAAGCCAGAAGGTGGAATGAAGAAGAAAATTAGAAGAAGAGTTAGCGGATACACCTCATAGGTGCCAGAACCATGCTCTGATAACACTGATACGATTAGAATTTGGGGGAGGAATAAAGGTAGAAGAAGACAAGAGAGAGACTAATTGTTCTGTATGTTATTTGATACTTAATTCTACATACAATCAAGATATTTATAATGAGCTAAAAGACTAATAAAACAAATAACATAAGAAAATAAATCTTATAATCTAGTAACACTATACTAGTAAATCCTAACACCCCACTAACTACTAAAAATTAGGAAAACTAGTTGAACTAATCTACTCCTCACACACGATCACAATCTCAAATCATTTAATGGAGTTACAGGCCTTACGTGCCAACCACACATGCGACATCAACCCCTTGTCCTTGAGTGGTGATTTTACCACCCGACTCCTCACAATCCATCAGTAGACCACCACCTGAACCTGAAGATTCTTGAAGCTGTCTTGGTTGGATCTTTCACCGCCTACCTCCACGACGACATCAGTTCACATATCAAGATTAAATAGTCTTTAGAATTCCATACAACACTCATCACATCGATCCAAACAAACTCTTTCCCTAGATTACTTGGACCCTCCCCCAACCCTCGAGCTCCACCAAACCATGACTATCCGACTGACAATTTTTCCATGATTGTCCTTCGCCGGATTGAAGTGAAACTTGCCAAGTCCTGCAATCCTTGCGGACAAGGATTCTTTCACTGGGAGGATTGTAGGTGTGGGTTAGTTGTTAGGAGATTAATGGAAGTAGTGTTCCTTATATTTAGGAGTTGAGTTAGTTTAGGTGCAAAATTACTACATACATTTACTTCAGTTAGTGTTTATTTAGACTGTATAAATCATCCTTCTCACTTAGTACCTACTATCATGAAATAACTATTATCTCCCTCATGAATTCTTCTATTTCTTTCTTCCCAAAAATTATGTATCTATCATTTCATCTATCCTGATGTCAAGATTAAGATTAAGCAACTTTCAGAATTCCAAACAATAGTCACCAGCATCCAAATGAACTCTTCCATGAGATTACTTAGACCCTCACCCAACACTCGGACAGCACAATATCGCAACCTTAATTGACTGACAGCTTTTTTCGTGATTGTCCTTCACCAGATTGAAGTGAAGATTGTGAAGTCCTGCTATCCTTATGGACAGGGATTCTTCCAGTGGAGATGACTGATTCGATTAGATTTAGTTGTAGATTGTGAGTAGGAGTGGGTTAGTAGTTAGAAGATTAGTGGAACTAGTGTTCATTAGATTTAAGAGTTAGTTTAGGTACAGAATTACTGCATATATTTACTTCAATTAGTATTTATTAAGGTACGTAATATGATAAAAATTATACAGTAACCTTTTTCTTCCTCCTGAATTCTTCTATTTCTTCTTTCTAAATACTGTATGTCTCATTTGGTATCAAAGGCAATTTCGATGGAAATTGATCAATCTAATGTTGCATTTCACAAAATAATCTATGAAGCCTTCGGCCACTATGAATTCTATTTCGACCAGATCTATGCTACCATAAAAATGGTGTTAATGGAGTTGCTTACGTGCCAATCACACCCGTGACATTAACCCCTTGTCCTTAAGTGGTTATGTTACCACCATGACCCCTCACAATCCATTAGTAGACCACTACCCGAACCTAAAGATTCCTGAAGCCATCTTGGTTGGATCATTCACCATCTACCTCTGCTATGACATCAATTTCTTATGTCAAGATAAAACAACCTTCAGAATTCCATACAACATTCTGCCCATCCATCTAAAAGAACTCTTCTCCATGATTACTTGGAACCTTACCCAACACTCGAGCCCCAAAATCGCGACCAACTGACTGACATTTTTTTCGTGATTGTCTTCACCTGGTTGAAGTGAAGATTGTCAAGTTCACCAATCCTTGCGGACAAGAATTCTTCTAGTGGGGAGGATTGATATGGTTAGATTTAGTTGTAGATCGTGTATGAGTGGTTTAGTACAGGAGATTAATGAAACTAGTGTTCATTAAATTTTGGAGTTAGTTTAGGTGCAAAATTACTGCATACATTTACTTCAGTTAGTGTTTATTAAGGATTCTATAAATAGTCATTCTAACTCTATGCGTAATATGATGAAAAATAAAATGTAACCTTCTTCTTCCTTGTGAATTATTCTATTTCTTCTACCCAAAATTTTGTACATAACATTTAGTATCATAGCCAGTTTCGATGGAAATCGATCAAACTAATTTTGTATTTCGCAAAACAATTTATGAAGCCCTAAGCCGTTATAAATTTCATTTTGAGCGGATCCATGCTATCGTAAAAATAGTGTTAATGGAGTTGTAGGCATTAGGTGCCAATCACACTCATACTTTGCACACTCACACCCCTGATGATGAGGTCTTCATTGGCTTCCTGAACCCTGAAGGGGCCCCGTAGCAGAAGCCAACAATATTTCGCAGAGCTCCAAGTCAAAGGCCCAGCTCGGTCAGAATCACTGAACTTCAATATGAAGGTGATTCCAAGCCAGGCCCAACTCAGAGGCGATGAGTCTCTTAAAGTCCATGGACTTTAAGGGGCTTCATTACATTTCATAAACTCATGCTACATCACCATATGGGCCAAATCACTCAGCATCTAAGCTTCGCAAGTTGCCCCAAAATTTGGTACAAGCCGCAACTCAGGCCAACCGATCGCAGGCCGAAGTTGTAGCCCACGGCTTCATGGATTCGCCCAAGGTTCAAGCCCAATCTTAGGCCTGCCTTGCGATTGATCGTAGCCACCGAATCCGAGAAGAAGAAGGATTTTGCATGTTACATTTTCCTTTTCCAATTGTAATTTCAATTAATTCAGGTTACTTAAACTGTTACAACTTGAATTAATTGGTAGTTTCCTATTTCATTACTAGTTTTTGTTTATTTTACAACTTGAATTTGGATTGACTTAAAAGTTACCAAATTCAGCTTCCCTTTTAATTTTTCAAGGACAATTCTGGTAACTACCCATTTGTTACAACCAAATTCCCCTTAACCGAAACCATGCTCCTTTTGGTTCAGTTTTGTAAAAGAATACCAACTCTAGTTGGTTTTCACTTCTTTTAGTAGTATCCTTTTCTATTTCTACTTGTTTTCCCAAGTAATTTCGGCTGCCCTTTTCCTAGAAATAGGGCCAATCGATACATTATTCAGGGAGAGTTAATGAATCAAGTTTATAGGTTTATCCTTGCTTTAATTCTCCTTTATTATTTTTGATTATTGAACTTGTGTAATTTTTGCATGATTTATTAGCTCTCAAGTCACGAATTTAGAAGGGTTTAGGTATTTGCTCCACCTAAATTTCTGTTAATTCAACATCTTAAAATCGGGTTAGTTTAAGCTAAAGAAGACTAGATCTCACTTAAATTAATCTAGAGTTTTCGAGTTTAAGAGAGTAATTGTGATCTTCATTGTTAGACTTTCCTTGGTGTCAAGTCTTCCGCAACCACGGGCTCTTCTTCGAAGTGCTCACATCACCTGACATCAACCCCTTGTCCTTTGTGACTCCTCACAATCCATTAATAGACCGGCCACCACCCGAACCTGAAGATTCATGAAGCCGTAGTGGTTGGATCCTTCATACCCTATCTTCGCGATGACAGCAATTCGGATGTCAAGAATAAGCAACCTTCATAATTCCATACAACACTCACCCCGTCCATCCAAACGAACTCTTACCCGGGATTACTTGGACCCTTGCCCAACACCCAGGCCCCACAAACTGCGACCAACCAACTGATAATTTTTCCGTGATTGTCCTTCACCGTATTAAGTGAAGATTGTCACGTCCTGTAATCCCCGCGGACTCCAGTGGGGAGAATCGATACGATTAGATTTAGTTGTAAATCGTGTAGGAGTGGGTTAGTTGTTAGGAGATTGGTGAAACTAGTATTCCTTACATTTAGGAATTGAGTTAGTTTAGGTGCATAAGTACTGCATACATTTACTTCAGTTATTGTTTATTAAGTACTCTATAAATAGTTATTCTAATTTTGTACGTAATAAGATGAAAAATGAACAGTAACCTTCTTCCCGAATTCTTCTATTTCTTCTTCTCAAATTTCTGTATGTAACATTTGTCTTGATCAATTTGTTAGTCCAAGACAACGTCTCAAAACTTGAATTTGAAACCATTTAAAAACTATTTTCAAATATGAAAGATGAAAATAATTTTTCTTAAAGCTAATAAACCAAAAACAGACTTACATCCCAACTTAAAAAGCAAACATAGTAATTTAATTAAGAAAATATCATTCAATCGAGCGCACCATAAGTGCAAAGGCAATTGACGCACTTCAAATTACAATATGTAAAAATTGAATGATCGTATAAGAATGAAGAATTTCCATTCGTACGTGGACATTCGTATCTCTTTTTTTGAAATAAAAATAAAAATTCCATTAATGCACCACAACAGTGTATATGATGTACACAACAGTAAATCATACCTACTGTAGATCTAAACATAGTAGAAATATAAAACTGAACAAATCTCGTACCGACGGTTACGGATCTGCCACTAATTATTGATGAAAGTTACGAGACTAAATATTCAACCAAAATTTTATATACCATGGCCATGAATAGAATCATAACCAGAGACTCATACCCCATAGCTCTGATAAATATAATCACCATAGGTAGGGAGAAAACTATAGCCAGAGAGAAATCACTATAGCCAAGAAATAAAACACCATAAATATGGAGAAAAATACCATAAACAACGATAAATTGATGAAAAAAACTCTCAAATCAGGAGAAAACTAACTAACGGATAACAAGAAACGAGAGTAAAACTGCTTCCCTTTTGTTTTACTTATTTTCAAGGAAGATGATGAATTTATGGTTCTCTCGAGGCATTCGTCTCTCTTTGTAGAGCGGTTCTTGTGTCCTTTGAAGGAGAAATTTGTCTCCCATTTTGGGAGTATTTTTCTTTCTTTGTGAGGGTATTAGTTTCCTTCAACAGAGTTTTTATCTCCCAAAATGGGAATGTTTAAAAAGAAATATTTCTTGAGTCTCATATAAAAAGTTATGTTTTTTAATTGATTTTTATTTCAATAAAAGATTCATATTTATATATATTTTTCATATCATATACCTTTAATAAAGTAATAATATATGATTCACAACTAATCTATACTTAAATAATAAAAGTATAAGTGAATACATTGTAATAAAAAAAATTATACATTTCACCAATTGAACTCGTTTAGTAGAATGAAGAGAGTAAAAAGGATGACGTATAGTAGGGCACTCAAAAGGAAAAAAAAAAAAAAAAAAAAAAAGAAAGGAAAAAAAAGAAGGAAAGAAGACTATAACAAGAGTTTCAAATGATTACGTATATCTTTTATCCTTGAAAATAAGTAAAACAAAAGTTGTCATTACATTAGTCAGATCTCGTACGAAAATATAAAACTTGATATAAAAATGTCATTGCGTTGGCCATTCATCGGCCAATGGAACCCTAGGGAGTTTTATTTATTTTGGCCGGAACTAGGCTAGCCGGCAGTGGTGGCGGACTGGGAGGGGAGACCCCTCCTAAGTAAAAAAAAAAATAAAAAAAAAATAAAAAAAAAAAAGTTATTTACCTTTAGAAAGTGACGGGCAGAGGAGGAAAATGACTATGGGAAGGGGATTAAAATGGGGGAGAGGTATTTTAGTCCGTAGAATGATAAAATACTATTTTTTTTAATGTATTTAGTAAAAGGTGTCCTGCATTGTTATCACTTTATTGACACATATGTAATATTATATAGTGTATAAGTATGGATTTGCAAAGTTTGAAGAAAATTAACAAAAAAAATTAACTATTCTCCCCACACGAGCCAACTAAAAAGCAGCAGATTCGTATTCCACAAAACCAACAAAAAGCAAAATCACAATCCCAAATCTCACGTACGTGGTGAGCATACATGTAGTAAAAAAGGGGCATGCAGATATTGATTTTCATAGTATGCAACTTGTCTTTTACCTTTTGTTAATTTCCCATTTCATTTCTTCCTTCCCCCACATTCATTTCTTTTTCTCCTTTCTTTCTTCTTCCTTTTTACCACTTCGTGTCATCCTTTCTTTTTCTTTCATTTCCTTTATTGGGAAAAGTGTAAAAAAAACAAGAAAAAAAAGAAGCATGTGACATTGCCTAGGAGTGAATAGATAGGTTCCAAAAATCACCAAAATTTATTATCTACTATTACTTCTTTAATTTCATCAAAGTTTTCAATTTTATTTTAATATATATGTTATTTTAGCAATTTCCTTACACTTTTTTTTTCACGTGGGCCCTGTTTGGTAAGTATATTCAAGCCATGATTTGAGTTTCATTTTAATTTTTTAATATTAAAAAGTGTGTTGGAAATGTAAAAAGATTTATTAAAAATGTAAAAAGGGTTATTAGGAATGACGAAAAATTATTATAAAATTAAAATAAGACTCAAACTATAGCTTGAGTCTACTTACCAAACAGGACCATGATGTGCTATTAATGAAGGGTTTAGTAGATCGTTTCGAAACCCTTCTTAAAGGTGTGTAGAAATTAAAACTAGAATGATCGATTTATATGTTGAAACAGAAGAAGTATATATGTAGTGCCCCATACATTTTTTTTTCTTTCTTGCTTAGAAATGTTGAATAAAAGGGCCTAGCTACAAACCCTTTTTGTCCTCGTGATGGAAGAATTAAAGAAAGTGCACAATACAAAATCAAAATTGGACTAATCATAATCATATCATATCATATTTACTTAGGAAAAATATTATATAATATAGTGAGATTTGAGATTTGAGATCTCACAGCTTGAAGATTGATAAAAATAGATTGGAATTTGGAATGTAGGGAGGGAGGTAAGAAGGACATGCTTTTTCAAGCCTTCTCACTATTCTCCTTTTGCTGCTTTCTGTCTTTTTTGTCTCCTTGTCTTTCTTTAACTCCTCTTTTTTTTCCCTTTACTTTTCTCTCTTTTCTTTCCATCTTTTTTCCACCTTTCTTTCTCTCCTTCTTTCTTTCTTTCTTTCTTTTTCTGCTCATTCAATATTCATTTCATTAAATTGAACTCTTTTTTCTCTCTCCAGTCTTCTTTTCACCAGCTGCTCCCCCCTTTTGGTCAGAGATTGTTTTTCATGATTTCAAAATGAGTAGTACTACTACTATATCATCAAAGTAAACTCCAGGTTGGGTTTCTTCTTGGGGCTTGACTCTGATATGCTTGATGAGCTCACCTCTGATATTCTGTCATAACTTGAGCACTTTGGCTCCATCTCCATCTCCTTCTGCCAATATTTCCCAATTTCCATGCTTCTTGTTAGTCTTTTTGCTCAAAAGATGCACAACATTTTGGCAAAAAATAGGTCACATGAGGGATGTGTGTCTCTGTGTGTATGTGTGTGTGAGAATCAAAAGGACATATTTTGACTATTGACTACAGAAACCGGACTCGGACTCTTCTAATAGAACGAAAATAGAATGACGCTGCAACAAGAAACCATCTAAAAAAAGCCTGTTGTGTGCAATTACACACTAACTGTGGATTAGTCCTACATTCATATTCTTTCTGTTTATGAAATGGCAAGAATGTCGTCGCGGTATTTAACTCAACGGTAAAAACTGATGTATAGTGTATTAAGCCATAGTTATAATGAATTAATGCACTCTTATGTCTATAGATTGGGGTAAAGTGATAAAAACCACTGGTTCATGTGTATCAAGTACGAGGTATTAAGGTTATGGCAGGGTTGATGGCAATCAACTTTAGTTTCCTCTCTTATCTATCTATCAGCCTTTGACTAAAGGTAGTAGTACTAAAAGAAAGGGAGAAAAATGTACCTAAAACCATTTGTTGGGATGCTGTTTGTTTCCTTTATATAGTAGTATTATATTTCTTGACCTTTAGATTTGCAAATGACCTTCACAGCTTTACAAAAGCAACCCTTTTTTTCATTCTCATTAATCCCACTTTATAATTCTGTAATGCATATATATGATGCAAGAAACAACTGTAAATTGCACCCTCCGTTCCATTTAAACAGTCTACTTTGTAGTATTGAAAATAGTATTACAAAGTGAACTCGATCTTTAAATGGGACGAAGCGAGTATATATAAAGATGACTAAGGAGTTGTTTGATTAATTAGTACCTCAAGAGAAGGCATATTCCCCAGAGAATCCCTCATTTTGCCATGCATCCAAGCTTCCCTGCTACAAAATAAGTTAACAAAGTATTGATTAAAATTTTTTTCTATAAAAATCAGTGGAAGCCATGCAGAAGAGGGGGATCCAAAAAAGTAAAGTGATAAAAAAGAAATCTCTCTTTTACATTATATTTATATACCTTCTTCATCACCCATGTGAAATCAACCACATTATGCTTAGTGAAACAGACTTCCAAGGAAAGGAAGTTTCAAAGCTTTGGCACCAAGATTTCTTCCTATGGGCCAAAAAATGCTGAGAATAAATTTGACAAAAGAGGAGTTTTGGTCCCATTTAAAAATGCCCTTATATGAGCCCCACACAATCCATATGAAAGAGATATGTCTATTTTTAGGTTGATTTTATTCAATTGATTCCATAATTTTAGTGTCTTGAAGGGTCTGTTTTTCTTGCTAAATTTACTTTTCCAAACTTAAAAAATGAAGAAGTTCATTAATTAATAATTGGCCAGTCCATGCTCTTGAAGTTTTGAATTTTATATTAATTTTTCATCATTTTCCATACACATTTTTACTTTCGATTAGCTACACAAATTTTTATATTTTCAATACGTTTTTTTTGACATTTTAAAATCATTTTCAATCCAACTTTCTATTCAAAACGAACAGATCTAAGCCTTACATAATGGAGCTTCTGTGTTAACACTGTTTGTCCACAGACAGACAGAGAAGTGAGCTTATTTCCTCTTTTTCTTCTTTTTGTTAGTATCTTCTAATATTATGTTCTCAAAATATATAAATATATATACCCACACGCAAATCCACACAGAACAAAGTGTGTGTGTGGAGAAAACAAAAGCCCGAAATGTGTCTTTCAGTAAAAATTTATGGCTTCCAATGCAAACAAATCTTTGAAGAACAGCTTTCTGAAAGCAGTAATACAGAATACAGAAGGAAAAAAAAAAAAAAAAAACGCTTCCACTAAAAGAGTTTTGTTTCGAATACTAAACGAGCTTAAGTTATTTCTTAAAATGGCACTTTGTTTAGCATTTCATCTTGTTTTCCCATTGAATCACCACTTGAAATCTTTCATTTTTCTCTCTTCTTTCCATTAATTCCTTTGCTTTCTTTCATCTTTTAAATAAGAAATAACAATCACACACTTGAAGAACTGATGCACAAAATGTTATGCATAGTGCAAATACATACCTTGAGGAATTGCTCCAAAGGCCATGGTAATTATCTTTGTCTTGCTGCATATTATTATTTTGCCTGCCTGCCTGCTGCTGCCCCGAAACTTCGGTCTTTCTTGAGTTCTGAACTTCAAACATTAAATCCTCCGAATTATCCCCGGACGACCCATTTTCATAAACATCCGATTGTCCTAAACCAAAGGGGAAAAAAAAAACCCCAAACAAATCAGTCAACATTAATTAACACACAAAAAAAAAACACTTAAAAATTGAACTAGGATAAATCAAATGTAGCAGCATTGTAAAATATTAATACATAGATTTCAAACCTGAAGAAGCTGCTGCTCTATCAGTTGTCTTCACGGTTCTGTACATCTGCAAATTCACACCACACACCCAAAAAAAAGTTACAATCTTGATTAAATTGATAATAAGTAATATCTCAGTTTATAAGTTATAAGATACAACTTCAAAGTAGACTATTCTAATTAAACAGAGTACGATCTTTTAACCATACATAGAAAAGTAGCAATGGACATGATGCTACATACATACTGCATACATGCATGTGTAAATGTACATTTCAAAGACTAACTAACCATGGTTAATGGAACAAACCAGAGGAGAGAAAAAAGTGAGAGATATCATTGAGCTATGATAGCGTTTTGTACTTTCTCATTTTGCAACTGTCTTCTGTAAAAGTGAGAATTTTCAAAAAAATAGTGTAATAATGATACACTGTTCTAAACTTGTCTTGGCCTGGGACCAAAACTGTTTTCAATTTACCTCGGCCTTTGTCTTACTTGATTTTCCTTCTTTCTTTTTCCTCTCTCACTGAGTCGACATTAATTATTATTATTGAAAACTTTTTTTTTTTTTTTCTCTTTGTTTACATGAATGGAGAGTTCATTCTTCCAAGCACAAAAAAAAAAAAAAGGTATACTTAAAGGGGTTGCAGAAGTATCAGATCTAGTTGTAGTAAAAGGATTTTTTCTAGAGGGCTCTGTTGGAAAACTTTGGAATTTGAAATGTATCAAATTATGACCGGATTGCACTGTTTACTCTCTACAGTAATGCAAATTCAACGCTTTTAGCACCTTCAAATTGCACAAAAGGATTCACACAAGAAAACCCAATTAGAAAAGGGAAAAAAAAAACACACAAAATTATGAAAATTTACCTGCAAATGAGATTTAACATGAGCCAAGGTGAGATCTTTCACATCCATAAGCTCAAGAACTGACTTGGGTGTAGCTCCTAAATCCCAGAAAAACAGGATTTTTTAATGCAGAAATCAAAAACCCATTTGAATTTCAGAAGTATTATCACTAATTAATGCAGAAATGAGGAAATTAAAGAAGAAGGAGAAGAAAAGCATACTCTCATGGCCTCCCAAGAGCTCAACAGCATGAACAAACCGGGCGTGAAGGGTTGTCGTCCACCGCATCCTCGGAGCTCTCATGCTTCTTTTCGCCGGAAACCTCGACATAAACCTCGACCGCATTAGCCCTGCCTGATTATTACTATGACTATGATGATGATGATGATGAGACTGGAAGTTGTTCGAACAGGCCGTGGTCGTGGTCGTGGTCGGAAATGGAACTGAATAAGGAGGAGTAGTACTAGAACCGTTTTGGTAAACTGGGATTCCTCTAATAGGCCTCAAGTACCCAAATTCTGGATGATTCTGCTGCTGATGAAGCTGTTGTTGCTGATAGGCTGGGAAAAGGCTTTGTTGAAAAGAGTGGATGAGATTAGCACTATTAGTTGTACTATTTTGGATGAGGTTACTGAGATGGTTGGAGTTTTGGTCATGGATTTGATGATGATGATGAGAAGAAGAAAAGGAAAATCTTTGATGATGATTACTATTATTAGTATTAGATAAGGAAAGCTCAAAAGAAGAAGAGTTATCATTATGATGATGATTATGGTGATGATGATGATGGTTTGCCTTTGTGGCAGCCATTGTTGAAGAAGAAGAAGAAGAGATTGTGTTTCTCGAGTCCAAAGCTCTTTTCCAAAACCCCAAATCCATTTCATCTTCATGAGTGGTGCTGCTTCTCCAGCTTGCTGCTGCAGAAGAGGGTTTGCTGTTTGGTGGGCTAATTTGTAAGGATAAGTCTGGCTGTGCTGGGAACAGCTCCATCTTTCAACTTTTCTTCCTTCTATCTTCTTCTTCTGATGATGATGATGATGATGATTCTATGTGGGTTTTTTATGTATGTGTTTAGGGTTGAAAAGGGTGAGAAAATCTTGGGTTTAAGGCACTTTTGAAAGTGTGTTTTTTGTGCTGAAATTTGAGGGGAAAGTGAGATAATTCCGGGTGTGTTTTTTCTTCTTCTTTCTTTGGTTAGATTGGGAGATATGTTTGTGTGAGGAAAGGGAATTGAGGATGAGAGGAGGAGTAGTTGCAGAGAGGGGGAGTGAGTGAGTGAATGAGAGAGAAGAGGAAAAGGAGTGAAGAAGAGAGAGAGGAAAAAATGACAAGGTTTGTATGAAGTGAATGGTTGTTTCTTTTGTGTGAAGTATATGTGAGAAAATGACAGTTGAAGAGAGAGTTTTGTGGACGTGGGGGTAGGATGAAAAGGGGGAGGGGAAAAGGTGTGTTTAGGGGGGTATGAAATTAATTGAGATCGTATTTTCTGTTGTTCTATTTCTGTCTTCTCTGTTATCACTTTTACGATAAAGTGTGAGACCTACGTATCATATAATGAGACCTACTTCACTATAGTGAAATAGTTAATAGGATAGACAAAACAGACACAAGATTTGATAAGAAACTAAAGACATGTTCATTTTCATTGTTTTTATTTTTTATTTTCATAATAAATTATATTTTTTACATTTCTAATACATTTTTATATTAAAAATTAAACAATGTTTTAAAAAAACATGATAACAAACAAACCTTTAAAGCAGATTGGGGGGTGGGGGTGGGGGGGGTTGAGAAAGATAAAGAAAAATAGTTTTGAGGGGAGTTTGATTCCTTTTCAATCCATCTTTTTCGTCCTGTGTATTGTTTGAGGGTAGAAAAGGAAATATAAGTGTAAGCTTTTAACGTGAGCATTTGTCCATCTACTCAAACTTTGCCTTTCTACCCAATACTCTTCAATTCAACTCAATCCCAAACCATTGTCCCTTTTTCTCAAACCCTGTTCATCATTTTTTGAACATTGTGCAATTTCCATCCATCTCTCAAAAACAACTCTCTCTTTTCTTTTTTTTTAAAACCTTTTTATAATATTCATCTGAAATTTATGCATTCATTTCAACCCCCGGGTCTAAAAAAGTCCAGTAATAGTATGTATATGAACCTTTTTATTTTTTGTTATACGAATAAGCGATTAGTTTAATTAGTTTTTGAATGTTAATTAAAGTATAACTTTTTTTTTTTTTTTGTTGAAACGTGAAATGAAAGATACTATAAATGAGGGGAGAAAAGGGTAAAATGATTTGATTGGTTTCAACTTTCAAGCAATTAAATTACGTGTTATAATTTTATGGGGGACACGATGTTTATGAGTTTGTAGGCACAATATCCATTTTTACACCCTCATATATAGTGTGACATGCCAATTTAACGTAAATTTTCAACCTTTCCATATACTCATTATGAGTTCATTTTTATTGTGATTCCTTTTTTTATTATTCCTCCTTTGCCCCTCTCTCCCCTCTTTCTTGTAAATTTAGGAGGCAACGTGTAAATTTGTAAAATTGCCCAAATTCAAGCTAACTTAAAGTAATTTATAAATCTTATATTAAATCACCATGAAAATAAGATATTGAATCAATCTTTCTTTCTTTTCCTCTTTTTTTTTTTTTTTTTACATTAACATATTGACATTCTTATTTGATATCAAAGTATGTAGAATTTCATTAGTGTGACTCATTTTTCTATACCATAAGAAAAACACTTGTTACAGTAAAACAACTATTGGTAAAGTGATAACACGTTATGAGTGCAGATCATATATTGTGGGCCAACAAGGATATGTCCTTGAAGTGTGCCCCAAGTATGTCTGAATAATCGTCTCGTATATTTTAGTGTCTCAGTGTGGAATTACATGTATAGTATTGGGAATTCGAGTATATATATCTACATTTTTGCTATGAATACATTATTTCTTATTAGTTTTCTTTAAAAAAATGGAAGATATTCGATCTGTATATGTATGAGAACTAATCAACTCAGATACTTCATATGTAAGGTTTGACCGTTTGAGTGATACTAATTAAGGTTTTTCGAGCAAAATCATTGAGGAAGAATGTATTAATTGCTACTTCTATAATTAAATGTGATTTGGGTGTGTATATAGACTTAAAAAGTTTTGAGAGACGGCTCCACACTCCCCCCGCTTGTATTGCAGGCGACGCCCAGGCCGTTATCCACAAAATCAACATGTGGAGTTTGGCTGACCACACTGATCTCAGGGCACTCCGACGGAGGTCCCTTGACTTATAATGGGCACTCGAATTGACTCTCTGTATTGGATTCGGCGTGCCTGAAACCAACTAGCTCCTAACCTGGCCGTCTTAAGCAAAGACTAGAAGCTTGACTACATTTTCTGGGAGTGTGTTTGTACCGCACACCCCCTTCCACATCTAATTAATACACGACCATTTTACTTCAAAAAAAAAAAAAAAAAGTTTTGAGAGGCATTATAATCCGAGAATTGTCTCGCGTTCGAATATTCGCTAATCTTATCATATATCATTATCATATATATTGAAAAAAATTATATCCAACATCTCATGTATTGATTTTAACAAGTTCAATATCGAGTTAACTTTTGAATTATCACAATTATGTTATATTAATAAGTATTGAAATTACACGTATCGAGTTTAATCATTGAAGTATCGAGTTTAAACTTGATATTTCTTACATAATAATCCCTACTTGAGAATATTAAACTCAATATTTATATTTGTCGAACTGTCAGGCGGTTGGACAAGAGACTATCTGCAAATATATTAGTCATTCTGAGAATCACTGTAATTTTTTCACTAAAAAATTCTCTCTTAAACCAGCTCATTTCTTATGTATTCTCTTTCGTTTCCTTAATTTAAAATCTTAATTTCTTATTTTATTCATCACAGCTATAAGGTGTTACACAAATTTTATTAATTCTATGGTATGCTTGTACATATTAAGTAGGGGTGTCAAACGGGCGGGTTGGGCGGGTATTAAATGGGTGTTAAGTTAATGGGTAATGGGTACCCATTATCCACTCAATTAATGGTTTTAACTCAAATGGGTAATGGGTAGCTATGGGTACCCATGGGTACCCATAATACCCATTATACAAAAATGTAAGGTTTTTTTAATAGTTTATTAAAAAAAATTTTTAATTTTTTTTAAAGTGAATTTTAATCTTTGAATATATTCTAAAATTTGAAATATTAAATTTTATATACTTTTATATTTTTGTATGTAATTTTTTGTGTCGAAACACAATTTTTAATTTTTTTATATTTATATAACCCGTGCATGCCCCGACACCGAAACTGGGCCCGAGTCCCAAAACTGATCCCGAGGCTCAAAACTGGGTTCGGGCTGAAACTGGGCCCGCCCCGAAATCGGTCAAAAACTAGGCCCGAACTGGGCCGGCCCGGCCCAAACCCAAACCCGGCCCTAAACCCGAACGAATTTTGAATTAGTATTATAAGTAGGTAATTTAAAAATATTATAAAAAAATAAATGGAAAAAAACGTAAAGTAATTGTAGGACAAAAAATAAAGAAAAAGAAAAAATAAGTTTGAAGAAAAAAATAAAATGAGCACACTAAAGTACGTGAGTTGTTGGTTTTTTTTTTTTTTTTTTATACTTTTAAGGGTAATTGTGGATGGGTATTGATACCCATGATGGGCTGGTTTTAGGGTACCCAATGGCTACCCTAAATCCGCCCATTACATATTTAGCCCAAGCCCACCCAACCCATTATTTTTTAAAGTGGGTTTTAAGGTTTAATACCCAATGGTTGGGCGGTTTTTGGTTAGTGGGTTTTTTTGCCACCCCTAATATTAAGGATGGCAATGCTTTACATAAGTTTTGAAAAATAAATTTCACAATGTAAAATGTTGCAACCTATATAGATTAATGGTAATAGTGTAATTTTTTTTTTTTTTTTGGTACAAGTGTTGGCAACTAAGGGACAGGATTACTATAATACCCTATTTTTATTGTATTTGCACTAGAAAATCACATATTCAAATATAAATTTGATCTCAAATCTATCACTAGTTCTACGATAAAAGCTCTTAATTAAGTAATTAAATTTATCTTCATGAGCAATGAAATAAACTTCATTCATTGATGGAAAGAAATAGTTCCCCGTTATTGAATGACATATAAACTCCTATGATATGAGAGAAGAAGATGAAGATATTGAAAAACAAAATATAAACTATTTCCCTAGTTCTCTCAAAATGGAAGATGGAGAAAAAATATAAAACACTCTTAGCTAGACTATATTTTAAAAGACAATTTTGACACACATATACTACACGTGTTCGTCGATTTTTGCTAATAATTTTACTGTTAAGGTAGTAAGAAGCAAATAAAGATATAAAGTAAAATACAAAAATTAAGTAAATAATATGTCAGCAAACTCAGAATCTAGAGGGTAAATTTGAATTTGAGGTGAAGTTTAACATAATAAAAGGACAATAATTGTAGGTAGTAAACATAACAAAGGTGGGAACAAACAGCCCAAAACCAATTCATATGTACATTTTTCAAAGACAAAATCTTTTTTGTGGACATAGAAAATTACTAAAAGGGTGTGGAAAGTCTTAAATGCCTTTAAATCTTGTGTTTTTTTGTGGGAGCATCATGGAAAAATGTTACCTTTGATTATGCAACTTTATTTTACTTTTCTTGTGCCTCAATTTCTGAGTCCAACCCCACCCCCCACCCCACCCACTCCCCAAAACCTCCCAATGCCCCAGGTATGGTTTTTATCCCTTTTTATGTGGGATAGACTAGCAGATTTGGGTCCCTCTCCCCCTCCTAGCCTCCCAATTAACGGACGGTCAATTGCTCAACTAACCCCCTTTATTACCTATCTTCTTGTTGTGAACTTTAAGGCCCAATGTTTTTTTTTTTTAATTTTGCGTCTTGGGTGGGTTGAAACTTGAAAAACCAGCCCATATATAGTTGGTACCACATTAAAATATACTACATAATCTTTATTTTATTATGTTTTTGAAAAAATAAATAGTTTTTGTCTTTCTTTGTTTTTTGAAGAACCTTTTTTTTTTTTTTTTTGAAATGGTATGTTGGGGAACTTATATTTGGCTTTGGAATTTAGATTTAAGTTAGAAAAATGATTTTTACAGTGAAAAAGAAATTCAGAAAATTCTCACACGGACTAATGCGGCATCACTGTGACAACAACCACTAAACAATTTTAATTCTAATTATCCAATGGCCTTTCTCCACGTGATTGCCACATTAATAACTGTAAAAATTTCTTGAGTTTCTTTACCATGTGTATAACTACTCCTTACATTAATAGAAAAATGACTGGGGGAGTGAAAATTTTCAGTGACCAATGTGCGTCACATGATAGTAGTCACTTGGTTGTTTTAATTTAAAGTATCCAATCTTTTTTTTTCTTTCCCTCGTATGGTTTTTACGTCAATCACTGGAAAAATTTATTGTGAATTTTTATTGAATGTATCATCAATATTTTAGAAGTACTACGCCATTTTCAAATGGTATAAAAAGAAATTCAAAGTGCACAAGTATCTATGAGGACAACATTTCCTTTATTTTTTAATTTAGAAATATAAAAACCTACATTAAAGACGAATTCTATGCTCGTCTTCTTTTATAAATTACGAAATAATTGATTGAAAGAAAAGTGAATTACTGTTTAGTCCAACCAATAAATAGTTTTGAGTCTCAAAAGTTATTAGTCTTTGTTGTCTTTTCTGTGGCTAGAGGTGACTAAGTTGGTTTGGCATAGTTTGACTTTTTCTTTAAAACATTTCTTTTTTAAAAAAAATTTAATCAATTCTCATCAAATATAATTTGATCTCTTTTCCTCGCATATAAATAGATCTGTTTTTTAATATTAGTTTTAGTATTGACAAATTTTAATTTTTTTTAAATGGTAAATTTTCTTCTATAGAATTTCAGCTGCACCACATGCAAAATATGCAAATTTGTATTAGATTGTATGATAAATAACACCTTTGATCTTTTATGTTTGGTCTTGTAGCACCAGTGTCGGGGCGGGGTCAAAGGCGAGATCAGGTTTGGAGTGAGGCCGGTGTTGGGCTGGGCATTGGTGGGGTGGGGTGGGGTGGGGTCGGGTCGGGGGTGAGGTCAGGGGCTGGTCAAGGTTGGGGTGGGGCGGGGTTGGGGGTGGGTGTAGGGTCAAGGTGGAGACGAGGTCGGGGGTAAGGAGTGGGCCGAGGTCAGGGGTAGGGCTGGGGTTGGGCCGGGTCAAGGTTGGGTTAGGGGTGGGGCCAGGGTAGAGGGCAGGTCCAGGGTGAGTCGGGGTAGGGGTGCGTCAGGGCGGGAGCGAGGTCAGGGGCGGGGGCAAGGTGAGGGGCAGGTCAGGATCGGGGCGAGGTTGGGATCGGGTGGGGGTCGCAGTGGGAGCATGTCGTAGGTTGGTAGGGATGGATGGTAGCTACACTTTGTGAAGAGTAAAGAAAAATATAAAGGGGCAAAAAAAAATTTATTTGATAATAATTTTAAAAACTTTATAAAAACATGTTTCATTTGTAATTTAAAAATTGTACTTGAAGTACACTTTGCTTAAAAAATATTTTTTTTAAACTGCTATACGTCCTCCGTTTCATTAGAAGAGTCCACTTTGTAATAATGAAAACAATATTAGAAAGTGGACTCTTCTATTGAAACATATGGAGTAATTTTTTGTCCACACACAATTTTTAAGTTTTTTATATTCTTAAAACATTAAAAATATTGTTAAAATATTTATCCAAACAGGACCTTAAATTATTTTCTCTAATAGGGAAATAATTCGGGAGATAATAACAACGTCGACATACAAAAATTATAATAATAATAAAAGTTTTTTAATAGAAATTTGCTTAAATGCATGACATTCCTTGAATTTAGAATAGACTCGACATCACATACATTTACAAACAAAATTTGCTTTAAAATACAATTTACTAATAGGACCACTTAAACCCAAAATTCGTCCATAACTATTCTTTTAGAAAAATGTCATAATTTTTTTTTGGGGGGTGGAAAAAGAGCATAAAAATGTCATAACTTAATTAAGCACATTAGTGCAAAATTATCAGGAACGTGCCAAAGCATTGATGATTTCCAACGTTATTAATAGAACTTTTTACTTTAAAATAATTTTAAATTTTTTTCCCTAATATATTGCGTCCACCACATGTAAATGTAGAAAAAATAAGCCATGAACTTTGTCCTACTTCACTGTCAACTAAACAAAAAACAATTTGTGTCTTGTCATTTGTCGAATGTTGCTACTTCATGGTTTATTCGTTTGAAATCATTCTTGGACAATTTTCGGGGATTTTTTTGACATTAGACACAATTCGTGACCACTAATAATATTTCTTCTCATTAACTTCCGCGAATTTGTTTATTTGACAAAGCTCACGGAGCCACTAACATTGTTTGACAAATTACATTTTGGTCCATCTTAAATGATTTAACTAACGGTCCATTTTAAATGATTTAACAAACTAGCCTTTAAAATTTTGAGAGCGAGTAAATTAAAGGTTAAACACAAAAACTTGTATCTAACCGTTCGATGGGAGCGAGTATCGAATACAGCCTCTAAAGTATTGTGGTTATCGCTTGTATTGAGTTTAAGTGTTAAAGTATTGTGTATTGTTTTGATGTGCTAAAGTATTGAGTTTAACCTCTGAAAATTTATGTGTTTGTTAAAACAAATATTGCGTGTATTGAATTTAAGTGATGAAGTATTGCGCACTATTTAAGGTGTTGAAGTATTCATTTTAATCTTTAAAGTATCACACGTATGTTAAAACAAAAAGTATCGTATGTTTTCAAAACTCATACCGTGTTTTTAAGTTTACATGTTGAAGTATCACAGTTAAAGTAAAACAACAAGAATTGAAGAAACTACGTGCATCAAATTTAGCTGTTGAAGTATTGCATGTTGGTCCGTCAGACAATCGGATATGAGACTCTCTTGAAGTTAGATGTGTGTGAATTGTGAGTTGAAATACCCATAAAACTGAAGGTAAGATTACAGTTCAATTACGGAACCATTCAATTCTTTCGTAGTAACCTAATTGCATTGGCATTGTAATGTATTCAAGGCCATTATCAAAGAACTAATTGGTTCTACTTGGAAAACTTATTGAATTCATTCGATGTATCCTTAAAAATTATTGAGTACATTACTCTTCTCCAACATTGGTTGATTAGTAGATTTTTCATCATTTTACGAATTACATATATTGATTCAAGGTCCATTAATTTCGTCAAGGATATTTTGATATTGTTATAAAATAAGAGAAAGGCCGGTGGCAATCAGATTGCGTTTTAGGTTAACACATCACTTACATAAGGTCGTTCGATTTCGCGTTTTTGTAGTGTCAAAAGTTATCAAACATTATTATTTATGAATGACAGTTTAGATTATGTCCGTTTTCATAGATCTACTTATAACATTTTAAATTTGTTTTGAATTTTCGTACCGTGTGATAGGTGTCCACTCCTAAGAAAAATGAATATAGTCTATTGCAACATTGAAGCATCAAAATGTAATTTACATTATAGAAGTAAAATCTCTCTTCTTTTTTTTTTTGCCTTTTTTATCCTTAGAATAGCAGGATCTAGTTAAATGTTCAAGTTCACAATTTCCAATCCATTTACTCTCTGGTAATTAATTTTTGTAATTTTAAAAAAAAAAATGAAAGGATGTACATTAATTAAATAATTCGAAAGGTTTAAAAGAAAAAATCAAACCATATTAATTCCATCGAAAATCTGACCAGATCACAAGCAGGGCGGATCCAACGGGGGTGGGGTAGTCTGCGGATCCCTCCAGCCCCTCACGCACCGTTATTTTTATTTATTAATTAAAAGTTTTATAATGTATTTAATTTTTAAAAAAAAGATTTATTCATATGTTGGACCTCTCCAAAACATTTCAAATGTAATTTCTAGCTCCGCTAGGTAGTTAATTAATTGAACGTAATTCTTGGCATTTAAAGCGGTGATATGGTAATTAATTAGTAATAAAATTTCAAGTCAAAATATTGGATTAATTCAACCATGCAGGAAGGTTCAAAATCCCATAAAAATTTGTATGCACATTCTTGGAAGTTCAGAATTATTACAGCTGAAACTTCCGAGGCTTCCTTCCCGACAACATTGGGAAACATTAATCTTAGTTAATTATAACCAAAAAACACACCAAACTCAAACTTATACTCTCCATGCATATTATAGTACCTGCACCACTTAGGTTTACATTTGTGGTCCTCCAAATTTTGATAAAATTATATTGTAGCCCCTCTAGTTTCGAAAGATCAAGATACAAATTTGGATGGCACATTCTCAGAGGCGATAAATTATTGTATGCATCCGTTGTATCCTTAAAAATAGTGCGGTAATTTATCATAAACCATCTATTCGTATTTGTATTAATTTATGGGCCTCAATATGTATATCACCTTCCCCAAAATAGCACATTCCCCCTAAATGTATCGGGTTGCACAATCCTATGTGGTATAACAAATGCACCGAATAATCTCTCATCAGAGGCAATCAAATCTACTAGAAATATGAATTCTCGAAACTTTATCCAACTCGGAGTTGGTCCTTAATTTGCCGATTTTAGAACAGGTCAAACGTTATATATATTTTTTCAAATAAAGGGGATTGCGGCATTACTTCCTTCGTTTTTTTAGTAGGTGTTCCAAATGAGAAAATACATTAATTCCAAAAATAGTGAAATTAACCTAATTAATACCATCATATTTGGAAAGAAAATAAAATTGAGGTGAAATTCGAAATCTCTTGATTTGCTCTACTAAAATTTGCTAAAAAAAACACTTATGTGATGTGAAGAAAAGAAAAAAAAAAAAGTGACTTGGACACCAAAATTTTTGTTTCTTCCTTTCTACAACATACAAGTTTTGTACGCGTGATTTTAAAGTTACAAAACCCTCCCATTACCACCACGCTAACCTTTTCGAACACCAAACGTACTATTGAACACTTATTAAAGAACAAAATAAGTAAATTTTTTCACGGTCAAGTATTGTTCTGTGATCTTTTTCTAATTAATCAGGGGAACAAATGTAATTAACCCAAATTCAAAGGACCTCTATATAATCCATTCACTATTAATTATTAAATTATCTATTCAACTAATTAATTTGTCCCTTGCAACAGACACGGAACAAATTGGAAGACTGACAAAAATATGTTGGTTTTTGTAGCCCAATTGGCATCTTCAAATCTTCAAAAAATATTTAATTTTTGTAGCACATCAAGGAGAAATATATGATTATTTTAGTTAATCAATTGGATCAAATGTCAACTATTCCTTGGTAATTGCAATTATGCTGATCTCAAGGGGTACAATTTTAATTTTAAGAAATTATTATATTTTTTGGAACCATCTACTGCTAATTAATTAATTAATTAAATTTTTGTAATTAATTAATTCAGTATTTGATTCGTGACATTAATTAGTTCTGAGCTTCCCAAGAATGTGTGGCCTGGAAGAATCTTACATAAATACCATTTCTCACATTAATATATAGTGTGGGTTCCTTCCTGTCGTAATTAATTAATTAACAATGACCAAATCCCACTATCTAAATCTGCATACGACCCTCTCGATTTGATTTTATTTTATTTTAAATCAAATTTTTACGTTCATTAGTTTTGAAAAGATAGTCAATACAACGAGTAGAAGAGTATGAATTTGATCCGATAATAATCAGATCTATGAAACAGTTGTGAATATATATAGAATAACTTTTTTTTATTGAGAGGTGGATCACTAATCGAATCTTTTACTACGGTATTGGTTGGTTACCGGAACCTTTTTAGTTCATCCAAAACCGATCTTACCTAGGATCGCAAATCATAAGTTTGTCGATAAAGAGTATATCTAATTGTATTAGTGTCTATAATTGTTTCCTTATGTATAATACTAATGGATAAGCCTCATCGGTAAGCGCTACAGGATCTCGTACATTCAAACCCATGGTTATGGACCCAAATTCATTTTCATCCTATTAATGAAGTTTTATTTCTATAATTTTTTCTTTTTTTTTAAATTTTCTTTTTACCCTTGTATCTTTAAATTTCGAACTCATGACCTTAGGGTTATAAGACACTCCCATTACGCATCACCAAAACCCTCTCCCATTATAATCTTTTTCCCTTAATAAAAGAGTCATATTTTTATTTTTTATATTTTATATCCTTATTAATATGATTATTTGTTGTTCACAACTTAACTCATACTCCCTGCAATCCAAAATAAATTACGTTTAAAAGCATATGATAATTTGCAAAATAATTGACATTTTCGCGACAAAAAAAAAAAAACTTTTCTCAAATTTATCTTTATCAAATAAGACACTTAACTTATTTGTATCACATCATTAATTAGAGATTTCTCTTGTCATTTAAAAAGAATTCTTTAATATGTGTGAAAAACTCTCAAATGTCATTTATTTTTGAATTAAATAAAATATTTAAAACTAAATGTAAGAATATAGTACCAAAATTAAATCAGTATCAAATTATTAATTTAGTTATTATATTTTATTACTCATAAAAAAAACTATACTTTTTCAGAAACACTAGTAGCTACCATACTTTATAATTTATAAATAAATAAAAATTGTACTTTCAAAAATACTACTCTTACATACATACTTTTATTAGCAAAAATTTGTATGAAAGGAGTTTGTACAAGCGACGAGATTTGACACGAGCGTCCATACCAACTCCCAAGATTCCAGATTTTAATTTGTAGACATTGACTTTCTCCGGTTGAAACTGATGAAATCACGTGTTATAGTGAGCTAATTAATCAAACATAGTAGTATGAACTAATGACCAATTTCTTTACACAACCTTTGACAATTTTAATTAATTACAATATATCAAGGATTACAAGCCATAACACAATAGGTTAAACATAAAATAATTATCTGTGAAGCTATACTTTACAAATTGAAAGTTCTGATCGAGTTCCAACAAGAAGTTAATTATTTCATATATGCACGGAGAGAATTGTGCGTTATAACTTAAAGTAATAATTTTTTACGCAACACAAATACGATACGTTAAAAGTGTTTCGTTAATCTGTTTACAGTTTGATGGAATATTGCCACTTCTCCAGAGAATGGTAATAGTTTCCAATTCGGCAACTCCCATATACTTTGAATAATTCATGTTGAGAATTCAAAAGCAAATGAATGGCAAACTATTTCAATTCTTTTATTGTGATTGGTAGAGGGTTGATCTAACGGCCGAGGAGCGATAGAGATCTCGGCAAGGCAACACGAACGAGTACATAAAGGTGTCAAGAAAGCTTAATCGCAGAGTAATTGTGAATATAAGAGCAAGTATCAATACTTCAATTTTTATGTGTATCTATATATAGGTGACATACATTGCCAAACAAGGCTACCGATCGAATCTCAATAGGGTTGTAATTACCTGAATCCACGTTATATTTGGTACAGCTCTAATCCAACTACATCAAGACTTACTCTTATATTCGTCTTGAATCAATACTCAGAAAAGTCCTTGTATATTTCATCAATAATTTTTCACCGTGGAAAATCGACAATTACAAAAACTATGAAAGGGTAATTAATTAAGGGGCAAACTATTTGCAGTAACATTTTATTGTGAATAGTCTATTTTGCCCTTTAGTAATTTGGTTACTGCAAATAGTCATTGTTGAAAATACCGCCCACTTTGGGTGGTATTTTAGAAGAAAATACCGCCCAACCCCGGCGGTATTTTGGAACAAAATACCGCCCAACTGAAAATACCGCCACCCAAAATATCATCGGGCGGTATTTGGGGTCGGGCGCCGGCGGTATTTTCAATGAAAATACCACCCGTTTTCACCCAAAATACCGCCCAGTTGGATCCGCGAAAGCTGTAATTGGATTAAGTTGCCTTTGATACCACGTTATAGAAATGTTAGAATTTGAGAAGAGAAGAAAAGAACATGAATAATGTATAGATTTTTTTTTTTTTTGTTAAAAAACCAATTTTACGTTAAAAAAAAAGTATACATTGTTTACTTATCGTGTAATATGGATTGTCCTCGTGACTATTGGCCATAATTAGAATGAAAAAAATTTCTTTTATTTTTTAATAAATCTAAAAGGCATTTTAAATATTTTACAGTAAAATGTTACTGCAAATAGTAAATTGATTACTACAAATAATAATTCTGTTAATTAATTACCGACATGGGAAGAAGTCACAATCTCATAGGATCCATAGGTACGCAAGATGGGTCAAATCAAACGTGTTCATTTACTACCCAACCTTTGAGCCACAAAATGCCAATTAAAGATGGACGGACCTATTTATCAGAATTTTGATAACTACCCACGCAAAGACTTTTTATACATAATAATTATCGAAGGAATAGAATATATTCTATCATATTATGAGAGAATATTTAATGTACCAAAAAATGATTGGAGAAAACAACAGTGGTTTTAATTATAAGCATCCATTTGTTCCTTCGTTTATTTTGTATTTATATATACATATACCTGTTACCTATTGCACATATAGCTATCCGTGACACATATATTGTCCCAAATAATTAATTTGTGTCAATTAATCTTCCATATATATTATTAATATTTGCATGTTTTGTAATATATATTGTGTGTGTGTATATATATATATTTCTTTTTTTCTTCTCGAATATTTGTGTTATCCTACCGTTTGTATACATTTAATGGCACGAGTGTAATTTTCTTGTAAAAATGTGTCAAGTTCATTGGTTCTTTTCTTTTATTAGTTTGATACACTAAAACTATAAGGAAATGATTGGCTCGTATAAGAAATATAAAATTCGATTAGTAATATACACCATTCCAGAATGAGGCAAATCTAGATCCCTATTAACTTAGAAGCCCAATGAATTGCCCAGGCCCAATAAACATATTTTCCATATATAAAACATACATAAATAAACAATAACACAAATTGGTTGATTGTGCAAGTGAAAAGATTGAATAAAAGTGGGGCTATCTTAATTAATTGGCTTGACCTTGTACAGGGAACACATTAACTAGGGCATGGGCTCCTGTCTTGAAGTTGGTCTAAGTGAAATTTTTGATAATTTCACAAAAGTACAATTTTTTTACGAATGTCAAGATAAAACATTCTGAAATAACTACTTTGACATTATTTGTTCGATTAATGCCCTCACTTTCTAGGCGTTAATTAGTTGTGGATCACACATAGTTATATCAATAACGATAAGGAGAGTTAAAAAAATCTAAAACTAAACTTTTGATGGGAACAAAAAATGACTTTGAAAGTGAACTTTTCTATTAGAACGGAGAGCCGTAGATTCTCCACTGCAAGGACAGGAAGCATGGGTGGTGACATATAAAGATTGTCAAAATTGGCAACTTAATTGGCAGCATTGGTAAAGGCCAATTAAAGGGACAATACAATGCATTAAGGTTGAGCTAGAAAAGTGGAAACATTGCCAATTGGATTTGTTTTCAATGGGTAGTAAGTGTACTATAGATACAGTATGTTGCTAGATAGCTAGATGGCTAGAAGTTGTCTTCATCAAGGAGGCTGTATAGTTCCATCATCATCTCACCTTGCTATAGAGAGATTAATTTGATTCCAATTCTATTGATTAGTTCATAACTTTTCTCTATTAAGGATAAAACTAATGCAATTAATGTCCTCCTCTAATTCTCTGAATTGGCCTTTTGTATTTTGGAAATGTCACAACTAAAAATCGAATCATTGTCATAATAATTTCACTTAGAAAAATTATCTAACGCTGTCTGATTTGGAACACTTATATACTAGAGAATAATTAATTATATGGAGAAAAAAAAAAAAGAGTTGTTAAGTGAAATGATCATTAGAAAATTCTAAAGAAGAATTATGTTTGTAACATTGAAAGCGAGACTTTTCTTCATATAAGCCATTATATAATTTACATAAAAATGAACTGATTCTATTTCTTATTTAGGGAGCTTAAGACTATAATCTCTTATTCCTAAATGTATGATGTTTTAGGAATTTAAGAGCAAATAGTGTCTTTTGTTCCATATTTGTCCTTATTTATTGTAATCTTATCATTCATTTATGTTGTATATTTTCAAGGCTAAATTCATTGAAACTACAATTTATATCAAAAAATGTAACATGTTCACTTTATCATCAAATAAGGTTGCAAAGCACTATGTTCAAGACAGAATGTATTAATTTTACCATTCATAAGGTTAGAATAATTACACAATTTATGATATTTTGGAATAATCAAATAAATTTAATAAGGTTAACCACGTAATTTTAGGCATTTCCTTAATATATGTGCAACAAGATAAAACATTATAAATTTAGGAACGGAAGGAGTATGTAGTTGTAATATTGGCTAACAAATATTCAACACGTGTCTCATTCTCAAACCACACGGGGTAATTTGAATAAATTTATGAAACAAAATATTTTGATAAATTACCTAAATATTTATACTTTCCCTTTGTTCTTGAGTTCAAAACTCTCCAATAAAATGTAAAATGAAGAAGAAGACGACTAAACTCCAAAGGGAGTGGATATGCATCATAGTCAAAAAAATGAATACAGATTCCAACAAAAAGGACTTTGGGAAAAGAAATGTTCAGAATTGACCGCTAGATTAGATGGTGATCAACTTTATTTATAATCATTGCCTCATAATCAGTTGGTGTAAAAGGAATCAATCAACCAAAATGGTTTCCAGATTGTAAAAAATGCTTTTAAACAAACTTTGACATCAAAATTCACAATTTTAGTCTCGTTCACTACATTAGTAGCAAATTTAGATTTTTTTTAATTATAAAAATTAGTTAATTGAATTTACATTAATTCTTTTAATTGATGGTAATTTTAGTTAGATGTATGAGTAATATATACACGTTAGAGTTCGATAAGTATATAGTATAAATGAGTGGAAAGAACAAGAAAAGGTTGTGGAAAGTGGTTAATTAAAGAGAGAGTCTTCTAATTTGAGGTTCATATTTAATTCTGTGAGTCGGAAGGATGAAATAATAGTATAAAAATGGGTGAAAAATATGTGCAATTTAATTAAGAAGAAAAATGGGAAAAGAGATGGGGAGGATTCCAAATTTTCCCACTAATGAAAGGAGCAACACAAAAGTATCTTTATGCCACATTACGAATTAACAAGTTTCTACCATAATTGTCCTTATTATGAAATTTTAATATGATTTTTTATTTTAAATTTTATTAGTGTTAAACTAGTTACATTTTAAGTTGATGTCTTTTTATATGTGTATCATAGAATAAAATTTATTTATACTCTCTCCATCTCAATAAAAAAATTCTGTTTTCAAAATGTAGAATTTCGTATGATGGTACAATGTTTAAAATAAGTATTTTTTTTACTATTTACTTTACTTATCTTCTTAATTTTAAAGTGTGAATTAATTGTAAGACACACGTAATCACATTAAGGGTACACAAACTAAAAACTAACAACAATACTCTTTCATTTGACAAAAAGAAGAAGAAGAAAAAAAAAATCATTAGAAAAGAGAAGGTACTACTTTTTTTACATCAAATTAATGCAGCATGTGTAAGAAGGTTAATGATACTTGTAGCACCAAATTCATAGCAATTTTTCATAGTTAATTATGTCGCATACATGTATTCATTAGTTGATAATGTGATGTTAATAAATTGTGCACAAAAATTCAGCCAACAAACTAATATTACATGATTATGGAAAGTGACTACCTCATCTGTTCCATTAGAAGAGTCCATCTTGACAAATGTACAACTTATTATGAATGTCAAAGTACAACACCTAATATAGCTATTTTGACATTATTTATTCCATTTATATCCTTACTTTTTAAGTATTGACAAATTGTGAACCACACCATACAGAATTATATTAGTAAGGGTAAGATGACTAAAAAAATTGAAAGTGGACTCTTCTATTGGAACAAAAAATGTTTTTCAAAATGCACTCTTCTAATGAAACAGAAGGAAGGAGTATGAATTTTGTGTAATATATGATCATTGATCAGTATCATTACTCATATAAGAAATTTTGCCTCATGCCTCATGCCAAATAGAATAAGGAATTCACTTCAAATAAGTTTGCTTTTTATTTTGTTTTCTTTTCTTTTTCTTTACAACTTTAATTTCAATAATTGGTGGCACATTTATTAATATTATTCCTTTTCCTTTCATTTGGGTGTCCAATTTACAAGATTAAATACTGAGAATAAGGTTAGCAGTGCCCCCACATTAATTCTTTTTCCAAGTGCCTTTAAATTAGTTATCGGGTTTCTTAGATTTTGTTTTACAGATTACATAATAAATATGTTCTTTGACAGTAAGACTTCCATATAAATCACATAAAGTGAAGTAAAGCTCATTGGTAATTAAAGATAGGAGGGACTAAAGGAGAAAAAAGAGCTTTTAATTACACACTGGGATAGTAATTATAGAGATAGTGAAATGATATGGAGTAAATTAAAGAAAGATTTGGTATATATAATAATAATAATAATAATAAACCCTTATCGATTTACATTTTTTCAAAATTATGAATGATAATTTTATCTTCACATATTATATTATCGCATCATTCAGGAACGAATCAGTGTCCTGACGGTTGTGACGCATAGAGGGTCATCCAGAGGTTGGAATTTCAGAAGTTTGATTCCTATCTCTGCCAGTTCTACCTATCTATTTAGAGTGCAGATTGGTCGGAACCTCTCCAATTTCGTTCTTCCTTTCCTCATAACTCATGTCTTGTTGCTTAATTCATTCTCTCATTTTTCAGTAAGTACTCTTTCAATATTATTCTTAACTAATGCTAAATTCTTTTTTATCAATGGGGCATCTAACGTGATTCACGCACTTAACACACTTTTCTAACTGGAATGATGAAAATAGGTCAGGTGTTGAGTTGAGAAAATATTCCAACGTAGGCATTCAAAAGAATAACATTAATTTGAAAGGTTAAATTATGTTCTTAACTTGTTTTGATTCCTTTATTTAAAAATATATCATTTTTATCTTTCTAAGTTGAAAAATAATTATACAATGGCGCTAAACTTAGATTTTAAGGAGGGACTCTTGTGTGAGACAGATATACCATTCGACACAAGGCTCCACTACACGCACATGCGCACACGCGCACACAACACGTTTGTTTTAGAAAAATGCAATGCTTTTTTACTTGAGTTATGTTTTTAAACATGTACTACTTCTACTATTAAAAACAATTTATCTTTTCTATAGACACTAGTTCTACCCTTAAAATTGACAGTTTTGTTTTACTTTATTTTATTATATATATATATATACAGGCACTACTATTTTAAACAAGCACAACTTCTACCATTAAAATCGAATTTTTGACAATAAACATGCACTTTTTTTTTTCTTTTCACAAGCACTGCTTTTTTGAACAGACGATACTTCTAACTTTACAATCGATACATTTTATTTTACAGGTACTACTTCTATCCTTAAAATCGATACGTGAGACATCAAAGACGTACTACACATGATAATTTATTATTATTATTATTATTAAAGAAACATGCAATACTTTATATGTTAAACTCACTACATCATAACATACACATGATAGTACTTTTGAAGTTAAATTCGACACTATTTCTTCACTTGTTTCTTAGAAAAGAAAAAAAAAAAAAATCTGCACCCCTGGAAACAAACTTGTGTCTGATGGTAGGGCCTGTCGGCTACAAGCTTTTGTAAATTTCAGGGGCGGTCAATTATTATATTAAATTTACACACATTAGTCTGGGCAACTAATGAGGGAAAAAATTGAATCACTTAATCACCACTTAAACCAGCTTATATGTTAACTGAAAATAACTCAAAGACTCCCTAAATTTAAGACCGAGAATATTTGGAATTATTTTTAAATTTAAAAGGCAAAAAATCAGACTTTTTAACATTAATATATCAAAGCGAGACAATAATCCAAATTAAAACGTACACAAAAGGATTTTTCACCCATTTCAAACTTGTAAAAGATCAACACGTATGTGCACCACTTAATTAAGTTCGGTTTGAAATATTTTATTCTGATTTCTAAGGTGCATGATCAAAGATTTCCTTAAAACCCTTTTTATTTTTTATTTTTATTATTAATTCATATATATACTTCCCATCATAATATACGATAGAGATATGGTCTTGATTGGAGAAAAGAGATTTATACTTATAAGTTCTTAAAAGCATTGCACAATCGAATAATAGATATTATGTTCTTTAATTTCAAGAATAATTAACAAAGAAAGAAAGAAAACCTCAAACATTCTTACTCCATTATAGATGCATTCTTGTGACCTAGAATGCTTCAAAAGAGGAACGATGCAAAGTTCACGACACTTGCCTCTGTCTCTGTCCCTACTTCCATAAAATATTATTCTCACCAATATCGAATTGACCATATATATATATATATATATACATATATATATATACACACACTACAGTATCGTGATGGAACCATTCAGTTCATTATTAGATAGTAACCGTTGTAATGATAATGTATCATAGCTATTATGATTTTGTAATAGGATTGTGATTTTTTTTCCTATATTATATATAACGTAACACTATCGTTCCTTCACTGAAGGAGTTCGTAACGGGATTGCAAAATGCGTTGAAAATATTGATACGTACCCTATATAATAATGAAAGGAATTGGACTATTGGAGAGTTTTCAGGTAATTAATTCCCAAGTTAATTATTCTTTGTTTGCATGCAACTTAAGTGGTAAATATTCGCCATGAGACTTGACCATACTTAATGCAAAAAAAAAGAGTGGGAATTTTCCAATCATTCCCGCATACCGTGACTTAAAGTGGAAAATGCTACTTTTTCCATGAAAAGTAATATATTTTGAAGAGCTATACTTAGTAGCTAGCTAGGGTTATTATTTTGAAACTAAACCAATCAATCTTCAAGTGATAAATAAATTATAGATGGAACTTTTTATCATATTAAAAGAGTTAAGTTTATGTATTTTATTTCTTTAATTATGTATCACGCATAATTAATTTATTCTTAAAAAATAAAAAATTTTATGTTAAGTGTTATACCTATCATTGATAAAAAGTTGTACCACTTAAAAAATTATTTTTCTGAACGTTTACACTGAATTCTTTTTCACTTTTGAATCACTTGTTCCTCTATAGAGAAAAAAAATTTTTTAAGAAAGATCGCGGACCGTCACGTCGAGAGTCAATGTCTAAGGTCTCAACAGTATGCATTGTGTTTGAGTTGATCTAGTTGTAATTATCAATTAATGAGACGTTTTTCTTCGCTTGAAATCCTTAATTATTGGTCTCCACAATACAAAATCACAAAAAGCGAAACATATTGAATCTTTTCAAAGACTTTTAAGGAAAGAGAGCTCTTTATATACTAAGCATAAATGCCCTACAAATCTTTCAGGATGAGTGACTCAAAAGCAATGAAATTAAGATGTAATTATTGGGGGATTTTTTTTTTTTTTTTGACAAGAAAGAACCCATTATTGTGGAATGCTATTTAGGGCACGTTGGTTAGCATGTTTTCAAAAACATATTTTTTTTAAAATTTATATTAATATTTAATCATTTTCAATACATTTTTCTACTATTCAACCATATTTTTATATTTTCAATACACTTTTTATGTTAAGGAAATCTTTTTCAAAAACACGTTTTCAAAATTCTCTTTCAGAACATGATAACGAACCGTCCCTTTGTATTCTTCTCTTTCTCTTTGTTCCCCTTCTTCTCTTTCAACATATAGAATAATTCCTTCCTTCCATTTCCATGCATGTTCATTTTGTTCATCAAAAGCGCAGTGCACACGGTACCAAAGATTTGGGTCCCTCGACTTGTGTTGTGCCCAATCGAATTTTATTGGATTCTTTAATTACAAGCTATGCTCCTCATAATATTTTTGTTTTTCCTTTTTCTTTTTTACTTACACAAATGACAATATTAAAACTCGTATGATTTACTATGATTTACAGTTATCCCTTTGTAATTTTAAAATATTATGGTATTCTTGATACTTTAGTAAGTATAAAATTGGTAATATAGTTGTAATTAACTTAATTATATGAAATATTTGTATTGCAAATCATTTATATATGTGGAAGACATGTTTGTAATATATATATGTGAACGTTATTGACGTTTCTTTTTGTTACTTTGATACTTCAGTCCAAGAGCAAGAGGGAGTAATTAATATGAAACATAATAGAGTAATTGTCAATTATGATAAAATCACATTTGGCTAGGTATCATTTGACTTTCTTTCTTTTTTTCGAACACGTGAATTTTTTAAATAGTACCTCATTCTTCCTTAAAAAAAAAAGTTATATATTGAAAATGCGCTATTTTTTTATGTTTTAAAATATATATAGTACCGTACCTAAAGTAATACGTAATTTTTAACTATTTTCACTTATACATTTTGTTTTAACCAATAGGAGATAATATATTTTCTTGGGTCCCACTCAAAAAGTCTACTTTGTATTACTGTTTTTGAAAATATAAAGTGAACTATTTGAATGAGGCTAAGGAAGTAACTCATATTTGTAACTCATACATGAGAACCAAGAGGATTATATAACCTATATTAAACACTATATTTTTTATTAGTATTAAAGGCAAAAAAAATATTTACAAGACTTGAGGTCAGTAGTGTATGTTCTTAACTACTCATATCAAATCAAATTACTCTTCGTTTTATTAGAAATGTCAAATTTTGAGAACGTACAATTTTTTTTATGGGAGGTAAATTACAGTACCTAAAAGAAGTAATTTATCACTATCTCTTCCACTAATGTCCTTCATTTTCAAATGTGGATTAATTGTGATCCAACTATAATTTTATTAGCAAGAGTATGAGAAATAAATAAATTAAAACTTGACTATTCTAATGACACAAAACAAAAATTCAAATTTGACTCTTCTAATGGAATGGAAAAAGTAAATTTTAACAATAAATTTATGTCTATTTATAAAGTTTGTATAAATCATTAGAGGGAAAAGATATAAAGTTGGGATTTATAAAAATTTTGTAAAATGGAAAACAGTTATGACTGGAGATATAAATCCGGGCAATTTGAAATAGACAAAAACATTCCTCATAAGAATCAAAAAATTAAATTAGAAAATGGATGAGAGATACTACAGCCCCATTATATGAATCATTCAATCATTGAATTTAGCGCGTGTAATTGCATCAAGAATGCATCGAATGCCAAATTTAATGACTAAACGATTCCTTTAGAGAACCGTAGTTTTTTAACCTAAACAAAATTCATTGAACCAATACCTTTGACTCAAGGGTCGTGACTACTAAATACTGTTGGTTTTCGGTCCATACCCACTTAAAATTGATTGGGCCGGGCTCAGCCAATATCCATTTAATTACCCAAATGATATTTTAGTCTAAAAGGTAATACTTTATTAGATGAATTATGGGTTTGTTCTTTACGTTGATTTTGGTTTTGATTTTGGTTTCAACAGTAAATTTAATATATTATAATCAGTTTTCATCATTTTTAATACAATTTTTTACTATTTAGCTATACTTTTTTATACACTTTTTACATTATAAAATTATTTTCCAAAACATGTTTTCAAACCCATCATAAAGAACAGCCCTATATTTATTTCCTTCAACGTTTTGTGAAACTATCATTATCCTCCCAAAATTTTGAAAACTATTAATATCGTTGCACAATTTTGAGAAACTATCATTACTTTTTTAATATTTTAATTAAAAAAGATATATATATATATATATATCAAACAAAAAACAGTTTTCAAGAATTGTGTTCATTTTTTGATTGGTAGAAAGGAAACATTAATTTGACTAAACTAGGATTGATTGTTGTGTTAATAGCTACTCAAGATGGTGACATTAAATTTTTTTAACCTATGGGGTAGTTGTGATTTTGCAAAATCTCAAAAGAGATAACCTACTTTATTTTGAATTAATTGTTACAAGAAATACCATCCAATGTGTAAGTATTATTTGTCCTAAAAAATAAAATTAAAAAAAATTAATCATCCCCTTCTCCAAAATTCTTCCTTGTAATAATCTATGGCTTACTAAGAAGGAACTTAAAAAATAAAAAATAAATAAATAAATAAGTATAGGCTTTTATTTTAGTCACGCATGTTGTTAATTTGTGTAAGAAAATGTATTAACGCCTCATGTAAGTGAGTTGGGCCCTGATCTATTGGGCTTCAAAACATGTCCACTAGAATGTGATGCTTAAGCTAAATTTGGGGCTAAATCCGGGTTGGGAATTTCAATTAGTGAAACGGAGCGGTTTTGACAGCTATTTTTTCTTGTTTGTTTTTTTTGGTAGGATCCTGGGAGAATGCTTATACATAGAGAGCTATAGCAACAAACGAGAAAGGCATGTATTTTATTCTGAATTTCTCATCAATATACCTTTCTTTCTCTTCTTCCTAAATTGCTCTCTCATCTCACATTATTTTCTTCTATTTCCCATTTAATATATGTGTTTAATTCTTCAATTGAACTTGGAGTTTAATTTATGGGTATTCAAAATTTGAAATTGAAAGTGTTATGGTTTAAGAGTTAAGTCTTATTATTATTCTAAAAAATGCCATTAGTAGAACGACAACGTTTTGAGCTTTTCTTCTTCGATAATCAGTTTTGTAGTTTCCAGTGTGAACCAAAACCTCAAACTCCAAGTTCATAGAGGTATCATATCATTCAACATCACCCTCAAATTAATTCAGTATGTAAAGATAAGTTATAACAGAAATGGACATGTGTTACTAGTCATCACTGAAACTACAATATTGAAAAAACACAAACTTCTTTTTCAATAATAGAATAAAGATGCATTTCCATCATAGAATTATAAACGAGCCGAGCAGAGCCAGTTCAAATATTTCCATCTTAAAACACACATGGAGCACATTACTGGGACCCTTTGATATTTCATATACCAAACCTCTCATCCACAACATAACACTGTTGTTGAAGTTGAGTATGCCAATTGCCAAAGTGAAATAGCACAATATCAAATAAAACTATACAAAATCAGAATTCAGCACTTTGAGAACCCAAAATTCCTTATTCAACCTTCTTTCTGAAATTTGGTTGAAACCATTTCTTATCAGATGGCATGGAACCACATAAAAGAGAAGCTGGGCAACTCCAGAAATTATGCATATATTCTCTGATAATCATCTCAAAACAAATAAACCTGACGTGTTCACCTTCCCAACTTTTATACAAATATTAAATCCAAAAATCTCTCTCATGCTCCTATTACTTTGTTTATTATATGTTATGTTCTGGAAATTTTCAACAACTCTTTCTTGAAGTAATAAACAAGACTTGTGCTGTCCAGGTCCAATGTTTCAATGTTCATTCATATACGTCCCTGGTTCTACAAAAATTTGTTAAAAATACTCAAATAATAGTAGTTTTTGTAACTTTTCTTGAAGTAATAAACAAGACTTGTGTTGTCAAGGTCCAATGTTTCAATGTTTCATTCATATACGTCTCTGGTTCTACAAAAATTTGTTAAAAATACTCAAATAAGAGTAGTTTTTGTAACTTTTCACTTGCACATTTTGTATTAGATTGTAAGATATTACAATCCGAACCTACCTCCAAATCAATCTCAAGGGGATCTCAATTTTGCAAACTATAAGGCCTGTTCTTTTTGTTCTGTTTTGAAAACAGTTTTGGTTTTAACAGTAAATTTAATATATTTTAATCATATTTTATCATTTCCAATACAACTTTTTACTATTCAGCATCTACTTTTTACATTTTCAATACACTTTTTCCATTATAAAACTATTTTCCAAAACTTGTTTTCAAGATCGTTTTCAAAACGATGAAAAAGAACATGTCCATAGTTTGCAAGCTCAGTGTGATTGAAAAAATGTGCTTGATGTCAAGTGGTGTGGTTGTATATATTATTCCAAGGACCCCGTAGAGATTAACTTAGAACAACCCTAAACTTTCACTTAAGCAGCCGATTACCATTAAAAATGGCCGTAGCCGCCTCGACTCCCCTTTTACACCCACTTCACTCCCTCAGTCTCCCCCTCAAAACCCTAAAAAAGCTACCTTCCTGTAATCCCAATCTGAAACCCATCATTTCCGGCAAGCTGAGGGCCGCGGTGGTTGGCGGCGGTCCGGCTGGCTCCTCTGCGGCCGAAGCACTTGCTGCCGGCGGAATAGAGACTTTCCTCTTCGAACGCAGCCCGCCGTCCACGGCCAAACCATGCGGCGGAGCAATCCCACTTTGTATGCTGGATGAGTTTTCCATCCCTTCTCACCTCATCGACCGCAAGGTCAGGAAGATGAAGATCATATCTCCGTCGAACCTCAGCGTTGACTTCGGCAAAACACTCAAACCCGACGAGTTCATCCCGATGCTCCGCCGCGAAGTGCTAGACGACTTCCTCCGCAGCCGCGCGGAGTCTAGCGGCGCTACCGTCATTCAAGGGCTTGTCACGAATGTGGAGGTTCCCTCTACAAAGGGCTCTTCTCCCTACGTGATTCATTACAATATGAAGAATTTGCAGAAATCTGTTGCTGTTGATGTTGTCATCGGTGCTGATGGAGCCAACAGTAGAGTGGCGAAATCCATCGAAGCTGGAGATTACACTTGCGCCATTGCTTTTCAAGAAAGGGTTGTATTGCCCGACGATAAAATGAGCTACTACGAAAATCTGGCCGAGATGTATATCGGCAACGATGTCTCACCGGATTTTTACGCGTGGGTTTTCCCCAAATGCGACCATGTTGCGGTAGGGACGGGTACCGTTTGCTCCAAGAAAGATCTTAAAATGTTTCAACAAGGGATAAGAGCAAGAGCTAACTCGAAAATTCAAGGTGGCCAGATAATTAAAGTCGAGGCTCATCCAATCCCGGAGCATCCCCGTCCCATACGAGTCAGGGGACGGGTCGCCCTGGTGGGGGATGCGGCAGGATACGTGACGAAATGTTCGGGCGAGGGGATTTATTTTGCAGCAAAGAGCGGCCGAATGTGTGGGGAGGCGGTGGTGAAGGCGTCGGGTGGAGGGGAAAGGATGATTAGCGAAGATGATTTGAAGCGGGAGTACTTGAAGAAATGGGACGACAAGTATTCAACAACTTTTAGGTTCTTGGATTTGCTACAACGGGTGTTTTATAGTAGCAATGCAGCAAGGGAAGCCTTGGTGGAGATGTGTGGGAATGAGTATGTGCAAAAGATGACTTTTGAAAGCTATTTGTATAAGAAATTAGCAGATGGGAACAGATGGGAAGATGCTAAGTTGGTTATGAATACCATTGGAAGCCTAATTAGGTGTGAAATTGCAGGGAGATGAACTCAAATTTTTTTATCAATTTTAGTCTCTATGTGTGTTTTTGTTTTTATGTTTTTATTGTTTTTTCATTTGGTTGAGGTGTCTGTCTCTATTTTTTATAAAGTGATAATGTCCTCCTTGTGAGGTGTTTAGTCTCCTCTTTTGGAATAGTTTGGATATTTTAGTGGTATATAGTTATAGAAATGTGGTTTTATTGAAGAAAAGGCAAAGAATGACGGCTTGTGTCTCCTGATCAAAAAAAAAAAAAAAAACAGTGGACAGTAGCCTCTCACCGATTCAAGAACGAATTTCACAGCCCGGTGGAATTTTCGACAAGAGTGTGAGGTGTAGTTTGTGCTCGATCAGTAAGTAAGAGGTTACTTCCATTTTCAAAAAAAGAATGATAGATCTAGTACCCGAGGTATTGTGTTGCTGCAAAGATGAAATTTCTAAGGACATTTCTGTTCAGTTTTAACTTTTGCTGTAATATTTTCTGAGTACTAGTAGTTTTTTATATACTGTACTAATTATGAATAATGCTAGTGATTATCGAGCCACAGATGGACTCGTGTTCATGGCCTATGTTGGCCGCTTTGTATATAGGATCATTTGATCCATAAACTTTATTGTGAATATAATCTACTTATTTCTAGTATTAAAAAAAAACAACAATTTCAAGGCATTATAAGCTATTTAAAGTTAGAATAAACAACGTTGGATTGGAATCTTTAGAAACAGAAATCAACCCAGCCAAATAATCAAAGCAAATATTGAAGAGGAAAGAGGAGAAAGGAAAATTCTTCCTTATATTTTATTAAGGTAGTTCAAGGCACAAAGACCCCATAGCTACAAAAGAATCAAAGTAATCCCTAGAGGACCCTATAGGCTAAGGAAGCAGCAGCAACTTTTGACATCAAATGAGGAGGAGGGACAAGGCGGGGGGGAATACCCGCTCATCCATTCCGGCCAATAATCAATGGATGTGTTAAAAATAAATGTACACCACCACAGGGCACTAACTCAAAAACCTAAAATCAAACCTGCAGGAAGGAGGAGAAAGGTTCCCCGGCCAAAGACCGAAAAACACCCCGGCCTGAGAACCACCAAACACCGCCGTGCAAGTCGCCCCATTTTGAGGCCTGCACAAAGAATGCAACCTTTTAAACCTAAACTTGGTTAATAATATCGTCATCTTCTGTTCTGTACTGCGCTTCCGGAATTCAATTTCTACCATTTCCCGTGTAGTTAGATCCGTGCATCAGAGAAACTATATATAGTTAGCGAAGAAGTCAGGCTCTAGAAAGCCATTCAGAGGTCAGTAATTCATTCAGTTCAACCTTCTGTTATCCAGCCCCACAATGGAAGGACCTTTCACTCTTATACGCTTTGGCCCGTTCTCTACTGGAGGCGTATCCCTCATCATACTTCTCCCCATCTCATGCTGATACTGCCGATCCGACCTCTGGTTTCCCATATGCTTGCTCGTAAATTCATCATTGCCCACTTTCTTAAGCTTAATGCAGATAGGAACTGTGTTTCTATGGCCAAACCTCTCCCTCTCTCTTGAACCATTATCTGAAACTTCTTTCAAGTTGCTTGAATTTGGACGACTAGAATGACTTGGGATATCGGCAGCCACTGAAGACTCTGGAGTAATCCATTGCCCATTGCTCACCTCTGATTGGCTTTTCTTTAGTCGTTTAAACCCCTGTTACAACAGAAAAAGCACATCATCGACTTAAATACCAGATAAAGAGTCACAAGGCAGCATGCATATTTGAAGGCCACTCGTACTACTGGTAAACTCAAGATGACTAATCAAATCAATGCATGATAATCCTCAATTATTTCTATATTTCTTCCAAGTCCCCACCACCCTCCCACCCGGGAATATGACCAAATAAACATTAGCTAAAACTTCCAAAAAGTTATTTAATAAAAAAATGTTAACAGCCACGAACTGCGTAAATTATAGCATCAGCCTTTTGTAATATCCTCCTCACTAGTAATCATTGTCAGCAGAGACCCCACTTATAGCTTAAATCATGATAAAACAGAAATTTTAAAAGCATTTAAAGTACATGTCAGATGGTAAAACATTGAGAAAGTGGACAGTAAATAATTCATTTCAGGGAATAAAATAAGGAGAGAGAAGCATTTAAAATGTCAAAAATGCCAAGGCATAGAACCATACAATCCGAACATTAAAATACACACAACAGCCAGAAGATATGGAAATTTTCCAAAGCTAGACAAAGGTATAGACCTAACACAGATTAAATTATAACATGAGAAAAAGACAGTAGCAAGCAAGCAACAGAAACTACTAAATCAATATTCAACTCTACTAGTCTATATACCTGATGGTCTGAGTTGATGGAAGCGGAATCATTTCCATTTCTCTGCTCCATCTTGGCAGATGACCGCCGTTTAACCCTGAAGATCTCTGAATCAGACTCATCACTTTCTTGATGTCCTGTATATCCAGCATCTACCTTTTGAATTATTACTTTCTGATCTTCACTACAACGTTCATCGTATCTAGAAGATTCAGTGCAAAATCTTGTTGATTCAAGTTTCTTAATCTCAGACTGATAAACCTGTCAATAAAATGCATGGGTAAGGTTCTATCAAATCAGACTACAATGGAAAATAGGGAACCCAAAAATAGCTTAGAGAACAAAAAGAGGCCTCACATTTCCATTTGTAGTTGTACTCTCAGCGAACCTGTTAGAATAACCAACTGTTGATCCACGAGAAACATGACAAATTGAAGAATCCAAAACTTCAGTCCTCAAAGCTTCTTCGCCAGAGGACAATGTATGATGATAACTGGTTATTGGCTCTTTTACCTGATTCTCAATATCTGGCCTTCCCCTGCTTGCTTCAAAATTTATGTCACAGTATGGAACATATCCATTCTCGTCAGCCATAGGAAAGATGCTTGATAACGTGATAAAGTCATTGCCATGACAACAGTGTTCCTTAACTTCATGAAATACACTCCTGTCCTGCTCAAACTTCTTTGCCACAGCTTCCAAGTCTAAAATATCTTCCCTGACATAAAGAGTTTGATTCCCACCACAAGGACAGTTAAGCGACATAGGATCTGCAATTAAAAATTTTGGAACACCAAAACCACTAAGGAAACATATTTACAAATATAGTCACAGGAAGTAAAAAGCTAATCCCAATAAATCACAAAATTTTAATAAAAGATCAAAATATGTCTAAAAAGTCATACCATGACGCAGGCACACAGGATGTGCGTAGCAACTGCAGTTACGATAAGCAACATAACAATCACGTTTACAAATACTGCAGAGGATTGTTCCGTGGGAAATCAGTGAAACACCAGTACACACGTGTGATTTCATCAAGCACCAGCGGGCTTTATGCTGGAACCTCATCAAATTCACAAAAGAAACCTTAATGTTATGATGAGATGACAAGTCAACAGAAAAATATTCTGGATTCTCAACTTCCAAACTTTTAGAAAGAATCACTGCTTCTTTGCAAAGGAGCTCCTCATGAGGAAGAAGAGGCATCCTGTTAAGAAATGCATAACGACGGCTAGCAATTGACCCTAGCGGAAACCAATCACCGATAGCAAAGTTCACAGCCTCGCCACAATTGAATCCTGAAAAATAAGATTGCTTTCTCATTATGCAGCGAACATTATTAGGAAGGAAAATTTAGTTCAAAAAACTCTGATTAATGAAAAATAAACGAACTTCAACCCCATGGCTGTTGTCATCTGATTTATATAATTTCACTTACAGAAGATGAAAGAGATCTTACCATGGCTAAATCCAGCATGATATGCTCTAGGAAAAGTTATTACATACTCCCCAGGTTTCTGAACAGCCTTATAGACAGGGACATTGTGTTGCAACAGTATGCTTGGCGGAAATAGTGTCGTCTTCCCCAAAAGCACATCAAAAGCCCCATCCTCTCCATCAGCTGATAGAATATCATGAGTATATACATGTTCTCGAGCAGTCTTCTCAAAAGCAGGAGCCGCATGACCTGGAATACCATACCATGTCTTTGCTGCACCACAATGATGGTAATTGATACTGCACCATAATTCCAACAGACAAATTACTAACCACTAGTGGGCTATAAAAGATCAACAATTCAATGAAAACATACCTATACAGATAATGATCTTCCACATGCCATGCGAACATGCTAAATAGCATTCCAATATAGAGCATAGGTTCAGTTACTCCCTGCAAGATATCAGATAATACATCACAAAAACAGACAATGTGATAAAATTTCACAAAATCAAGTATCATGAGAGCTCCATACCGGGATTGATGTCTCTAAAAGACGCAAGACAGATTTTGGCAACCGAGAAAGTTTCTGAAAATTACAGGAGAAACAAGCACTGTTAAAAGTACTATAGAAAATTACAAATGAAGTTCAGCCACGTGACCAAAAGGGAAATAATGTCACTTAATAATATTATGCTTTTTCTAATTAAATGCTTTTAAGTTTAAGTTTCTTGTTTCTGAAAACTAAATGAGTTAATTCTGTTCTACTCCTCGCACTATTCTCCTGGTAACCACTCTATCCTCATTTCTCAAGGCACAAAAATCTGTGCATCTAGTCTTTCAGAGTTTTTAGTATACCTTAATCAACTATGGCATCTTATCTTTTCCTATTATATTAATTCGATACACTGATAACCTCTAGACCAGAACTAATTGAGAGATACATGATACTAGCAGAATCAAGGAAAGCAGAGGATGATATTAAGCAAGATCTAAACCTTCAGATTCCATTTGCTTTTCCCAAGCTGATCCGTGGAAGAAGATGAGAATGCACTACCATCAACATCACATGCATACTCAACACTTTCAGTCTTTCCACAAGCTATTTCTTGCCAAAATTCTTTTTCCAAGTATGCGGCTGGAAGACATCCAGCACTATAGTATCTACGAGCAAAAACCTTGTTCGCCATTTTCTCGAAATCACGAAAAGTATAGTTTCTGAAAAATGAAACTCATGCTCAAGAAAGTGATCCTTCAAACAATCTAAGCATATCAACAACTTATTCAAACAGAAACTAACCTTCCGCTCATAAAGAAAGTGACCCTGTCATCTGTGTCCCACTCAGCAAGGCGGAGAGGTTGAACTCTAGTTGTAAACTTGAATCCAGCTTTCTCTTTCATCAAAACTACACCAGCAGGGACATCAGCACTCACAGGCGAAACAATCTTGCAAATACCTGCATGGTGGGTGATTCAAAACTATTTCACTACTGCAGAAACATCAAAGTATCTCTTACTCAACAGAGTAAAAACTGAAGCATGCAATAATAGTCAATGGCTTGACAACAATTCTTACAGTTAGAACTATACATAAACAAAATACACAATTAAGCAATGAAGATACTGAAATAAGATATAAACTGCAAGATTTTATCTGCTAACTTCAAAATTACAAAAAAAAAGAATTAGCCACAAATTGCTTTTGATCTAAAGGTCTAAAATCTGATGATATTCAGCTTAATGTTGTAATAATGTAACCATTTAGAAATTCAGAAACTACATGAAAAGGAAAATTCTAAAACAGGAAAAGATTGAAATAAGACAGATACCATATTTTGATGCTTCGGGAGCTATCTTCTGCAAATAAACTAAAGGATCCTCAAATTCCTCTTTGTTTGGACAATAAACTGGACACTCTGGTATTCTATCAATCCAATCAAGGTCATTAGTATCAAACTTTGCAATCTGCCTCTTGGTAAAAAAATCTTTCCCATTTGAGGTAGCTCCAGATCGAGCAAAAGTATCCACGCTGCCATGAATTCGAACGCCACATGATGCAGAACCTCTTAAAGCATCTCCTCCGCTCCTACTGATCATGTTACCAGGACATCCGACCTCATTAAGAGCTTCAGATTTCATGCGCTGAAGCCTTTTGCGCTTCAGGAATTCCAGTTTAGCCTCCCTTGACATACAAACTCTTCCTTCAACCTATTGAAGTAGAAGGAGCAAACTCAGACAAAGGAAAACAGAAATTTTCAAGATTGCTCCAATTCAAGCAAGATGCCATACTCTAAATAGACCAAGTGTGAAGCTAAAATTTCACAGCTAACACGTCACATGAACAATAGAAAGTCTTTTAACCAAGCAAAATCCAGCAATGCAACGACAATTTTGCATTCATATATTGAACTGAAGCTTGACATCCAACCAGCTGGGAAAACCATGAGAAGGGCAATCTCAAAAAAGGCATCAGGGAAACTTGTGAAGCCATTCATAAATGAAGGCATACACTTTAGAATCCAAAAAAGCCAATTTATTGATTGTCCGTATCAAAGCATTTCACCCAAACCAAAAATGACACATAAACTTAATAAATTAATATAAAAGCAATAACTTTAAGCAACCTCAAGAGCTCCATAAGTCAGCCGATGGATATAGTGGAGAACTTTTCTAAAGCTTTAGCTCTTACAGCACTCATGAACGTGTTTTTTTTCTCAATCTATCATGTCAAAGTCTCATACATTCTAAAGATTCAAAGAAGAATACTCAAACAAAAAGAAGTTTAAAGGAACTCCCAATGAATAGGACACCACTGTCCTAAATTTTTCACTATGACTGAACAAGAGGCAGGTACAAAAATGAATATATTATTTAGTTAATGAACAGAGGACCATGCTTATTAGCATTGTTTTGATGCAGAAGCATGGAGAAAGCTGAAAAACAAGGGGGGGAAAGGAAAATAAAAAAGAAAATAGTCATGATTGAGAGCAAATATTTACCAAACCAAGTCAAAAAACAAAAACAAGTGTCATGGCCGAATACAGTACAGTACAAGTATGAACGAAAATTTCAACCAGATGTGTATTGACCAAACAGCGGTCAAAGCCACACGGCAGCCTCAAATTAACAGCACCAAATTCCTCAACCTTATCACTGGATTTCCCGAGAAAAAAGTACAAAATTAGAATCAAGGTTCTTTCTACCCAGACTACCCCAATCAAAACATTGGGTTTCCATATTCATGGACAATAAAACTCAGCTCGAGAACACCGCACGAGCTTGTCTACTGCCGAACAACAAAAATTCAAAAAACATAAAAAGCAAAATTTATAAGGAGTTTTAAATAAAAATATTTTTCCACATAACATGGCCCTGGAAAGCTCGTAAGATCTACACAATGTTTTCCAGAAGAAGAAAAAAAATTAAACGGAAAAGGAATTCCGGTAACCAAACTGATCACAATTTTTTTCCAAAAACTTCTAATACAACCTGATATTTTGTTAAAGAAGAATATATGCGCGCCCGAAAAAATAAATAAAAATAAACTACTCTATATGCGTATACAGCCGGAAAGCATAAAAACACGCATACACAAACAGTTGATTTTCTCAGAAATTTGACATACAAACTGCAGAAAATTCAGAGATCCAAATTCCAATCGAACAAAACAAGGAAAAGTAAAAAATACATTCCCACCAAAACACATTTACAATTTCCAGTGAAATATTGGCATACACAAGTAAAAAAATTAAATATTACAAAATATTACCCACAATATCCAGAAAATCTTCTCACCATCTCATTCCTGAGCTCGTCTTCTTCACTGGTCACCGTCTTCTATTCTCTCTTCTCTCTCAGCACTCCACTTACAGAACTCTCTAGATAAACTCAAAAGAATAATTCACCACTAAAATTTACAATATAATCACAAACGAAGCTCTAGATCGTGATCCAGGGCCTAAGCAACCTAAACCAAGCCTTCAAACTCGCCACATTCTCTGAAAAGCTCCACAAAAGGAGTCGAACCTCAGAGATCACGACGATTCCAGTACCGATTCGCAATACTGGAGGAGAATGTCGAAATACCAACGGAAAAGCAACACTGTCCTGGCCGTGAATTTCCCGGCCGGCGTACCACCGGTTTGCCGGTGAAAACAAGCTGTTTTCCGGCGAGAGAAAGAGGAGCATATACCTCGGTATTGGATAGGTGAGGAGAGAGAAGGAGCTAGAGAGAGAAAGAAGAGAGAGAGAGAGACAAACAGTATAATTCAATCCAGAAGTATGGCTTTAGAAAACCGGAAAAAGAGAAAAGAGAGGATAATTTATACTTTTATATATAAACTTCTCACACAGTCACACAGTAGTTGGAAAAAGGAAAATAAAATAAAGTACTTATTTCTTTATTTTAGACGATACTTCCTAATTATTATTATGAACTAACGTCATTTTTGGAAATTAATAAATATATCCAATTCTTTTTCTATCTTGATCACCCCTTTAAAAAGAATAAATAAAATTATATGTTTCCACCATATTAAGAAATTGGAGTTAGGTGACAATATCGGACACGGCACTCAAATCTGAATCGAACGAGAAATTATTCCGTACAAACTATATTTTTTAAAGGTAAAAAAGTAAATTTTTTGTCAAAGTAATGAAAAACTAAAGGCTCATAATTATTTTTTCTATTTCTCATTGATTTGTTGCACTAAAAATGTGGATGAAACAGTTGCATGGAACAATTTTTTGAACTCAACGTAACAAGTTATAAGCGGTCAGTCAACCCAAAACATAACCAGACTATCACCACTAGGTTTATTTTGGAATTTTAAAATTGAGAAAATTATATTTTTCGTTATTTTTCAATGAATTATTTTAATATAATAGAAAAGGAATGTGAAATAAGTTTTTTGGTGGGAGGAAAGAAGTGTGAAGGAAAGAGAGGTGGTTGGTTAGGTTTGTTGAACAAAGCGAGCGGCAGCCGGCCTCTAAACGCACCGTTTTGATGGTGCGATTAGTTTTTTCGTTCCTAGAATACCCCTGAGAATACTTTTTTAATACGTAAAAAATAAGTAAATGGATGAAATACCATGATTCCCATGCCAACTGCCAAGGTATCAACTATCGACCAACGCAAGACCTAATGACCTATCAAATTGGGAAAGATAAGGAATTGAAACCTAGAATAATTGGAGTCATCCTAGAACAAATTCAAGTGTCAAAATATCTTAAAATTTGTGTTTTATTTGTTAGAAAGAAAGTTAAGTTTCACAAATCTAAGATATTTTATGTAAGGGTGACAATTCGTGTCGTGTCTCGGCTATCAGGTTTAGGTTGGAGGATTCCCGTGTCGACACTCTTCAACCCTAACTTTACCGGTTTAATCATTCGTGTCGACCTATTTAACCCGCGAATATTTCGTGTTGTAGTATAAATTTCTCGTGTTGGATTCAGGTTGGTGGGTTCATGTGTCAACATTATCAACCCTAACCTTACCCGTTTAATTATTCGGGTCGACCCATATTACTCGCGAACCCGTCAAGGCTCAACCCTAACCCGCTTATATCGTGTTGGTTCGTATTGTGTTTTCGTGTCGTATCAGGAATTGTCAGCTCTAATTTTATGGATGTTAATGTATAACATATTAAATCGCTAATTTGACAGCACTGATTCCATTTATGTTCTTATTTTTTAATTGTGAATTAACTGGGAACCGTACATAATTATATTAGTAAATGTATAAAAAGTTTAAAAAATTAAAATTTGAGTCTTCTATTATAACAAAAAAATACTTTTGAACGTTGACTTTTTTAATGGAACGAATAAGTATTAATTTTTTAAAACTAAATATAGTCTTCTCATTTCAGCGGAAGACCTTTATTTCTAAAAATAAAATTGTTATAATATAAAAGTTATATTTTTATATTTTTTTTACTTTGTATACTTTTACTTATATAATTATGTATTATCTACAATCATTTACACTTATAAAATAAATATACAGATGACAAAATTTAGAACAAACTACTTATTTGTATAGGTAATGTACCTTACAAGGTAATTACAAATTGTACTATCCAGAAATAAAATTATTCCATTAGAATGGATTGAGGCTCTGTTCTCTTGTGGCTTGTACAGGGAAAATTTTGTTAGAGGGAAGTTTTTTGTTGAAAATTTTTTAGAGGAAAGTTTTTTTTGGAAAATTGTGTAGGTGAGAGATAAAAAAATGTAATAATTGTGTTATTTTTTGAATTTATGTGAGTAGGTATTTAGAGGGAATTTTAAAATTTTAATTTTGAATTGTTGAAAAAGTGAAATTGTTTCTTTGTAAAAAGTTTTGAAAAAAAAAAGTGATGATTATTGAAAAATTGACACAAAAGAACAAAGCATGAGTGTTATTTTATAAGTTCAAGTTTCTTTAAAAATTGTTCAAAATAAATTATAGTACCTTTCTTTCCCGATGAAAAAGTTATATTGTTAAAAATAAAATATTCCAATGGAAAAGTAACTTTGTTTTTTTTATTTTTACCCTTCATACCTTTATTAATATGGTAATAATTTGTGATTCACAATTTATTCACATTTAAAAATTCAGAAATTATTTTTTTTAAATGACAAATTAATTATTTTGTATTTTGCATTTCCAGATTCATAAAAAAAAAAATTAATTATAAACACCATCTTTCTACTCAAACTGATCAGGCTCTGTTCTTTTTGTGATATAATTGGGGAATTTTGGTTTATGGGAAGGAATATTATTTTTTTAGAGGAAAATTCTTTTGGGAATTTGTGTAGGAAAGAGAAAAAAAGTGTAATGATTATATTATTTTTTGAATTTATGTGAGTAGGTATTTAGAGGGAATTTTAAAATTTTAATTTTGAATTGTTGAAAAAGTGAAATTGTTTCTTTGTAAAAAGTTTTGAAAAAAAAAAGTGATGATTATTGAAAAATTGACACAAAAGAACAAAGCATGAGTGTTATTTTATAAGTTCAAGTTTCTTTAAAAATTGTTCAAAATAATTATAGTACCTTTCTTTCCCGATGAAAAAGTTATATTGTTAAAAATAAAATATTCCAATGGAAAAGTAACTTTGTTTTTTTTATTTTTACCCTTCATACCTTTATTAATATGGTAATAATTTGTGATTCACAATTTATTCACATTTAAAAATTCAGAAATTATTTTTTTTAAATGACAAATTAATTATTTTGTATTTTGCATTTCCAGATTCATAAAAAAAAAAATTAATTATAAACACCATCTTTCTACTCAAACTGATCAGGCTCTGTTCTTTTTGTGATATAATTGGGGAATTTTGGTTTATGGGAAGGAATATTATTTTTTTAGAGGAAAATTCTTTTGGGAATTTGTGTAGGAAAGAGAAAAAAAGTGTAATGATTATATTATTTTTTGAATTTATGTAAGTGGAGATTTAGAAGGAATTTTAAATTTTAAATTTTAAATTTGGAATTTTGTAAGAATGATGTTGTTTTTTTATGGTGGATTTGTGGAGGAAAAAGTGATGATTTCCCAAATATGGAATGGAAAAGAACAGAGGGAGTACTTCTTTAACTTACAACACACAAGTAATTTATATAAATGTTTGTACACGTTATAATTTGTGACACAACATTTGTTAATCCAAATATAATTCAAATTATCACTCTTAATAGAGGCTAATCAAAATTTCAAACTCAAAACCAAACGAACATAATATAAATTACCTGCTAATCTAAATACATCCCAAATTTTCGTAGTACAAAAATGTAATATTCCTTTTGTTCTGGTAAAAAAGTCTAATTTATAATTATATATTTTGTGATTCGTAAATAATGGTATTATTGAACTATTCTAATTGAACGGAAAGGAAAGAAGTATGTAATAAATACATCAGGTAAAAAAAGAGATCATTTATGCCGTAAAATGGTTGTAAGGTAGTATAAATTTCAATTTGTTTCTAGCACTAAAATAGACTTGACTGTTCTTTATGTTGTGTTTTGAAACAATGTTTGAAACTTAGTTTTGAAAAAATAATTTTATAATCAGTTTTCATAATTTTTAATACAACTTTTTACTATTCAGTTATACTTTTTTACATTTTTAATACACTTTTTACATTATAAAATTATTTTCTCAAAATCAGATTTAAAACATTGTTTCAAACACAACATAAAGAACGGGTCTTTATGTGAAATTTTTTTGTCCGTGATCGGCCCTATATTTATGCATGGCATGTTTTGTTTTTAAAACACATTTTACATAAATTTTAACGCGTTCATTTACATTTATCAGGCATATTTTTAAGTTTTAACCCCTCAAAAAAAAAAAAAACACATATTTTCAAATTTTAAAATTTACTTTTAAAACAGAAACATTATAACGAATTTTTAGGACAAACAATTTATGTCACAACAATAAGAAAACACAACCCGTTCATGAATTTGACATGAATCGTCATATGAAGAAATTAACACAATAAAACCGGTAGCTGAACCAGATAACAAATTTTTGAGAGGTACAAATGAATGATTTTAATTTTTTAGAGTTGAATACATACATAATGTTTTTTTTCTATATGTAAATTACTAAATTTATATCACTAATAAGGGCGGAGGCAGTGGGGAATCCAGAAACATGATTTTTAAAATTTTGGAGGATCCCAATAAACATATAAATTTTTTTTTGACAGTTAAATATATTGTAGAAAAATATACACTAGTAATAAAAGTGTAGTAGAGGGTTTGAGGGGTTCGGAGACCACCCCACCCCCTGGGTGGAGGAGGAGGAGGAGGTTCGAGAACCACCCCCTTGTGCCTCCCCTGAATAAAAGTGATTAATCAACTCAAATATAACTCACAAATATTGTAGTAATGGGTGGATTAAAACCCAGATCGTTTTTTACATAATTTTGAAAATATATTTTTAAATAAAAAAATTAATGTAAAAACTAAAAAGTTATATTCAAAACTGTATTTTTTTTTAAATGACATTATATCAAAATTAGTGTAAAAACAAAATTAAAAACGATAAAAATCAACCGGACTTAAAATTTGGTGCGAAGCAACATGAAGGGCATTTGGGTAACTTCAGCGTCGGTATTAACAAAGGAGGGAGGGGGCGTGGGTTGCTGTTTTCGGTCAGAGATGTGAAGGTGTCACGAAACGGGGAGATAATAATCACGTGCGCTCATGAGCAGTAAACAACTCGTCCACCGCGTTACATCAAGCCGTCCCTCTCCATCTCCACTTTTCCGATCCAACGGTTCAGAGAAGCCCAACCTAAATTCCGCTTATGTTTACCATCCACGTGCAAGTAGGCAATTGCGCATTTGACACGCATCAGTTGCAGTTTGACCTAACTTTCAGGTAGTTACGCCCCCGCGGATGGTGAAATGTCTTTTCTATCCTCGCTCTTAACCTGCCTTTTTCACTCTTTTACCGGGGGTAAATTTGGAATTACAAAACGGGGGAGAGTTTGATAAAGCGAACGAAACGTGGAAGGACAAAAAAGCGAAGGTCGACACGTGGAGGGCTGAGAATGAATTGGGACACGTGGCGGAATGTGGAGGCGGTAGTTGTGACAATGGGCTGTATTCCCGCGAAAAATAGCTGGCGGTTACAGCAGGTATCACGTTCTCTTGTGACCGGCCCAGACTTTCCGCTGCAGTAAGTACTCTCTCTCTCTCTCTCTCCCTCTCTCCCTCTGTATATACGTATATGTATACATATATGTATACGGTTCTGTATGTATTTGTATTTCTGTACGTAGAGGATAGAACTTATTACGTCATCCTCCTAATTGCTGATTAGAGTCTATATTGTGCTTTTAGGAAAAAAGAAAACATGATTTATTTTAATTTTAATTTACTTATTTTCGTAAAACACAAACAAGTGACGTTTACAATTAGAGTAATGATAGACTAAGCAACAAGTTATAGCAACTTTTTGATAACAACTCATGTGGCATGCATTTATTGGACAATTATGTAATATTAATAAAAATGTAACTAATGAATGCATGTCACATGAGTTACTATATCAAAAAGTTGTTATAATTTATTGCTGATTTTGAAGGGGGGGGGGGGGGGATAATTAACTATTTACAAATGAATGATATTTAAAATAAATAAAAAAACCATAGCAGTATAGGAGTTTACTTTCAAATTTTATTTTTGATACAATTGAACCGTCAAAATTTTTAATTTTTTTACTTTTTATACTCTTAATAATATAATAATTGCGGTTCATAATTAACTCATAATTAAAAAATAAGGGCATTAGTGGAGTAAATTATGAAAAAATTAACTGTTTTAAATGTTGTATTTTGAAATTCATAAAAAATTCTACATTTTTTTAAAACTAAACCCCTCTAATAAAGCGAATGGATTATAATTTATGAAAACTAAAAAGTGCCCCTAAATATTTATGGATATCCAAGAGTATATTCAAAACCACATGAGCGATTTTGTGCTCTAACCCAAATGGAGGGAATAATTAAATGAGTGCTATTTTTCTACACAATTGTGCATAATTTTGGATGGATTACGACTGAAGCCTAATAATTTTTACTAAAATGTCCTTAATGACTAAATTTCACCCCCTTTTTTTTTCTCTCTCTCTCTCCCTCCTCTCCTCTCCTTCCCATTTCTATTCATCCACTTTCTTTCTTTTTCATCACTCACATCTCCCCAACTCTTCGACTTGTTTATTGTCTTACACCAGCCGCTTCCCATCGTTGCCTTCTCACGACTTTGTTGGTTTTCTTCATCTCAGCATCACTCAAAAAACTAGTGAAGATAAAATTTATTAACATACATCATTCAATTTGTTAATTTGTTAATGATTAGCAAAACTACATTTGGGTTGTAAAATATTAATTTTGTTAGTGGATATTACAAATTCAATGAAATTTTCACCATTGGCATCATACTGTACATTCAATGAAATTCATTATTGCGAGTAGAATAAACAGAATATTACGTACATTTGAAAATGTTACATTATTTACAAAAATTTAGTAAGTTAAGTCACTTTATGATAAAAGTATTAATGTTACTAATTTTTTTTGTGATGAATGTATGATTTTACAGTGAACCGTCCATTAGAATTAGGATTAGCAACATTCAATCATAATGAATAGATAGGTACATACAAATGTGATTTTTGAGCAATAGATTTGCTTATAAAGGCAAACATTTATATGTATCTCCCATTTTTAGAATCTTTATAAATACGCCTCTACTATAGAACATTAGTTTTTTTTTTGGTTGAAATTAATAATGTATTGTTACATAAATGTGTGCCAAATCCATATGGAGTTACATATTTACATTGTTTCAAATATTCACAGAATGAATGGAATCAATTAATCAAAGGTAACAACTCATTTGCAAACACAGCAGGAAATAATACCACATAAGATAAGTAAAATAAAATAAAAAACAAAAACATTCATCACAAATTATTAGTAATATGCACTTATATGAAAATCTAACTTAACGTTACTGATATTTGTGAAGAGTATATTATTTTTATCAATGAACGTAAAACAAAGTAAAATTACACACTTGCTGATGTGAAATTCCATTATGATGAATTTTTTCGGAAATTTCTTCTTGTCTAATTTTGTCGACTCCTAATATTTGTACTGAAATTTTCTTTAGAAAATAAAATAAAATTTTATGTTTATTTTTATTTATATTTTTTGGGGGGGTGAATATGGGCATGTTCTTTTTGTTTCGTTTTGAAAACAGTTTTGGTTTCAACAGTATATTTAATATATTTTAATCATATTCCATCATTTCTAATACAACTTTTTACTATTTAGTATTTACTTTTTACATTTTTAATACACTTTTTACATTATAAAACTATTTTTCCAAACTTGTTTTCAAAATCGTTTTCAAAACGTTCAAAAAGAACAGGCATATATACTATTATCATTCTTGTACTTGGGGTGATAAATTCTGTTATATCATTCTTGTACTTGGGGTGATAAATTCTGGAATTTTTTGGGGTAGCCGTAGGGTGGACTCGAAGGCTATTGGCTGGAAAAAAGAAAAAAAAAGAAATGGCGTCTTTTGTCACCCGAAGGTTGGGGCTAATGATTAGATTTCAACAGTCAATGAAGGCGAAGGCAGGATAAAAATTATCAAACTAAAAACTGTATAACTTCATATTTCTTCGGTCCCAATTTTACGATATTTTAACCTCTAAAATTTGAATTAATTTATATAATATTTTAATAATTTTAAAAAATAGTGTACTTAGTTCAATATTATTAAATTTCTTAATATTATACAAATTGAATAAATAAATTTTTAGAGATAAAAACATCATACACAGGAAAGTACCACGTACGTCGTGAGGATTAGCGAAGGTCTTTTGTCTTGGCGGCTCGGCTTTTGTATTCGTCTGTGTTTGGTCAATGTTTTCAACTCTTTTCGTCTTTTGCTCTAGCTTAGCCACGTTAGCATTTTTGTTCTTCTTTTCCTAAACTTGGTCTCTTTTAGTTTTTCTTCTTTTTTTTTTTTTTTTTTTTTTGGGTTTGGAAAGATGGATATATAGTATTTTATTAATTCGCATATTCTTATATTAGCATGACGTAATATCATCATAATGTATTAAGGGCATTTTCTTTTCATTTTGGTTTTAATTTTTTTTTGTTTCTACAATAAATTTAATATATTATAATTATTATTCATCATTTTCAATAGAAATTTTTACTATTTAACAATATATTTTTATATTTCTAATTTTCACACTAGAAAATTATTTTTCAAAGCCGACTTCAAAACATTAAAAAAGAACATGCCCTAAACCAAATATCATATGATTCTTGCTACAAATTTTGTCAATTTTTTTTTATTTTTTTATTTTCTCGGTTATAATTATGCTTGTTGTGTCAATTACCATGAGAAATAAACAATTAAAGACATTATAAAGAGTATCTATATTATGGAAATGTTATAGAGAATTTTTAGTAAAGACCAAACTATAATACGTTGGCTAATTGACTTAGATGTGAAAGTATTAATTATGTATACTTTATGATTGATTTTCATATAGTAAAAGCAAATTAAACAATTTTCTAGCTACATAGAGTGACTATAAGAATCATATATTTATATCGTGCATGATCAAAACCAGGAGTGAAGTTACCTTATATGCAAGGGGAGCAATTGTCTCACCTCATTTTTTTTTTAAAGTATTCCTAATATTATATAAAATTTACAAAAATGTCTAACTTTGTCCTAAAAAAAAAATGTAAAAAATAAACTAAAATAGCACTAAGTCTTTTCTTATTCTACATTCAAGACAAACAAATGAACCAATATGTTAACTTATGTATTGTACATATTATATTATAATAACTATTATTATGAATATTTTACCTTATCAGGTCTGACTCCGCCACTGATTGAGACATTAATGTAATAATATATAATGGGGGAGGGTTGGGGTTGTGATAATGAGTGAGTCTTATAATCCTAAAGTCAGGGGCTTGATCCTTTAGGATGTAAGAGTAAAAAAAAGATAAAAAATATTTTTTAAAAAAAGTAATAAAATTACTGCATATGGTTACCAGTTACCATAGCTTAGAAGTGAAAAAATAATGATGTGCATTTGAAGGCATGAAGTGACAAAAGACCCTTTTCCATAAGTGAAGGAACTATGTAAGTGTAACCAACTTCAGAAATAGGGCCACAATTGGAAGCCTCAACCCATGTGGACAAGACAACATTTCTCATGTTATGTATATTTTTTCCCATTGGCTTAGGTTGATGTCAAACTCACAATTCATTCTTGGAATTTTGTCAACCTCAGATATCACCACTTGGAAAAAGAGAGAGAGAGTGTGTCTCTTTGTAATTCATGATTAAAAATTTAAATCTAACATCAACAACTAATGATCACAAATTACATAGAGGAAGATTTATGAATGGTTACACATCTTTTAACAATTGGTGAGATTGATACATTTATTTTCTAGGCTAAACGGGTTCGTGCTATCACTGTCACAATTGATGGAAAGCGAATCAAGAACAATTATCCAATTCATTCATCGGCACGAGATTTAACTACTCACTAATGAGTATGAAAACAAACATGCCATTTTCATTTTCTTCCTTATTGTGTGAACATTCAAAATTGGACTTCAATTTTTTTGTACTGGTGAATTTGGAAACATGCTAATGTTCACAAATTACTTAGAGAAAGGTTTATCAAATGACTACATTTTCCAAAACTGTTAAGGTTTTTTTTCTCCAAATTAAAAGCATTTCATGCCATCGCCGAGACAATGGATGAAAAGCAAACCAGAGAACAGTTATTTGATTTCACAAATGAGAAGGAAAACAAACTAATAATCATTTCATTTTTCTCCTTTTTCTTTTGTGTGTGTGAGTTTTTAAAATTTGACTTCAGTTCGATCGACACAAATTTTTATACTTGGTAAAATTCGAATTCTCTGTTCTTAAAATGAACACATAATATTTTAGCGTTGTAATGTTACTCAATCTCTTAATCAACATATTGCATGGCACAATAAGTTTTTTTTGGACAAAAAAGATTTGTAATTTCAAATGATTCAATTGTAGTAACAAAATCATGTTGTTATATCTAGATAGTACATTTGTAAATAATAATAATAATAATAATAATAATTAAAAACAAAGAGAAGGGGAACCACCTCCTCATGAACTCATTTGACTTTGCTGGTTTCTCACTTCTCCGTCTCAAGCACACTCCTGTTTGTGGGCTGTTTAGTTTATCAGCTTTCTACTTAATTTAACTACTTAGATTGAGACCAAAAAATAAAAAATAAAAAATAAAAAATGGATTAGTTGACTTCAAGAAAGAGCAAAATAAAATATTCTTTACATCCAACTCAAAAGGCCCACTTTGATAAATGTACAACTTATTATGGGTTGTGAGTACAACACATAAAGTATGTAATTTGACATAATTATTATATTAATAAGGGTATATGATGTAAACAAACTCAAATTGGACCATTTTAATGAGACATGATTTTTTTTTAAAAGTGAACAAGAGAGGGACTGAGGGAGTAAAACATAATATAGGTAAGACCACATGTACTTATTATTTTTTGACATAAGAGAAATGTACATACACTCTCTCCATTCCATTAAAAAAGTTTATTTTCAAGAATATTTTTTTTATTCTAATAAAAGAGTCTACTTTCAAATTTTGTACTCCTCATACCCTTACTAATATAATTATGTTATGTATCGTCTACAACTAATCCACACTTAAAAGTAAGGACATAAATGAAACAAATTGCAAATAATTAGCTATTTTAGGTATTGTACCTTGACATATATAAAGAGAAACAAATTGTACATGTGCTGACTCTTCTAATGGAACAAAGTCTAATGGAACAGAAGGAGTATATGCTAATAAATCTATGTTGCACTGAAAGAGTCTTATTTGTCAATATTACAAACATGCATGATTCTTTCAATAGGACGAAAAGAGTACAAGTGAATGACAACGTACACATACATTAATCGATGTTGTGATACACGATAGATACATAATCAGTGATACGGATTATATTAGCTAAACCTAACACGAAGGAGTTGGAATATTGATTATTAAATTAATTCCCACTTGTAAAAGGATCGATATTGATTTGGATGTTTCTCAAAAGGGAGGGTTACCTAAAGAGGCATAGTAGTGTAATTCACACTTGTTTGGTAGAGTAACCAACTCGTAATTACTTACCAATTATTGCAAAAAAAAAAAGAAAAAAGAGGGTTTTAAGTTTTAACCAAATTAACAACCCAAATGATTGGCTTTTTAAGGTTAAAAAAGCCAACAATTTAGTACTATAATTGGAAAGAGAAAGAAATACATTCGTAGCAATTAATGTTTGGAAAGTCACTGAATTAATTTAGAATAATTAATTAAGGGTCAACTCCTCAATCAGGACCTTTAATGGTCAATTCTTTATTTGGTAGATTTTTAATTTCTTTTGGGGGATGGTTTTAATGGATTTGTTGATCAATTAATTATATTATTCATTTTATTCCTTTACTTTTTGTGGATTATACTATATAGCCGCATGCCTTAAAAAAGGGGCATTTCCATTTTCCAATGTTGGAAGACTTATAACTGGATTTCAAGACACTTGTGTACTAGAAAGGCAACCATCAAGGCTTGAATCTTGATTCATATTCCAAACAAATTAATTGGATATAAAACATGGACATTATTCTTCCTTTTCATGCATGGCAATATTTCTCTTTCTAAATTTAATTAAATTGCAAAAATAATATCATGCGTTTAGCTATTTCATTTAGAAGTTTACAATCACAACATTTTTTTTTTCTTGTCACATTTGTATCCTCAAAATTTAAACTCATGACCTCAGGGTATAAGGTCCTCCTATTAACCATCACCCCAACCCTTCTTGTCCATCACAACAGAGTATAAAAGGTTAAAAATTTAAAAACCCCTTAAAGTTTTTGTGTTACATCAAATTTGGTGCTAAATACAACTCCTATTTGTACTATGAGAGGATGGGTGCATATTAGATAAAAGGGTGATGATAGCAAGTAATGTTGCATTGCAATTTTTCATTACAAGTAATAATGCATCTATTCATTGGTTATATATTTTTGAAATAATTATTAATATCACATCAAGTCCTATTTGTTTAGAGTTTTGAAAATACCTTTTAAAAATTTTTGTTTTGAAAATGATTTTTAAACGTAAAAAATGTATTAAAAATATTAGAAAAATAGTTGAAAAGTAAAATATATATTAAAAATAATAAAAAATCAATATGAATTTCAAAATTACAAAAAACATGTTTTGAAAATATAGAAATGAACGTGGACTTAATTTACCTTGTTTTTCCCTTCACATAGGAAACTACCTAATTAACCTACAATTAATTTCATATCAAAGTTTAAAAATCTAACAAGGCCAACAAAAAAAAAAAAAAAATGAAGAAATTTATTTAAGGGGGAGGATTAGAGTGGCAGATAATGAGTGAATTTTGTAACACTGAGGTGATGAGTTGAATTCTTAAAAATATAAGGGGTTAAAAAAATCCAACAAGGCAAAGAGCCTTTGTCATCTTCCCAACTTCAGAAGTCATACAATATATACACATGCACTTAAAATAAACAAAACACAACCTTCCAACTTGTAGAAGGCCTCCAATAAGGCACAAAATTGATAAATAAATAATTTCATTTTGTTCCAAAGAGAAGCTTCCTCTCCTTGTTTTTATTGAATTCCAATTTGCAACCAAAGAAATCTCTACACTCAAAAGACCTATAATTAGCTGGAGAAAGACATGCCCCTATGGATGTATACTAATCAAAATATGCCCCTCTCTCCCTCCCTTCACAAGGATCCCATGTCACATTCTAAGTGGCTGATTCCTTAAGGAATCTTGTGCAAAGTGCCAAAAGCCATTTCCCATCTCCAAGGGCCAATGGGGGAGCTCCAAAACAGGAAGCAAAAGTTACCAAAATGTATTAAAATGATGCCGCCTTGTCATAACTATTCCTACCTACTACCCTATCCAAATAAACAATATATATATAATAGAAAACTACTATCCAATCAATCATGCAACAACACCACCACCACCACCAAACAGTTAACTCCACACATACTTCCTTGCATATATGTACATGTACTTTTCTTCTGAGATTGGTCCATAGTTGGTACTGATTTTTCCATTTTCTGGGGATTTTTTTTTTTGGGTTGTTGGGGTAGAGGGGAAAAATACACAAGATTATAATCAACACCCTTTTCATGTTTTAACTATTTCTAGAAGGCATCACTGATTTAGGGCCTATTTTTTAGGTTTTGATTTTTTGTTTCAACAGTAAATTTAATATATTATAATTAACTTTCATCATTTTTAATATAATTTTTTACTGTTTAGTTATACATTTTTACATTTCTAATGCACTTTTTATACTATACAATTATTTCTTAGAAATCAAAACTCAAACTTTCAGTAAAGAACATGCCCTTAAGGAATGTTCATTAAGGCCCTGCTCATTTCTAGGAAAATCGCCATCTTTTTTTAAGAAAAAATTTTACATAAAGAAACACCTTTATTTTCTACAAAATTTAAATTTTAAATTTTTCTCTAAAACTTTACTCACATTTTTTTTCCAAAAAAAAAAAAAAAAACCATAATCATTACACTTTTTTTCCTTCTCTTTTACACAATCTCACAGAAAAAAAAAATTATCTCTAATATTTTTTCTAAAACAAACGATTTTCTAATTTGGTCACAAAAATAACAAAACCTAAATCATGTTTTTAAAAAATAATTTTTAAATATAAAAGGTGGATTGAAAATGTAAAAAGTTATAACTGAACAATAGTAAATCAAATTTAAAGAATGAAAAAAAAATATTATAATTTATAAAATTTACTATAAAAACCAAAAACAATGAAAACAGTCAAGGTCTTAGATCAATGGTACACCTCGTTGCCTAAAGTAAATATTAGTTGGTTCATGCGACTTACAAGCACAAAAAAGCATAGGTACATGTGAAAATCCCTCTAGCATAGTATTTTATGTTTTTTCTAAAGATTTTCATGTAACAGAAATAATTTGATTAAAAAAACAAGGAAAAGAAACAGAAACTACTACATTTCTTCAAGAGGGGTGATAATTAATTAATTAATTAATTAAATGCATTTATTTATTTACAGGGGGATTAGGGATTAGTGAAGTCTCAATCCAGGTTGTATCCACCTAATGATCCTATTCTTCTAGTGCCCCTGGAATCCAGACAAGTTCAACATGTTGACAAGGTCAAACTTGGGAGGATTCCCAATTTTATTTTTCTTAGCTTATCTTTTTACTCAGTAGAATTGAAAAAGTTTTAGGACTTATTTTCATGGCTGGTCAAGATGTAAGAATGATCCTCCTATTTTGTCTTCTAATAGCTACATCAAACACAAATTCTTATGCAAATTTTTATTTTTTATAATTTACGAGGGAACTTAATATTATTCATTTTGATGCACTGAATTACTGTACAATCCACATGAGACATTATATACATTAGAGAGTGTCTCGTAATATTATTGGGGTACTATTTTGGAACACCATTGTTGGCTACTGCGGGTACGACATTGGAGGCGTCTCTTCTCTACACCTACACCTACACCTACACCGTTGGTTATATATGCAATTTCTTGGCAAGAGAAAATTTTAGTTCTCCCTTGGATTAATTCAAGATTTTAGGTTTTTCTTGTGGAAAATGTAAAAATTACTTTCTCCTTTTTTAAATGTTCTAAGAAACAATTTTTTTTAAAAATATAAGTATTAGAAATCAATAGAAAAGAATTAATATTACTTGCTTTTCTAAAATTATTATACTGCCACACACTACCCTGTTCTGTATCTTTGGTTTCAAACTAAGTTTGAAAATAAGTTTTGAAAAATAGTTTTATAATGTAAAAAGTGTATTAAAAATGTAAAAAGTAGATGCTGAATAGTAAAAAATTGTATTGGAAATGATGGAATATGATTAAAATATATTAAATTTACTGTTGAAACCAAAACCGTTTTCAAAACGAAATAAATCAACAACTCATTTTTGTTGCTGATAAAAACAGGATTTTTATTTATTTTTTGTTTTAAATATCCCAACAACTATGATTATTTTTCAAATAAGTATCACTACTCAAATTTTAATATAAGAGATAAATAAAGTCTCAACTTCACCATTCTATTGATTTGTCTCGAATTTAATGGCATTAATTACACTTTAATTCATTTCTTCAAAAGAACATTAGGCGTACTTCAATACTTTTACAAAAAATAAATAAATAAAGAAAATCAGTGTGTCCATTTCAATTAAGAGAGAATACGCAATGATTGATGAAATAATTAAATTGATTCATTTACTCTTTATTATGTTCACATATTTCAATAGTTTATTTATAATACCACCAATATTGGAAAAAAGAAATGAAGAATAAAATTGATTTTAATTTTTTTTTGGGTATTAAAATCAACGAAATGAATTTGATCAAAAACCAAAAATTTTAACTCAATGTCACTTATCTGGAAGTGGAGGGAGTGAGTAATTATTATTTGGATTAATGTAATAACTTAAAAACTTGTAACTAATGCATTTGACGAATTGACGGCGCAGGTATCAAATTTAACCTATGAAATATAGGGATTATGTTATAAAAACGCGCATATTGAGTTTAGTATTTGATGTATTGCTTATTGAGTTTAGCATGTGGTGCATATGTTATGAGTTTAACTAATGAAATATCGTGTATGTAATTTAATCTTTGATGTATCGTAATTATACGTTTAACTAGTGATTGAGTTTAGCTTCTAATCTATTACATATTGAGTTTAGCCTATAATGCATCGCGGTTATGTTAAAAATAAAGTATTGAGAGTAAAACGCGTATCAAATTTAGTGACTCAATTATCGCATGTCTGAAGGTGAGATAGTCGAACATGAAACTTCACCACGTAAGAAGAACAAGATATATACGGTAGAAGTTGCATGGTATTACAAGAGAGGGAGACAGGCGGAATATTAGAAAGCTAATTTAGAAACTTCATCACTGCAAAAGGAGCTATCACCCCTAATTAATTAATAATTAAGCTTCAATTAGTGGATAATTAATAAAACAGGACCAGCAAGTCCCCGGTGAAAAAGTACTGAATTGCGTAAGGTTTTCACTTTTTTGCTTTTAATCTTTTGGAAACTTCCTCATAGCCCCCTCTCGTTATCTTTATTCTCTGTACTAATTAGTAATTAATTAATTTAATCAAAAGTCTAATCAACCCCATGTGAAAATATTAGCAGACTAAAAAAAGCTGCATATCCTACAAAAACAAAGTGCCTAATGGGTGGTTGCCAATTTGTACACACACATATAATGTACCTACTATATTTTGAATTTTTTTCTTCTTTTATAAATTCCATTACAATTAGTGTTGTCAGAATCGGATAGGAGACGAACCGACTGAAAGGGGCAGATGTTCAACTTGGTCTGACCAGCAGTCAACTGATTTTTGATTGGATTTGATGAAATCAAGTTTTTGAACAAAATTGAACAGACTATGGTAAATGATCTAGGATTAACCGGTTAGTCGAATTTAACAACCGTGGTTATAACAACTTAATTAGGACACAAAGTTTAACATAAAAAGTAGACATTCTATTTTTTTTTACTTAATATTTAACACAGTAAAATATTTTATTAGTGTAAATGTGTGCGTGTGCATGTTTTTTGTTTTTGTTTTTTTAGTAGCAGTGACAAAATTATAGTAAATATTATGGTTAATTCACATCTATAAAGTAATTGTGTAACTAAGAAGAAATAGTGACAAATTATTGAATATAGTTATTACACATTTACATGTGAAATTTATACATTTCTAAAAAAGTCTGTTTTAATAGGAAGGAGAAACAACAACAACAAAGCCTTTGTCCTATTATGTGGGGTCGATTATTGAATTATATATTGCCATTGTATACAGTCGTGGCACATTGATTCATTTATATTCAAATATAACAATTCATATTTTAAAGTTGCTTTTCAATTCTTTCATATCATGAGGTTTGACAAGTGTTTTTATGCTGACTGTCAACCTAACACAACTCTCTTTTTCTTCTTTGAACTGAACATGTTATTTACAGGCAAACGAATTGCCCAAAATAGGGCAGAGAAAATATTTAAAAACTATTATTTTGTCCCCATAAATGTCATTATTGATCAATTAGATTTTCAAGAATAAAAACTAGAAAAAAACATGGTACATTCTTCAAATTAATAATCCTTTAGGTATATATTGCCTAAGAATTTATTTAATAAAAATGAATCAATAAATGTGTACTGTTACAGATTGGGAAAATCTAAATAATGAGAATCAAAAATATATTTTGTGTTCCCCTTGTTGGCCCCGCTGTGATTTGAGCTGTCCTTCCTCTTCCATATGCACGGTTGCATATAATTAATTGTTCATTCTCTGTCCTTCATTCATTTCTGCAAAGAAAAAATTTTAATTAATTGTTATCTATTATATGAAAAAATAAATTTAAAAGAGGATTCCATTTTAACAATTTGAATTTTTCTTTTTTAAAATTCTTTTTACAAAGAAAATTACTTTCTATCGTTTGCTTCCATTGAAAAAGGAATTCAACTTTACAAAACGTGTTCAAATCTTTCATGCTAAACAAAATAAATTAAAAAAAAATAAAATGGACACACGTATTGCTTCTTATGGATTCATGTCACAACTCGGCCTAACTCCAACATTAAACAGCAACACTTTTTGTTTTTTATAGTAATGAGTCAATGTCAAAATGAAAAATCATACCAGAAGTCATTCAAAAGTTAGTGATTCGATTGATATTTCTGTCAATTTTTATTAATAAGCTTAACGTGTAAGTTGATAAGACGGTGTAATCTTAAACCCCTTCCTCTTCTTCCCCTAAATGTTCACACTATGATCTAATAATAGAGAACAAGAACTGATATTCTATACTTGATCGAGATATGATTCATATAGTTTACCTTATGTAGTGGAATAAAATTTGTATGGTTGTTTTTTCTTATGTTTCCCTTGTGGATTAGTCTCCATAAGAAGATCCTTTTCTCATGCAAAAAAAAAAAAAAAAAAAAAAGGAAAGAAAAAAAGAAGAAGTTGTGTTTGAAGTTTGAAATGGTCAACCTTTCATCCAACAAATGAAAGCCCAACAGCTGACTCATAAAATCTATGTTACATAGTACTATACTATAATCATAATAACATTACGGTATTATTAGTCAGAGAAAGTATCAAGTATCCATAATGAGACTATGACCGTTGACCATCTTATGTCCTTTGAGTAAATGACCACAATTCTTCTCTCCTTCCTTCCTAGCTATGGCCCAAAAGTCTCAACCATTTCCTCCCATCTTCCCCATCCACATTATGTGGCTCATCACTGATTATTCGTTTTCATCGTTTTTGTTTTGTTTATATTTTGTTTTTGATTTTTATAGTAAATTTAATATAATATAAAATATGTTTTTTTTTATCATTTTTAATACACCATATATTTTAATAATAACTACAATTTTTTTTTCATTTTCTATACTTTTTATGTTAAAATTTTTCTTATTAAAATATATTTTCAAAACGAACATGGCCCAAGTGTGACTCCAACTCCAACACCAAGCCAAGGTTTTCACTTTTAGGGATCAAAATGTTGCATGAAAGTGTTGCAAGTGCGCTGCAAATGGGGTTTTTCTGTTGGATATCTTCCATGAGTGTCACAATCTAGGGTTAGCAAGATAATAATTGCATAGGGAAAACAAAATAAAGTGAGAATTGATTTGTTGTTCAATGAGGCATAAATAATTCCTAATTGATCAATTACTTCAAAATGTAACACATTTTAACAAGTGCTAAAGTTTCAAAAACATTGCACTTTAAATTATATTCAAATTAGTTAAGGTTGTTGCCATTCATAGAACCATTCCGTTCTCTTTCGTTTGCTTGTTTGTGTATTTCTGAATTAGAAAGAAATGTTTACCTTATACTACACAAGGATCCATACATGAATTTCCATAGTATGTAAAACCTAAAAACACACACACTCACAAATAATGCGGAACCAAAAAACATTTTAAAAATTTTTGAGGGGTCCAACATATGAATACCTTTGTCTTAACAGTTAAATACATTATAACAAAAAATTTACTAATAAATATACACGGTTAATAACAATAGATGAGGGGTTGAGTAATCCGAAAACCACTCCACCCCTTTGGATCCTCAGAAAGGGTACCAATCTACAAAGGAGTAAGGACTGTTACTTTTGATCCTTTATTGGAAAAGAATGAAGGTGGTGTTTCCCTAAGGAAACCTTGTGTGGAGTAATGTGGGACAATTTCTATGATTCTGTCGACCTTTTTAAGTAAAGCTTGCAATGGTTAGAATAAGGGCCTTCTTTTGTTAAGACAAAAGCAAAACAAGTCGTCTTAGTTTAATTAAAAGAGTCTAGTTTCTAATATCAGTATTAAAAACATTACTTTATTAGAGAGACAAAAGTATTATTTATTCGTACAAACATTTAGGGTTGCTAATTGTTACAATGTCCAGTTTTTTAAAATCAAGTCTTGTTTTTTTCTTTCTCCATGTTTTCAGTCAAAAATAGAAAAGAAAAAGTCCATTAAAGTAACAAAAATTAAAAATAACTTTATTTAGTGAATGATGTAATAGACAACAAAAGCAAAATCACTAATCACACATAAAATATACTCGCTTAATTTGTTCCACATATTTCGAAAACATAACTATTTTACTAGAACAAGGGATAATCACGTTTTCTCATCTATACCACATCATTTACGACACGCATCCACATAATAATCTCACTGGTTTTTAAGGATAAACAATTAAACTAGCTAATGTCCCAATGTTGAAATTTGGATATCATCTTTTACTAATTAATTAGAGATAAATTAAGCACAATAAAATGGACACGAGAGCTTCCATCCACGTCATGGAATTTTCTCATGGCAGAGTGGTTTTATGAATAATTATTTATTTATTTATGCTGGGACATTTCCTCAGGTGTGAATTAATTCCTCTTTTAGCTAAAAAGTGTGAGTCGTACCATAATTTCAGATACTCATTCTTGGTGCCGCCCAGCAAAGAAAGTGACCACTATACACACACAAACACACTACACTTTTATTGTTTAATTCTAAACCATTGTTTACTCTTTGGTCACCCTTTGTACTTGGTGAGCATCAAAATCAATCTTTATTGATAAATTCTTGAGATTCCATATTCCATAATGAAAAGTTTCCTATACAACGAGTACACGATGCAACCGATACCTAGAAAAAAAGTATTTCCTCGATTCCTTTAGAAAAATCTAGAGGTTTATCACCCTGTTTATGAATCATAATATATAACTTTAAACGAAACTCTTATAAAGAAAGAGATGAAATATTACTTTTGACGCAAACAAAATAATATCTCAACATGACTAACTAGCACCATGTCATATTTTGTCATTTTTTGTTAGGTTAAAAAGGGAAAAAATAAATGAAAATACATTCTCGTGTTTTTCCCTTGGCCAATCACACGGTGTACCGATTGCTCGCAATTTCTTCACTCTCCACAATTATACTAAAAATTTGAAATGTAATAAGAAATACATTTTCTCACAATAATTCACGCAGTGAGACAAAAGCAACTCCAATAATAGCAATGAAATTACACATGTATTTAGGTTAAATGTTATTGCATTAATGCTTAATAAGTTACAAATATTGTGCAGATTCTTTATGATTTGTCATTGCCCTTTAGGGTTTTCTGGGATTAATTAAGTAATGATGGCTGAGGGATTAATTAGGAGATTATTATTCCACATATAGTACAAAGTATGTTTGTCTTTATTGTACCAATAACTCATCAAAGTCACAAAAAAATGAAAGAGGCTGATGTGTATTACAGTATAAGATGATAAGGGCATCATAAGCATCTTAGACTTCTTAGTGCAGTGACAGATGGATCTGCATGCTTGGATAATGCAAATTGACTTAATTTAGAATGCAAGAATTTTCACCAATAATTCCCCTTTTGCCTAAACAAATTAAAGAAATAGTGGCCTTTTCTTTAGCATATGAGATCACCTGTCCCTTTGTGTTGATTGTGTGTTACTATTTATATAACGGCCTTTGATAATGTCTAGAATCTCTAATAGGGGTGGTTTGGGAGCCTCCGGATGGGAATTGGACGTCAAACCTTTCAAAGAAAAAGAGAGTTGTGAGGAGGTTCTAGGATATTGTCCCGGAAGTAAGTTTCGACGATCAAATTAGATGATTAATCTTATAAAGAAATAAGTGTAATTTGTAACGAATAAGAGAGAGAAAACCCCTTTATTTTGGGGTTTCCCATAACTATTTATAGTGATGAATTAGTGCCCATTTTTGGTGGAGAAGTGGTGCCTTCCATGAAAGTACCCTTGATTAGGGACAAAACATTTGGCTCCATTGATTTGTGTCCTTTTGGTTTCCCTTGGGGGGAATTTCTGGGGACAATATTAATATTTGGAGGAATGGTCCCAAACACTATTAGCCTTATAAGTTATAAATGTGAATAGGTGCATTGAGAATGACGAAAAATTTAATACTCCTTCAGTCTCGTATAAAAAGTTCACGTTGCATATACTTACTAATACTCACTTCGTTTCTAAATGTATGATGTTTTAGGAATTCAAGAGCAAATAGTGTATTTTGTTCCATATTTACCCTTATTTATTGTAATCTTATCATTCATTTATGTTGTAAATTTTCAAGGCTAAACTCATTGAAACTACAACTTATATCAAAAAATATGTAACATGTTTGCTTTATCATTAAATAAAGTTACAAACCTGTATGTTCAAGACATAATGTGTTAATTTTATCATTAATAAGATTACAATAATTCCACAATTTATGATATTTTGGGATAAGCAAATAAATTTAATATGATTAACCATGTAATTTTATTAATTTCCTTAGGGCATATTATTTATGATGTTCTGAGAACGGGTTTGAGTTTTAGGCAGAGACCAAATGGGTTTGTGCCCAAAACAAAGAAACAATGTTCTCAACCCAAAACCATAACACATATTCCACCACCACCCGACCCGCCCCTCCGCAGCCTCACCGCCGCCGTTCATTGGCCCACCGGATGAAGAAGAAATTGCATATGAAGAAGAAGAAGAAGAAGAAGAAGAAGAAGAAGAAGAAGAGGAGGAGGATGGTGGCGGTTGCGCGCGGAGGCGACCGGCGGCAGCATTGGGAACGGGTTTGAGAACGGGTTTAAGATCTAGAAGAAGAACATGGGGTTGGGTTCGGTTTTTGGGTTGAAACCCAAAAATGGAAAAACCTGTTCTTAGAACAATAGTAAAGAACATACCCTTAATATGTATGCAACAAGTTAATACATCATACTAAGCAAAGGTTAATTGTGAATCACGCATTATTATACTCCCTCCGTTCCTAAATGTATGATGTATTAATTTGCAGCCAAGTTAATACATCATACATTTAGGAACGGAGGGAGTATAATAATGCGTGATTCACAATTAACCTTTGCTTAAAAAGTAAGAATATAAGAGAAAATATGTACTAAATTACTTATTTTAAGTGTGTCACTTTATAACCCACAATAAATTAAACATTTTTTAAATTGAATTGTTTTAGTTGGACGAAAATTGTATAAAATACAAAATGTGGTTCAAACTAATGTTTGTGCCTTAACGTCAAACAGGCCAACATCATTCTAGACGAAAACGACAGAGTGTTAATAATGACACACAACATGAAATGTATAAAAACAATGATACATGTTTTTTGAACAATTTTTTTGGGTGCATTATTGACAAGTCTTTTTGATGAGAAATTGTCTTTAATGTAAATGGAGAAATTAATCTAGCTGTTTTTTACTTTTTAGGTGACAGTTGGGATTGAGCTCATTGAAGAACTTGTCAGTGATCCAATTTAGATTTATAGAAATGGTCTTTGGAAAAGTTCCAATAGCAATGGTGATGCTATTTTTGTTCTTGAGGAAGAATGGTTAACAAGCTGAGTTGATAATTTAGACCAAGCTGATAGACGAACAAACTGATTTAATCATTTTCTTTTCTTTTTCTTTTATTGCTTTTACTGATGCGTTTAAATCTCACGTACAAATTAGAAATAAATTGAATATTGTCAAAATTTAGATTCAAAACGGTTTAATAAAGTTAAATGAAAAGAAAATTAAACTTTTTAAAGTTGACAAAATTAAAACTAAATAACAAACTTAAGATAAGGGATCAAATTCTCATATTAGTTCGACATGAAGTGTGTGGGACTAATGATAATATATAGAAAGGATTGATGGTAGATACAATATAAAGAGATTAGACTCAGTGCCTCAGTTGAAACACGGTCAAATCTCACAAAATCATAAAATGCTTTTACTTTTTTCTTTTTTTTTTTTTTTTAAAAAAAAAATTTGTGAGAAAGGACAATATCCCAAGCTGAACTTTGCTTTTTTGAACTTTTCCTTCTATATTACTCTACATTTTTGTTTTTCCTTTGGCTTTGGGGATTAAAAAAAAAACATAAAAATTGTTGGAGAGGGTTATGTACACCCCCCATACGCTTGGTTTCTTTGTATTGGCGAGATCAGATATTCTGTCTATTATAACTATGTCTTTCAGGAGTTGGCCACCCAAAAGGGACCTAATCAAGGCGGACTTAAGTCTTCTTTGGGGTGCAGGTCTTGGTTCGAAATCTAGAGCTATATTTTTTGGGTTGTCAGTCACAAAAAATGTATAGTACACCCACTAGTTTAAAAAACTCGGATAATTAATTGTTGAACTGTCGAGTGCCCCATCCCGTATTGTATGAAGGACAATACATCTAACATATAGTGACTGATTAAATAAATAAAAAAAATCTTCCTAATTACAATGAGATTCATTCATTTATCGTGAAAGAACATATAAAAAAAAAGAATAAACAGAAAATCTCATGGATACGCCTTAAAAAGCTTTGATTCTTGATTTACTATAGGAGTCCAACTGTCCAACTTATATGATTACATTATTCCCCCACAAAACACTACTACCATTCCCAAGTATGGAATATTGTAACTTTACCCAGTTTGACCCACAAAGGAGCCCCTGGATTCCCATGTTTGTGTGGCATTACTTTATTGAGAAATATAGTCTAATTAGATTAATATTTTTCTTATTATACATTTGACGTGTGACAGTGAGAATATAGACGTAAGGTATCAAATATATAGATCTAAAATAGTTTTTTGTTACAAGTTTCTAAATTGTTCTCGATTTATTTGAAAAATATGATAAAATATCCTACTTGGTTTATCAGTGTTAGAGAATAGAGAGTCTAATTGAAGCTTTATGTCTAATCATTTAACGGTCCAATAGGTAATATTTTAACCCTTAAACTTGATATATATGTTTTTCTTCACTAGATTCGATACTTGCTGCTTTAACATAACTGTAATACATTAGCAACTAAATTTGATACATCAGAGACTAAACTCAATACTCGATACACCAGATGCTATACGCAATATGTGATACATTAACAGCTAAACTCATAAATGTAATACATCAACAGTTAAACTCATAACCGTGATACATCAACAACTATATTCAATGCATCATAGGCTAAACCCGGTGCACGATATGCGATACATCGACATTTAAACTCATAACTGCAATACATTAGCAACTACACTTAATACGCAATACATAAGAACCTAAATTCCATACATGAATTTTCATAATATAATCGCGATACATCATATGTTAAACTCGATACATTTTTTATCGGACAGTCAGACGCGTCGAGTATAAGTTTCTATGTTACATAATTAATCAAAATTTTCCCGTAATTACACTATAAAAAAACGCAAAAAATTTATTTAAAAATTATTTTGAAACTATTTTAACCATTCCTCCATCTCTATATGGTTTTTGGATATAATGATTGGATAGAAGAATTAAAGGCTTAAAAAGAGGAGTGGTCAAATGGTGTTCAAAGCAAAGGCGTGGTCACACATAGCCAAAATGCTGGCTCCTAGAAGCATTGACCAAGTTTTATATTCCCCTAATTCAATTCTTCACCAAAGATTTAGATGGTGACATTAGTGAGGCCAAAGAACAATAATAATAATAATATAATAATAGAATATGACCTTGAATTATATTCATTCAACACGTACAGCCGAACAAACCACAGCGCCATCTTTCAACTTCAAAGGTGACTTGAATTAGTCCAATTTTGGAAACTTCAATCTCGGATTCTACACATGCGATAATACGATGATTTCGCGATTCCATTATTCTCATATTACGTGGCAAAAAATCTGTAAAAACTGTAGAGTACTTAGTGTAATATTCACGTGACAAAAATTTGTTAAACATTTAAAATTAAATTTGTCAATATAACTATAATGTAATGTTAAATTATTCACTCTCTCAATCGTTTTCCTTTTATTTTTATTTACGCTCATAGTGTCTCATTCTTTAATGTGATTTTGGGATGGTTTTAAATTTAATGGTAAAAGGGAGTATTAGGGGACAAATGATTTGGAGTCTATTAGCATTGTTCTCTTTCATTTTTCTTTATTCTTTTCTTTTTATGATTTTTTTTGGGGTAATGATGTAGAACAAAAAAATTATAGAGATTTTTTTGTTAAATGTATCGACTACATGAAAAAATAGTAATGGAATATTATTTTATTCGTCTCATTAAATAGTCTTATTATGATTGTATCATATATATATATATATAAAATAATTTTCTTATGAGTCATCACCATATCTTTTTCTTTTTTCTTCTAACACTATGACCCCAATAAACGCATTGAAAATATTAATATTAATTTTTATCTAACATATTGATCAACTATAGCTTACCTAATTGACAATCAAGAAGAAGGTTGATAACCAATAGAACCACATTTTGGGTTTGAATTTGGTGATAGGGAATGATTTTATTTATTTATAAAAAAGCAATTAATTAATATGAATTTTTGGGATGTTGATTTTTTTTTTTTTTATTGGCTACAATTTCCAACTCAAGTCTCCATCTCATAGATACTTCTCAAAAGCTACATATAGTAGTAGGGTAATATATAGTGTGCCACCTTTGCCCCTTTTCACACTACTTTTTTCTTGTTACACCCGTTTTTTGAGTCACTTGAATAGAAAGCACACCGGAGATTCACGCGTTTCCGCGGAATCTAACATCTTCTCATGATCTCATGTATTCCAAAAATTTTGTGACGTAACCTAAGATCGTTATATTCTTTTGTGATAGAATATAATATGAAATAATTTGAAAAAGTTCAATTATTTATTTTTGGGTGAAATTATCGTCCCGTCAAATGAACATATCAGTCATTTGATTCTATTTTGTATGTATTACTAGTGTAATTGCAGAAGTCAAATTTAACGACTGAATGAGTGATTTTTTTAAACGGACAGTAGTTTTTCCCTTTATTTATGTGTTTTTGTGCACACGGATAAACTTATAAACGAGTCCATCTCCATACAGTTGTGACGTGAGACTATGAATTCAAAAATCGAGGGTGTTTTTATATATTTACGAGTTCTTCGAGTCTCATGCATTCCAACTTCTTTCTTCTTTTGCCAATCGGTACGTTTGGTAAATATCCAACATATTTCTTACTCCTCCTCCAACCTCTTGCCGCCCGATGGCGAAACCTTACATGGGAACGTTCCTCTTCTTCTTTTTTCCCCAAACCCAACTTAACATAGATAAAACATTATAATAATTATATTGTTGATGAAAAATAATAAATAAATAAATAAATAAACAAACTTAGAAGGTTGCGTAGAAGAATGTACAGGTAAGATCCAGCAGCATAAGTCACATGAATTTAAGAATAAATACATTAATAGAATCATTCTTCTTCTTCGATCGATCTGTAAACTAATACTAATGGATGCAAACTCCATACTTTTCGTCATTTCCAACTTCCCAGAAACCGCCAATAATAATAATAATAATACCATTTGAGGGTATGGCCGTCAACAAACAAAAGTCAAAATCCAGCTATTTTTTACTTTTCAAACGAATTAAAATCCCCAGAAAGAAAGAATTTAGAACCTTTCAAATTCAATTTTTAATTTTCTTTCTTGGGAGTTGGGAGGTACTATGGTGGTAATATTCGGTATAACTACCGCAGCTGTATTTTGTTTACTTTAATTTTTAAATAATTTCTAATTATTCGTAATGAATTTTATTATATTTTTTAAATCGAAAAAATATATATATTTTCAAACCATACATATCATTTAGTATCATGTTCTTCTAATGTACAAATAAATGCAAAAAAAAAAAAAAAAGTTGCACGTATTATTTTGGGTACATTTTAACTAGGAAATTACTATTTTCCCTTTTATATGTTTTAGACCGAATAATCCTTAGCGGTATGGTATAGAACCTTGCATAGAAACAAATGCGTTCTCTTACAAATTTTACTCAAATTTTGCATAATCTTGAATTCACACCTTGGCCTCGATTTCCTATTTATACACCCTCGTAATTCTAGAGCTAATACGTTAAACAAACTTCGACTTTTTCGACTATTCAAATAACCGTTGTAATTCTAAAGTTGATGTGTAATAAATCTTGCCATTTATCTCATACTCGGATAATCGTAACAATTCTAGAATTAACTCACAAATGTATTATGTTTTGTTTGCCATTCTATTTTTTTTTTGCCCCCCTTTTTATTAGTGGAGACTGCTGGGCTTCAAAAGCCCAAATCAAGCCTATCTTAAGATAGAGATTTCTTTTCTAGCTTTTAAGGGCTTTACATTGGGCCCAGAACCAGAAGCTACTAAAATGTTTCGATTTTAATTCAGGCTCGGTCCAGTTTCTCATTCTGAAACATTTGGAGATTTCTCTTTTGGGCCTAATTTAAATATTGCTTTGTTGTTTCTCCCCTATGAAGTTTGAGAGGGTAGGACTAGATTATCATGGTCATTGGTATTAAAAATGAAGAAATAATTAAATTAAGGGAGAATTCAAACAAAAAATAAGGAAGGTGAAAATTAAAAATGTGGGAAAAATGCAGAAATAGGCAGTGAAGAAGAGCTGGGAAAAAGAAACTCAGATTGTCATTCATAAAAACCACGTCATACGATGATGCTATTACATATATTTATACAATTTACTAACAAACAAACAATTAATTGAAATGACACCGTTTATGGGATCTAATCCTGACATAGACATACTCCATCTGTCCTAGTTGTCCAGCCTTCTGGGTCGATGGATGCCGATGCAACTTGAATTGGGCCGAGCGCCAGCTGAGTTGATGAAATATGGTATTCTGTCTCATTAAAAAATTCTTGTGGTATAACCATGTCTGAATCATAAGGTGACGTAGTGGAAGTTATTAATGAGAAAGATTTCGCTTAAAATAGAAAATTTTCCGAAAGACTATTGAATTGACGCACAATTACCGGTCAATCAAGCATTCAATATTCGTTAAATCCACACTAAAATTGTCAAATTAGGTAAAATATCCAGTGGCGTTGCCACGTGCATTGATGGTGGGGCAATTAAAATTTTCAAAAACCCACTTAATATAGTATAAAATGTGTAAAATTAGAAATATTTGAGTAATTGCCCCACCAAAAATTATAGCAATTAAGGGCAAAGTTGAAATTGACAAAATTAAAATACAATACTTTTTAATTTGTATGCTTAAATTTCATAATCCTTCTTATTATCCTTGAATAGTGGTATTTATTTTAGGGAAAAAAAAGAAGAAGAAATGTTACATAGTTGTAACTATTTTAGGGAGAAAAAAGAACAAAACAAATATTGCGTATAAAATTGTGCTTGTATATGACAAAATAGAAATTATTCTTGTTAAAAAAAAAAAAAAAAATTTATCCTAAATATTTTGCCCTTCCTAGCTTCAGGGGCCTGGCTCCGCCATTGAAAATATCATACTTGAATTTTATATCAATATAAACAACTACTCTTCTAGAGTATCAGTTATATTCATGTGAAGTAGCACTTATACTCTTTTGAAGTGCTACTCCATAAGAGTAATTCTTATACTCAAGATTAACACATGAACTATTCTAAAGTAGCATTATAGTCTTCTAAAGTAACACTTATACTCTTTGTAAGTGTTACTCCATAAGAGTAGAAGTGCTACTCATTTGTACTATTATAGAGTATCACTTATACTATTTTGAAATGTTACTTTATAAGAGTAGTAGTGCTGCGTACTTGTACTCTTCTATAGTAGTATCACTACTACTCTTCTGAAGTACTACTCTAGAAGAGTAGTAGTGCCACTTTTCAAAAGTTGCACTTGTACTTTTATAGAGTAACAATTAAACTCTTTTAAAGTGGCGCTTTATACCTTCCTTAAGTGCTACTCCATAAGAGTAGTATGTTACTTACTATTACTCTTTTAGAATAGATGTTATACTCTTTTGAAGTAGCATTTACTCTTTTAAGTGACACTTATACTCTTTCTTAAGTGCTACTCCATAAGAGTAGTAGTGATATTCACTTGTACTCTTCCAAATTAGCCTTTATAATCATCTGAAGTAGCACTTATACTCTTTTGAAGTTATTTTTTTTAATCTTTAAAGGTGACACTTGAACAAAGTATTACTCATAATCGTTAATAGTACCACTTGTACTATTCACAAGTATCAGTTTTATTTTGTTTAAGTATCTGTACCCTTTGTTTTTTAAAAAAACATATGTACTATTAACGTGAACAGTTATAATAGTGTACTTCAACCAATTCTATGAGAGACCAGTTCGCTCTTCTTATTTTCGTTTTGATTTTAGAAACTAGATTCTTTCTGTATGACCGTGAGTATTTGCTTTGAAATTTATCCACTTTTACTCTTTGTCTTATTTGAGATCCATGTAACCAATTCTTGACATTCCGCGTCTTGTTTCACATTCAAAGCACTAGTTTCTCTCATATCTTCTCTCTTTTTTTTTTTTTTTTTTTTTTTAAATTTAAAATTTCCCCTCATCTTTCCACATGAGAGGATGGGATGTTGCTTTTATTTATTTTTCATTAGGTTTTAGTTATTAGTCTTCTATATATTATAGGTAACAAGTGACAATTTCTTCCCACATACAATAAGTGGAGAGTTTTTTTTTTTTTTTTTTTTTCCCTCCTCTTATACTATGTAGGGACCATAGTTTTCAGTATCGCGATATGTATCGTAAGATATTACGATCCCAAAATACCAAATCGATCCTACTTTTAATTCTTTCGGTTACTATAAATTTTGCTAAAATGACTTAAAGAGTAATTTTTATAATTTATCAATAATTTTACATCGCACATTTCGTGTAGGATCTTATGATCATACGATTCGATCTTATTGATATTGATTCTGCACCCAAATCGATCCCACGTGGAATCGTGATTTTGCAAACTATAGTAGGGACTTCTCTCCCCTTAAAGTCAAGTGAAAATTTACTTTTGAAACATTAATCTAAAGATTAGTGGCAAATATGAAATTAGATAAATTGGTACGAAGTATATTTATTACCATAACAGTTTTTATAATTCTACTAACTTTACATTTATATAAACTTAAGTTGTATTAAGTTTATGACATGTATATATTAAGTACACTACTCATATTTTAAATCTCTGATCAAAATTCCTAATCAACCGTAATTTTCTAGTAATGAAATTCTGAAAGTTACTTTCTGCTTTTGTTGATAAGGAAAAAAAAAAAAAAAAACCAATTGCTCAATAATCATCCTAATAAGAGAGTCTCTCGTCAGACAGTCTGACCGTTTGAAGTGCGATACATCTGAAACCAAACCCGATACGTGTACTTTCATTAATATGCGATATATTAGATGTTAAAGTCTATACGTCATACATTAGAGACTGATATCATATCTACGATACATCTACAACTAAACTTAATATGCAATACATAATCTACTAAACTCGTAGTATTATTACGATACACCATAGACTAACCTTGATATATCAGAGTCTAAATTCAATACATAATACGCCAGAAACTAAATTTGATAAGCGATACTTCAGCAAATCAGAGGCTAAACTAGTTACACTAGAGGTTAAATTCAATACGCGATATATCAGAAGCTAAACTCATAGCCGTGATACATTCACAAATCACTATATGATAAACTAAACACGCGTGTTTTCATAACATAACCACAATACACTTGATATGCGAGTTTTCATCTGAGTCTAAACTCGATACATGTACCGTCAAATCATTAGACGTGTCATATTGGTGTTTTTGTGTCATAACAATAGAAATAATAAATTTATGATAGCAAGATCAAACAGCCAAATAGTATGAGGAGATGTGGCAGCTTACCTTCTGCATTTTCAATTGATAAATATTAATCAAACCCACTATACATACTACTTCAAGAATATTGATACTACTATAATTTTTAAGAATCTTGCATTTCATCGGAACTCTACTAGAAAATATCCTTAAACTCAATTAAAAAACCATTTAAAGATTTGATTCCATTGCTGAATCCGTCGTTAATTACTGCCCGACCAAGAATTTTCTCCACAAACAGCTCCGCAAATTTAACTTCAACTGATCAATACTAAAATCCAAAAAGTGCCCTAAAAATGACTTATTTGGACGACGAAAATTCCCAAGAAAAACAGAATAAAACAAAACTAATCGTCTCCTAGTGAGGCAAAAGACACGATCGTTAAACCTTAATTATCGAAGAAGACAAAGCTCAGCGGGAGAATTTGGGTCAATAAGACAAGGCTCGGTGCTTCTGACTATGATGCAAAAATTTGTCTATTTTGAATCCTTACAAAAAGATCAACGCATGCAATTAGGCTATGTGGTTATGTAGTTTTTTCTGGGGTTCATTGATGATTAAATAATCATGCTAATTTTGAAATGAATTCTGTGGTTTGAGAATAATTGTTTGGATTATTTTTATTCCTCATTCTCTTTTCTTTGTTGTTATTATTATTCCTCCTTTTTGCAAGAATTGCAAAGAATTCACGAGAGATTTAATATGACTCGCATTAAAGCACGTAGAGAATATTTCTTAATATATTTGGGATACCACTTTAGAGAAATTACTATGGCCGCTGTTACGGTACTACATTGGAGTGTTTATGCACCATATCCGAAACTTATATATCATCATCCATGATTTGCATATCATACTAATACACTACTACTGAAAAATAGCTTTAAAAATTCTAGCAATAATTTGCTTAAAAATTTATAAATCTTACCACTCATTCGAATAGTAACTTATACAGCATGTCAAAGATAGCTCGCTAGCTCCATGATAATACTCCCTTTGACTTGGTCTAATCTCTCTGTTATAGTAGTTTGTTCAAAAAATTTCTGTACAAAAGACAGATTCACAGGATAAGTTTTTTATTTTTTAATTTTTTTTTTGCCTCAAATGAAGGTAGGAAAAATAATTGTAATTTTCAGAAAATATGAAAAAATATTACTCGTATAATTGAGCGAGAACTTGGAAAGATAAATGTGATTCACCCCTGCATAAATTGACACAATTAATGTACATCTACTTGTGTTATAAGGTTCATTAATGATTTGTTAAGGTTTTAGTTCAACATTTAAAAACTAACCATGATAACCAAATAGTGAATATAAGATCTCAACGTGTACTCAAAATCAAACCTGATAAGTAATCGTTATCCACGAGACCAAACTTACTCAAAGATAAACGTTCAACTTGATAATGCGTATATATTCATATTATACTAGATTTAGTCTTGTTTTGGATGAAATACCATTCAAACTACAAAATGAAATTAAGGGTTATTTGCCCTAGTAAGTTTTTTAAGTAGTGTTTATGCTTAATAAATAGGAATTAGGTATATTTTAGTGTAACTGCAAGGGTCAAATATGGATGTGAGGAGGAGAAGCGTATTATTGAATTGAAATGAACTACACAACACAACACAACAAGAACAAAAACCTTCGAAAATAACGTAAAATTTTCAACGGATTTTTAGTGCGAAATTGGATTTTTGCGGTTGGATTAAAGTTCTAATCTGGTTTTTTCCACTGTTCTTCAACAGTGAATAAGCTTACCTGTATACAAAACGACACCGGATCCCCCTGAAAACATCGATCCAAATTTATCTCTAATGTCACCGTTTGATTCGTCATCCCAAAAGACAAAAACTCAGAAAAACAACAAGCAAATTTCCCTATTTATTGCCATGAATTTGCATGCTCATATCGCACCAAGCAATTGACAATTCGTTCATCTCATAATTTTTTTTGGCTTTGTTTTTATTGATTTTCCTCAAGAAATTAAATGGAGTTGGGCATTGTGAAATCTGAGGGAAGCTCACGAAGCAGGAGCTTTTGCTTGTTGGGGAGTGATGTTAATGAGACTACTAGGTGTGTAAAACGGCGACGTAGGTCGCCGTCGGCGGTGGCGACACTCGGCCGTGGCGGCAGCGGCGATGGTAAGAAAGGATCAGGGCATGATCATCATCAGCAGCAGCAGCTACAAACTGCAGTTCAAGTTAATCAAACTAATGCTGCAACTCCAACTACTCCTACTACTACTACTACTACAGTTAAAAGAAGCTCCCGGTTCCGAGGAGTAAGTAGGTACGTCGATCGGCCCTTCCCTGGACCCCGCACATGTGGAGTTTTATTCTCCGAGCTACTCTTTCATATTTTTACTTTTCGTACTCAAAATCCACACTTAAAAAGTAATGACGTCACCAGAAAAAATAATGACAAAAAATTGAATTTTTTAACAACACGACTCTTCTATTCTTCTATTGAAACAGTATGAATTTTTGTATGTAAAATAAATGTTGACATTTGATTTGTTGGATCAGGCATAGGTGGACAGGAAGGTATGAGGCTCATCTATGGGACAAAGCATCATGGAATGCAACTCAGAAGAAGAAGGGAAAACAAGGTAGCCTTCACTCAGCAGCAATAACAATCTTATTAGTAATACTTTCTTCCGTACAACTAAAACAGTCATATTTCTAATACTATTTTCAGTATTACAAATAAGACTCTTTATATGGGACGGAATTACTTTATATAAACCACTTTCAGCCCAATAATTAAGTTAATTTGTCTTTCTACTTTAACAGCTTAATGAATTACTGATCATGGTTTCTTTGGTTTTGTAACATGATGGGATGTGATCTTGCATTGGCTACAATTAATGGTTGGAAACAGTCTATCTTGGTAAGCACCTTATATTGATGACCTAATTAGCTAGATTTGTCACACTTAAAAGAAAAATAAAAAATAAAAAAAACAGAGAAACTCATGAGCTAATTTCTTTGCTGACCAATCTATTTTTAGGGGCTTATGATGAAGAAGAAGCAGCAGCAAGAGCATATGATTTGGCTGCAATCAAGTATTGGGGGACCTCAACTTTCACCAATTTCCCTGTATGATCCTCTTTGAAAAAACCATTCTTTCTTTTTTTACGTTATCCGTTTTATTAGAAAATTCCACTTTGTAATAATTTTTTCAGTATTACGAAGTGGATTTTTCTAATGGAACGGAGTGAGCATGTTTTTGATTGAAATATGGTATGTTTTGTTCATCAGATAAGTGATTATGCACAAGAGATTGAAATAATGCAAAATCTGACCAAAGAGGAGTACTTAGCCTCTTTAAGAAGGTAATTATCACTAACCATACAATTAATTAATTAGAAGTTGTTCTCACCATGGAAAAAACCAAAAAGGACAGATGATTAAGGCTTTGTTTCTTTACTGAATTACAGGAGAAGCAGTGGCTTTGCTAGAGGAGTATCCAAATATAGAGGGGTTGCAAGGTAATTTAACCACTACCTACATGTTCCAATCTTCTTCCTAGCTCCATGGACATCATGTTCAGTACAAATAACCTGATCTTGGTTTGATCGTATTTTAACTTTAGACATCATCATAATGGTAGATGGGAAGCAAGAATCGGCCGAGTTTTCGGAAACAAGTATCTCTATCTTGGTACTTATGGTAAGTCTCAAATCTCTTACGAATATTAGGATACAACTTTAAACATGACTTTTTTATTGGGACGAGAGAGAGCGTGACATTAAAAAACTAATGTTGGAACTATAAGAAAGGAACGTGATATTAATACTCGAATTAAAATACACGTTACCTAACAAATACTCTAAATTTGACACTTTTTTGTTACTGATGATGCACAAGGGCGGATCTAAAGGGGTGTGAGGGGGTGGTCCCCGAACCCCTCTTGCACCCTTATAAGTACTGTATATAGATTTATTTGTAAAAAAAAAAAAAAAAATTATAATGTATTTAACGGTTAAAAAAAAGTTTATTCATATGTTGTACCCCTCCGGAATTTGAAAATGTAATTTCTGACTCCGCTACTGGTGATACAGGTACTCAAGAAGAGGCAGCTAGGGCATATGATATTGCTGCAATTGAATACAGAGGGATCAATGCAGTCACTAACTTTGACCTGAGCACTTACATTAAATGGCTGAAACCTGGATCTTCAACCCCAACATCCCAACCTGTTGAAACAACATCTGATCTCTTCAACCTCAACCATGAGATCAAGCCGGCTCACGGCCACCGCGAGTTCTCCCCGAGCAACCCCGATCACACATTCGCCGCGAGATCACTGTCCATTCCTCCGAAACAGGAAGTTATCGAGACCAAAATGCCCCTCAGCCCGATCAACAAGGCCTCCTCCCCGACTGCGCTGAGCCTCCTCCTACGATCATCGATGTTCAGGGAAATGGTTGAGAAGAGCTCCGTAGCTAACAGCCACGAAGACAACGATGGAAACGATGATAATTTGAACAAGAATCAAGAACAAGAGGAGTTCTCATTTTTCCAGGGAAACAGCATGAGTACTACTTTTCCTTACATTTATAATACTTACAACATTGGGGATGAATTGTCCGGATTGGTAACGGAGAACAAGAGCACATTGCCGTTGCGGCCATCGCCCTGGAATGATGTTTTCAGTTCATCACCCTCTTCAAATCACAGACAGGGTTAGTGAGAATGAGATGACAGATTTGTAGTTATATTAGAAGCTGATGAATATGTGTATTTCTGGTAGATATGCTCTCCATGGAAATATGTAGTTAACTAATCAAAATCCAGGGGCCTGGAAGAAGGCACAAATCTTTCCCTGAAATAAAATTTGATGCAACTCAAGATTTCTTGATTTAGAGACAAATGAAATTTCAAAATGCTTGTGTATGAGAAAATTGATGAACATGTTAAGAGTTTCTTTAAGTTGATACCAATTCCTTGTGACTTTTCACTTTTTTAATTTTGGGCTAATTACACCTATCCCCTGAAGTTTGGTAAATTAATAACGAGTCTCAGGATTTCTAACACTTACTAATACCTCCAATCTGGTTTGGACATAATTAAAATTGATTGCTGTCAAGCCGGCAAACCGTATGGTGTTTGTGTGAGCGGGTTCTTGGTTGACATTAGTGGCGGAGCTTGAAAAAGAAATTAGTGGGGGCACATCAGCATTCATTATACATGAAACAAATTATAATTTTAAAGTAAAATTTATTTTTATATTATAAATTCCAAAAATTTTAAATTCATCATGTAATTAAAGTAATTTAACATACTTTTTATAGTAGTTCACAACAAGAAGTCTTCATATTTTGATACTCCCTCCATCCCAATTTAAGTGTCACTTAAGATTATTTTACACAAATTAAGAAAAATGTAAAAATGACTATATTAGTCTTATTTAAGTTAACTTAGTATTATGTTATAAATTAGTAAAAAGTGTTTTACTATCCCAAGACTTTTTTTTTTGTTATATCCATTGGCTAGTTTTAGTAGTTATAGTTAATAAGAAGATAGAGAATAATAACACTCATGTCTCCAAGATAATGCATTATTTCCAAAACACATTGAAAATAGTAGTAGAAGGGTAAACATTTAGTACAATATAGTCTTAAAATGTGTAAGTAACACTTATTTTGGATTAAAATTTTACTCCTTAAGTGATACTTAAATTGGAATGGAAGGAGTAGTATTTTATAAATTTCTATTTGTCTATTGCACAAATTATTTTTAATGCATGTAACTAGGCAATCATTCATTCAAAGTCTTTGGCAGAATTGTGAACTATGTTTAAAATAGTAAAACAACTACAAACTCTAACTATAATTAGCTGCAATTTTCACAGGTAAAAAAACTAAAGAATTGGTTGTGTAAAATAAAAAAATTAAGTTAATAGTTTGACATTTTTTAATTTCTTTTATAAGCTCAATGATAAATTTTAGGTACATACTTATCGGAATCAGTAACGAATAGGGTAAAGTAAGTGTTCTCATACTTATGGGGAAAAAAAAATTACAGTATAAATATATACACTAAAGGGTTTAGGGTGAGGTCAGTAGGGGCACGTGCCCCCACCCTAAATCGGCCCCTAGACAACACTTTCCAACCCTAACCTTACGCATTTAATTATTGGTGTAACTCGTTGGTGAAATACGAACGCTCAACACAATTATATCATTTAAAAGACAATCTAAAATTCTTTTAACACGAGATTCATCCATTCTCAGACATGAGATGCCCCCATTCCCATTTTTCTATTTATGCACGTCCACACCCTAACCTGTTTATATGGTGTTAAGTTCGTATCACACTAGAAATTGTTGCCCAATTCATCTGGAAAGGAGATCTTGAAGGACTTGCTAAATCATGGATTGTCGTTTGTCAGCCGCTATTTCAACGTGGGTTACGCCTACGATATGCAAAGGAAATGAACCAAGCCTGGCTCGCTAAATTTTTGCAATAATATTTCTCTTATTTTGCTTCAGCTGCATTAAATTTACTTCAACCATTTTCTCATCTCTATTTCTAAAAAGAAAATTCCATTTAAATTTCCTTTTAATTAATTTTATATTATTATACATTAAAAACTCTATAAATTAATACCCTTAGGACCATAAAATTTTATTAATTTAGAAAAATATTATTCAATCGATAAATTAATAATTTATTAATTTAAAAAGTATTCGATATTGCAAAATTGATTTGGAAAATGAAGCAGTTTCCAAATATTTAAATGACATAAACTTTTAAAGAAGAAAATCATGAGGTTAAAGTATGATCAAAGATCTTGATTCACAACAGAATTGATGTCTATAACCTATTGGATTATTTATGTGAAAATGATGAATGTTAAGAGGTTCAAAGTTTAGAAGAAATTGTGACTAGTTTCATGGAAAATCCTATTGATGATGAAGCTAAACATGATTCAATACAGTAAGAATAAACCGCGTGAAAAGAAACATTTAAAGAGACAATGACTCTTCACTTTTTCATTGCAATTCGAGAATTCGATACCAGAACATTTTGATAGAATTGTAAAAGTTAGAGATGAAACTTATATCAATTGAAATTTCAAGAAAAGACAAAATAACAATTAATTTATATTTTAATAAATTATCCTAGTTATATTTGTAATTTTTGAAGATTATTAATTTCTTATATTGGCTATCATAAGCGGAACTATATATTTATATAGAGATATTCTTAAAAATTATTATCTTATTATTTTATTAAAATATATGAATTATTTATGGATTTTTGAACTGGCCTGAATTAGGACTGTATTATCTTAGAGAGTTATTAATTTATAGAGGTCCTCCCGTACGTTTTTACAAAATACCCAAAAAAAGAAAAAGAAAAATCACAGCTTTGCTTCTCAAATATTTACACAACAGAATTCAATTTATAATTTAAAACTATTTTATAGCTGATATGGGGGATGTGAATTTAGATTCAATAGTTAGAAATTAAGCACCGACTTGTATCAAATTAATGCTCTGTATGAATTGCGTATTTTCAAGGTTTAAATATTATTAACTCCCCTGTGTTTATAGGGGAGTTTGACCTTTACCCCCCTATATTATTTTAATACGTCTTTTAACCTCCTTGACCATAAGTCAAAGCTTTATGTATAAGAAATGACTTTTATAACCCTCCTCTATTAAACATTATATTTTTGGCCAAAAATACCCTAAACTAATTAAACATTAACAGTAAAAAGATAAATTAACTATTAAAACTTAAAAGAATTTTGGTGGGGGGCCTGAGATTATTAATAAAACTACGAAACAAAGCTATTTAGGGGGAAAGATCTCATGATGTTGTTCAAATAAAAACATGCATATATAATGAAAACTTTTAAGCTATGAATTTTTCGTAAACACAACTAAAAAATGATATGATTCCTCATATGTTGATATGTTAACTTATAACATGATATAATTCCTCCTCCTCCCCATTTATTATTTATTATTTATTATTTTTACTTGCTTCTTCTCCATCGTGACCCTCTCTAAATTAATTATACGAACCAACAATATCTGTATTGTAACCATCTGTAAATATATCAACTAATTTATACCATATATACTATTATAAATATTACATATATATGTGTGTATATCGAGTTTTGTTACGTTACGCAATCATTCAGTCATTATCAAATAACTTAATGATTCTATAAATGATTTTGTAATAAAATTTTTGTCTTACCCAATACTAGTCCTACTAATATTTGCTTTCAATATTGGGTCACTGACTTTATTTGAAGACAATAGTCAATGAGAAATAAACAATATTCAATTTAATTGCTTAAATTCCAGGTAGTTAGAGTTTAGAGGTAACTGACTTGTCTATGTATATTAATATATGCAGTTGAACTTTTTTCGTCGAATCGATATGTGATTATAAATAAAATAAAAATGAGTAAATCATATCATATTAATGTTTAATTAGTTACGGGTATTTTTATCAAAAAAATATATTGCTTAATAGAAGAGGGTTATAACAGACATTTCATTACATATAAAGCTTTGACTTATGGTCATGGGAGACAAAAGATGTATTAAAATAACACAGGGGGACAAATGTCATACTCCCGTATAAATACAAGGGAATTAATAATATTTAAGCCTATTTTCAATCTAACTGATGTACAGTATAATTAGATATCTTCTCAGGGAAAGTCTTAAGTATCTCAATCTTACCTTTCATTTTAGTTTCACTCGACACATTGAGTCGATATATATAAGCATTTTAAAAGCGCAAAAATGAAGAGAGCTAGCTATGTATAAACAAAGCATTCGCTCCATGCTTGAAAAACTTAAATAATCATCAGGCATCAGGCACCATTAAGTACTGCATTATTTTGAACTCATTTTTTGTCTTTCATGACAACACCACCAAGCATCATCCCTCCATGCACATTTTCTAATGACTGCTACTCAACAAGCCATTGAACCCAACCTGTGCAAACACCACAAAAAAAAAAAAAACACTACTTTTAGCTGTCATGCAAAACCAATATCAACGACTTTTCTACTAGGCCTGTTAGTTAGCATATTTTTAAGGGGTGGTTTCGAAAATATGTTTTTAGAAAAGAAATTTTCAAGTGTAAAGATAATAGTGGAAATGTAAAAATGTATAGTTGAATAGTAAAAGAGTGTATATAGAATGATGACAAATTATTACTCCTTCGGTTCCATAAGGTACAACTCCAAACTCGACTCTTCTAATGGAACCGAAGGAGTATAATGTATAAAAATGTGCGTAGAAAACAAAAACAGAGTCAAAACTTGTGCTACCGAAAACGTCTATAACAAACAATCAGGTGTGTCTATGCGTATGCGTAAGCAAAAAAAATGCAGCAGTAAATAAATTCAAGGAGAATATTTGAAAAGAAGGTCAAAAGAGGACAAAAACATCTGTAACTCATACCTTGTCAAGCTTCTAGGCTTCAGGTCATTTACTTTTTCCATCCCATCGCGTGTGAAATGCCGTCACCTATTAACTTAATATTGCCAATTCCTGATTCCAGCGCGTCCAAATCCTTGAGGCCCTGAAATGCCATCAGCAAACAATACGTATTAGTGATATACATATAATCTGAAAAACAACCCAGCTATGAACATTACTAAGGAAGAGTTGTCAAAAAGGAGTAGAAAGTACCATGAGACTAGGAACTGAGTTGACAGCAACCCTGAGCTGCTCCTGAAATTTTGAAGAATAAAACTACTTTAAATTCAGCATATATTCCAAATCTTAAAATGGGGGAGTAATGATTGATAAATATATTCCAAATCTTAAAATGGGGGCGTAATGATTGATACCCAGATTATTTAAGTGAGAGGTGAACCAACACATTCAAATGGTAATGCAGAAAATCAGAAATCAAAGGGGGGAACTTCAGCCTGAACCTGGAGTCTGTCGGGCATTTTTGCCCGCTTTCCGTTAACCATGCTGCATAAGTACAAAACACCATCGTTTGAAAGGTCCTGGAGCATTAACAAGGATACAAAATCAATATCAACCATAAGGAGAAACCAGATGACAATCACCAAAAAGTTATAGTTCTATACTACAAAAATAGTTAACCAATTTTTCTTTTTTTGGGGCCCTTTACTGAAAGCATGGGGCATTAATATGAGATGCAAAATACTTTGGTTCAATCTACCTGCTTTGATTCCAACGAAAGAAGCTTGCCATCCTGCAGTCACAAATGACACAAATGGTTAATTAGGCATTAAGCTGAGCGGCAAACTCAATGAAAGATGCAAAGAAGCTTAGCACAGAAGATGAAGGAGATTCAGATACAGTACTGCAACCATTATAGATTTTCTCCCTAAGTATTAAAGTTGAAAGTAGGCAAGTTTTTCTGACAGTACTCATGTTCTCTAGGATGACAGCTCATATTCATCTGAAAACATAGCACCTACTTTTTTTTGACAAGATGAAAAGAGAATAGTTTCTTATTAATCACAAGTACAAACATTTCTCATGTATTTGTCAAGAAAACCTACCAAACCAGTAACTATCTTATGCAATTCATCCAAGTCACAGTGCATCTCCGAAAGATCACCACGCACATCACCAACCTGGTTAACATTTTGAAGAAACCAGGGTAAGTTAGGTTTTGGGCAGTCATGAAACAGCAATCAAAACAGTTTAGTACATCAAATTGCAGGAAATAATTGCAAGAGAATAACATTTTACATCGGATCTAATCAATTTTGATATCTCCACTTGCTCATCCAATTTGCCATCCAAGTTCTCAATCCTTTGAGTCAAGTGCCTTTTCGTTGCCTGATCCAAAAACAAAAGGAGTAAAACAACTCATCAGGATAAATCAAACCAACACTGTTACAGTAAGGCAATTATATCTTTCTGTCTTGATTCCTAGAATTATCGGCATCCAAACAGATAGATGTAGGAAAAAATGCAAGAAAGTTGTGGCAATGAGAATGTGCAGTGCTTAGGTTACAGATTCATGAAACTACGTGGTTAATGCAATAAACATGTCAAAACAGCCAAAAAGCAACTAATAATGTGCAATTCATGATAAATCAAACCCACGAGAGAGGAAAAAAGATCAATAAATTGGTGAACAGAATGCTCACAGCAACAGCATCTGTCACATGATCCAGATGCTTTGTCAAGTTCTCCACAGCAGTCGCCATACCGCGCTTTGTCACATACATAAGGTCCGAGAATGAAATGCCCTGCAAACGTGCGATTGAAAAAGAACAGAAGAGGGGAAACAATGAAGGTTAATTAGAGTTTCTTTGGGAATAAATCACCATCCACCTTAAAATAAATTAAGGCCCAAAAGAAAAAAGGAGGAAAAAAACACATGGTTTTTAACTTGTCAGATGAGATAAACAAATTAAAACAACAAGAAGGCAAAGAAATCTTCAGTAAGCAGCCTCGCACCTTCCACCACATGTATCCATAGCCCAACGCACCCAAAGCAGCAGCAGGCACCACCATAGATGACAAGGCTGAGAGACAGAAAGATATTAATTATTAAATAGAAGCTTACAAAGACCCAAAACATACAAGATACATGAATGTCTCCAAGAATAGCATCAAGCCCCAGAAGGGCAAGCCATGAACATAACATAAGAATAAAAAGCTAAATAAAAAAGAAAAGAATTAGCCGCAAGACGAGGAGATTGTAGATTCACACAAAAAAATCAAGGGAATCTTGGAGCTTCTCTCCCAAGAAAACCAAAAATAGCAGAGTGAAGAAGGTTATGCAGTATCAGAACTGAAAAAAGGTAAAAAGAGAAAACAATACAAAAGTAAGACAGACGCACAACTAGATTAATATTCTTTTTCAATTACGGTGGGGCAATGTTTTAAATCAAAGAAAACTTCTTAAGGCAAACATAAGTATCATCAACAAGATAATTGCATGACAATCTTGTCCTGCGCAGAATTTTCATATTTAATGCAACAAATTATTAGCAAGCATTACCATTCTGGCCAGCATTCCCACTGAGGATAATTGGGCGACTATGGGCCAACCGTCGCATTTCCTCGGCCAGTCGACGGACCTGAAAATAAATAAAGAATAACGAAGAGCATGGGACAAGTTAACAAATCAATTTCTATTGTTACTCATAGCACAACCTAGGCAAGAAACTGGACATAAATAATCAAATACAGAGGTAACAAGAAATAATTGTAATTATGAAATGTCCTAGCACATCTTCAGCAACATTTGAAATGGCACACTGTTCTAGCATGTGTTTAACCATGCCTGGAAAACCAAAAAAACTGTTCCTTTCTCGCTAAATGAGGATTTTTTTAGCAATGTTTCAAGTCAAGGTCTCCCAAGGAAAATAGCATGCTTTGAAACCTACAACTCGTTTTCCTTTCCTATTCCAATGTTCTGTTTCCAGCCTCGTATGAATTTAAGTGCTCAAATGTTGAAATAGCTCCATGACAACCACACATTGTAGCTCTACATTAACACCCACAATATTACCCTCTCTTTTAAGACAAAATCGCAATCAAAGAGTTCCAACAGAGTTCAGGGGCATTCTTCGAACATCTTAACAGTCCTCAGAACAAGGCATGAAGAAAATTCCAGACGAATTAACTGATTCAACAAGTTTCTAAGCATAAATTCGCGGTCAAATCATATTTGTCAATGAAACAAATAGCTTATGGCTTTCTACGATTATTTTTACCTGTGCAGACACATCAGATTCACCACCTTCTACGTCACCTTTCTCATAATTCTTAAGCACATTCTGCCAAAAAAACATCAAAGACACATCAATAGATAGTCAAGAAGATTCACTTACACGTGCACATGTGAAACATGTAACCAAACTTAATATCAGACATACGAAAGAGACTGAACTATTCAGCCAAACATAACCAATTAACCGAAACAAATAAGAACGTTACAAATCAATTGGTGCAGACAACTTCATAAACAAAAGCACGAAACAAAGGAAGAAATCCTCAAACTACAGTTAGAACATGTAAAATTATTATCTATTCCACATAATTCTAAGACAAATAATGTTTCACTACAGTATAAGACTCAGGATAAACTATTTTTCAAAACATTTCACTCTATTCTTCTTTAAAAGCTACAACTAGAACAGAAAATCCACAAAAAATAAACGAGTACCTGTAATTCGGCCAACACATCAGATAATTTACCGTTCTTCATCAGTATAGTCCCCGTGTAACCTGCAAACACCCACCCACAATCATCAAATCATGAGATCCGTCTCCAAAAAAACTAAAAATTCGGCAAGAAAAAAAGCAAATAAACAAAAACTAGAAATGAAATTTTACCTGCGCCAACAATTATGAGGAGCCTGGAGACGCCCATACCCGCTTGCAGAGTCATGGCTGACGAGCGAAGCTGCGATCAGATCACTCCAATGTGAAACTATCGAACCCTAGAAGGGGACTATTCTGTCTCTGTGATTTCGTCAAGAAGGGGGGAAAAAAAAATTATTTATACTTTATGAAAAAAAAGGTTGAGTACTGATTACAAATTTACAACAGCGACGTTGTTGTTGCTGCTACTAAAACGAGCAATTAGTAAAGTCAGAGGTTGCAACTTGCAAGTACAATTTCGCCGCCTTCGTTGTTTTTGTGCATTTTAGAATTTATCCCGATCCGATTTATCGTACATTCTTTTTTTTCTTTTTTTTTTTTCGAATTTTATTTTTCATTCTATAAATAATCTTTTATATTTTCTTTTTAAGGGCTGTTCTTTTTGTTCTGTTTTGAAAACGGTTTTGGTTACAACAGTATATTTAATATATTTTAATCGTATTTCATCATTTCCAATACAACTTTTTACTATTTAGCATCTACTTTTTACATTATAAAACTATTTTCCAAAACTTATTTTCAAAATCGTTTTCAAAATGATGAAAAAAAACATGCCCTATATTTGTGGAACGAAATTTAGAGGGAAAAAAAAAAGAAGAGAATGTAAACAAAAACCGTATCAATACATATCTAATTCCCGCAGGGCAATCTTTTAATTAGGGATTTTTGTAATAACGATATTTATATGATTTTTTTTCTTAATAATTGGCGCAGCTTAAACCATCTTTTACTTGGTCCATTAATATAGTTCTTAGAGTTGAAGAACAAAGTGTAAGGGAGAATTAAAAATTGGAGAACGGAAAAAACTATCTATTGTGGGAAAACTAATGTTGGCAAAATTGCACTATTGACGTATGGTATATACACTTGAGTTTTAGAATTCTTAAATCCATTGCAGAGGAGATTGATAACGTGATTTCTTGATTCATATGGAAAGTTGACTCAAAATAAAGAAAAATCTATTGTAGAGATAAACATGTAATTCAAAAACTATGTGTTATGGAGGATAAAAAGTTAGAAACACTAAGGCCTTTAATCAAGCTCCTAGCAAAATTAGCATGGAAAATGGTGTCTAGAGAGGACTCTTTGTTTGTAAAATTTTTCCGAGATAGATATTGCAGACATTGAGATATTCTGACAATGACGGTAAAGCTAACATAGTCGTGGGAGGTGGAAGGGAATTTTGTGGGGAAAGAGATCTTATTAAGCCGTCATTAAGGCGGGATGTTGTAAAGGGTGGCAAAATTCTAGTATGAGAAAATTGGACCCCTCAGTCACAGGGCGATCAGATGCTCGAGGGAGGCATCACAAGACACAAACCTAAAGGTGGGACACTTGATTGACGGTAATAGGCAATGGAGAGTTCCTTTCTTAAAAGCAATTTTACTGGATTATGTGGTTACAAATATACCGTGCATATACTTATCACTATGGCTAGATGAGGATGATAAATTGATATGGGAGAGAAAAAAAACGGGAAGTATACGGTAAAGGCCGAGTTTAAGGAAACGTGAAAAGGAGTATCTAGCAAAGGCCCAAAATCCTCAACCGTAATGGACGAAAGAGAAAGGGATGAGCTCTGAAAATGATACGGGGTTTAAAAATCGCAGCTAAAATACAATTCTTTATATGAAAAGTTTTCCAGAACGCCTACCCGATGGTTGTTGCATTGGCTAGGAGAGGAATAGGGGTTCAAATGATTTGCAAAAGATGTCAAGAGGATGACGAAACACTGGAAAACCTATTGCTACACTAGGAAGAGTCCATGCAAGCAAGTACGATAGCTGTCTCCACTTGGATTTAATTTTGATATGGGCACGCCGATGTTAATTAGAGACTGGTTGCAGAAGTGGCTCAAGGAGGCTCCTAATATAAAAGCAAATGAATTATCTAGTGTTATCATATATAATATCTGGTTAGCAAGGAACAAAAGAATATTGGAGAATTGGGGCCTGTTCTTTTCCAACATTTCAAACTTAGTTTGAAATTTGGTTTTGTGAAGAAACCCACAATATTTTGAAAACCTTGTTCTTCTAAAAAAGTTTCAAACTTAATTTCAAGATTTTTTTTCCTTCTTCTCCTTCCTTCTTCTTCTTCCTCTTCTTCTTCTTCTTCTTCACTCCGGCTATCGCCAACCGCAGCCCACCGCCGCCCCAGCTGCCATCGCCAAACTTCTTCTTCTTCCTTCTTGTTCCTTCTTCTTCTCCTTCTTCTTTCTTCTTCTTCTCCTTCTTCTTCTTCTTCTTCTTCTTCCTTCTTCTGCTCCTCCTTCTTCTTCTTCTTCATATAAGATTCTTCTTCTTCTTCCACTTCTTCAAGCCCCCCGCCAAACGCTCATCTCATTCTTCTCCTTCTTCATCTTCATCATTCTCATCTTCTTCCTTCTTGTTCTCTTCTTCTTCTTCTTCCTCTTCTACTTCTTCCTCTTCTTCTTCTTCGCCGGAGGTGGTTCACAGTGGCGGCCGGGCGGATGGGGGTGGACGGTGTGAAATTGGAGAAAGAGTGAAAGGGTGGAGGAGATGAAGGAAAAAAAAATGGCCCAATACTTTTTTTTTTTTTAAAACTTGTTTTGAAACCCATGTTTCTTTAAATTGGTATGAAACCAACATTTTTTCAAATTTTTTTCCAAACTTGGTTTCAAAATGCTGAAAAGAACAGGCCCTTGGAATGCCCCCACAATTAATGTAGGTCCTGAAATTGGCGTATGAAGGGTATGAAATTCAACATGAGAAGACAAGAGACCAAAACGAAGTGAATTTTGGAACATGAGATCTCAATGAGAGTGGAAGAAAGTGGAGATAAAAACTTAGTGCAAAAGGAAGCTGATACTAACTGTCTTCCTGCAGATGTAAAGGTCATGGTTGATGGGAGCATACAAAGAAAAAAATAAAGCAGGAGTAATTGTGGGTCATCAAGGATCTGGAGGAGGTCGTACTCGAAAGAGAAGTGATTGTTGTGTGTGCGGAATCATCACTCCATATGGAAGGATTGACATGCGTTTAAGAGAAATACAATTGTATGTGGCTAAAGGATGGATTCCAAAAGTTGATACATATTGCTTACTTCTGGTATAGTAGCTCAAAAACCCTGAAAAATCTCATAAAGAGATTAAGGAAACTCTTATAGATATCAAACGATATATGTCCATAATCTTTCAATAGTTATTAGGAAAGTACAAAGATATATAGTTGTTCAAGCTCGTGACTTAGCAAAGTTTTTGTTATGAAATTCTATATTATTAAAGTATAATTATTAATGAAATGATGTTTACATTATAAAAAAAAAGTGATTTTTTTATATATAAATAAATTTCGCTTTCTTTACCACTTAGCATTGTAGAGAAGGTAAAAAAAGATTATTGATGCAACTTTAACTTTATTTCATAAGTGAAATAAAATAATAATAAAAATAAGTGATAGCAATCTCGGATTTTTCCCCCCAATATTCATATTGGGGCTTAAAATTACTAAAATACACAATAACTTTTTTTTTATTCTCATTCTATAGAAAATACACAATATTCATATCTGGCAGCTTCGTTTTCCAAAAAAACTTTATATAAAAAAATAAAAATAATAATTCCTTTGGAAAACAAATTTGAGAGATTCGTTTTTCCTGAAAACGAATCCCCCAAATCTGTTTTCAAAGAATTATAAAAAATAAAAAAAAATTAAGTTTTAAGGGAAGCCAATAAAAGAACAAAATAAGAGAGCAGAGCGCGTTCTGCACGTTTAGCTCCGAACCATCGCACAGCCGCCTCCACGCCGCACCGTCTGAATCCGTGCCACGTTGCGCATCTATTGACCTTGCAGCCTCGACGCCCGGTTTTCCGCTAATAGAAAATCTCACACGGAAGGAACCCTAATTCCGAAAAAAGATAACTGCTTTCTGGAGCCCTAACTTCTGGCGGTTTCCCCTTAATTTCGGCGGTGCCCTGCGGAAAGGTGGCCGATCTGTTCCTAACGCCACGGCGGCAACTGTATCTGGTGTAAATTCGACGTCGAGGCCAATGATTCAAGAAGCATTGCAGGTAACGCCTTGCATATTGCAGCCTTGTTTAATAGCTATTTCTTTGTGGATTTTTTTTTTCTTTGTATTTTATATACTAGAGCTATTATAAATTTAAACTAATTGGGTCAACCAGTTCTTATGTGAATACCAATTGCTACAATTAAGATGGTGTATAAACAAAAATACAAGACCGCATGAACCAGAATTGAAATCCCACTAGTGTACATGTTCCCGAACTCCAACACTCTTGTTCTCGCTGGCAGCTGAAATAGCAGTCTCGGCGACAAGAGAATGAACATAGCCACTGCAACCACAACTGGCCCCCAGTCGGTTGTCATTTTTCTTTTCTTTCAAAACCTAGCTCACACCCTCAACCATAACCAACTCCTGCAAACTAATGAGATTGGAATGGAAAAAATGAGAGAGACACAAGTAAAGAGAGGAAACAAATTGGGGGTTCTGTAATATATAGTATGTAGGAAAAATGACTGAATCTCTGTACGGCCTGGTTTCTTTGTGTGGAAGCATTGGTGGGATGCTATACTAAACTTGGATGGTAAGAGAAAGTAGATTTATGTTACAAGGAAAAGCATACTTATGGTAGTGGATCTGCATTTTTTCCCTTGCAAGTTTTTTGATTCATCTTTTGTGTGTTTCTGTGTATGTGTGCTGGAGATGGATGGAGAATTAGATGAGTCTTGTGATTTGGCTTTCAATAAATGGAAAGTTGTTAAAACAAGTAGTATATCTCTTTATCTTTGCTTTATGATGATTGATGACAGATGAAGAGTTAGGAGTTTCTCAAGTATACTGAGTGGCATATTTATATTAAAACTTAATAAAGATAGGATAGAAAAGAGGAAGAGGATTCATGGTGCTGGGTGTTGCATTTGCATATGAAAAAGACAAATTCCAATGTTCTGATTTTCCTTGGTTCATCTGAGTCTTCACCAGAGAGATAGCAAGAGGATGAAGTTGTCGATAATTGATATTACAGTAGCCAAGAAAGTGTGAGACTCTATTCTTGAACCAACAAAGAGATTAACTCATTGGGTATGGGTAAAGGATGTTATATATTGCTATAGTTGATTTGACATGATAATTGATTTGTAAAAGCTTCAAAATATTTTATGCTATGTTCTGAAAACATCAAGAACAATATAGTTTTGAAGATTAAATCTATACCGAGGACATTGCTAATTTGGGATTAAAGCAGCCCCAAAAGTCGTTATCTTCTTCTTCTCGCAAACATCTTTTTTTTGTAAACTTCCCTGTTCTCTCTCTGTCTCTCATTTTTTTTACTCTGTGTACTCCGGTGGGTGTAGGTTTGAAGCTCATGAAAATGGCGTCGGCAGTTGGATCTTTTCCAACTTCATGTTCCTTGTCTGCATCATTCCGGGTACGCTTGCCTCTTTTGGTACTGGTTCCGTAACAAATTAATTGTAGGTGGTGGTGATTATTACAGTATCTCTTAACATTTCAGTGGTGGCATGATCACCCGTTTCAGAGTTGGCTTAGGCCCAATCCTAAGCCCTTTTTCCATAAAACCAGTCAAGCTGCTGCCCCTGGTTGGTGTAATATGACCAATCTCTTATTTGCAGTTTTTTAGGATTGATCATTTTTAGTTGTTTCTTCCCCTCCTAATGTGTTTCTATCTACGAAGTTCACTTCTTTACTTCAAAGCCTAAGCTTACCCTCAAATCCCTTCTCAATCATTTTTAGTCCTTTGGTTTTCAGCTGCTGAAGATGACAAGTTAGGGGTGTGTTTGCCTCTTGTTGATCGTCGGAAACTTGTCTTGTCTTCTTTTGTTGCATTGTTGATGCTCACTTACTTCAATGGAGATAACACCCCTACCCTGGCTGCTCAATTTGGTGACATTGAGTAATACATGCCTTTATAAGTAAAAATAGGTTTACGTTTAATTGTTTCTGTTGGAGTCCTAGTTTGTAGGAGTTGTGCAGATCATGCACTTGACAGTGTTTTAAGTGGTTTCCAGTTGTGGCGATCATGTCTTTGATAGTGTCCTACTTTTATGTTGCTTCTGTTATGGTTTTGCCTATATAATAGGCCCTTTGGTTTTATCTGAGATATGCAGAGAAACGTATTTCTCCTTCTACCTTGTGCCTCTTATTTTTCTGAGTTAACAGTGGTATCAGAGCCATTAAAACGCCTGAGATCAGAAAACAAACCCAGTTCAAATGGCCAATGATTCTAATTTTGTGCAAGCTGCCATCCCTCGCTTCGATGGTCACTATGACCATTGGAGCATGCTGATGGAAAACTTTCTAAAATCAAAAGAGTATTGGGCAGTAGTTGAGACTGGAATTCAAGAGCCACCAGCAGCTACGGTTCTGACAGAAACGCAGACAGCAGAGCTTGAAGTGAGAAAGGTCAAAGACTTGAAAGCCAAGAATTATCTCTTTCAAGCCATTGAACGTCCCATCTTGGAAACCATTCTTTGCAAAGATACAACCAAGGCTATTTGGGATTCAATGAAGACAAAATATCAAGGCTTGTCAAGAGTGAAGTGTTCACAGTTTCAAACCTTAAGGAGGGACTTTGAAGTGTTGCAAATGAAGGATGGTGAATCTGTTACGGGCTTCTTTGGGAGGACAATGGAGATTGCAAATAAGATGAGATGCAATGGAGAGAAAATGGGAGATGTTACCATAGTGGAAAAGATTCTGCGTTCTATGACACAAAATTTTAACTATGTGGTGTGTTCTATTGAAGAGTCAAAGGATATAGAGAGCTTATTTGTTGATGAATTGCAAAGTTCTTTGCTGGTCCATGAACAAAAGATGAACAGAAGTCCACCAACAGAGCAGCAAGCTTTGAAGGCTTCTGCCCCTATATCTTCCTTTAATTCTAGAGGTAGAGGTAGGGGTCGAGGCAGAGGCCGAGGCCGAGGCAGAGGAGACCAAACCAGTAATCTGGGGAGTGAACAGAACTTTCAAGGTAGGGGAAGAGGTCGAAATCCTCAATTTGACAAGTCCAAGATAGAGTGCTATCGATGCCATAAATTTGGTCACTTTTGATCTGAATGTTATACTAAACTGCCAACTGACAAAGAAAATGGCGTGACTTCAAATTTCGTCGAACAGAAGGAAGCAGAAACATTGTTGATGGCTATTCAAGGTAAAAAAAACCTAAATCCGATGTTTGGTACATGGATACAGGCTGTAGCAACCATATGAGTGGAAGTAAGTCTTCTTTTTCTGCTCTAAATCAGGAATTTTGTTCAACTGTTAGTTTTGGTGATTGCTCTTTTGTGAAAGTAATGGGTAAAGGGGATGTTAAGATAAAAACCAAGAATAGTTTTGTTGAAACAATCTCAAATGTGCTATATGTTCCTGATTTAAAGAGTAATCTGTTAAGTGTTGGTCAGTTACAAGAAAATGGTTATGTTATCACTATTAAACAAGGTGTTTATGAAATCTATGATCCTGTGAGGGGTGCTATGGCAGTTGTTGAAATGGGTTCTAATAGGTTGTTTCCATTGAAGATTGAATCTATTCAGTCTTGCTTGATGGTTGAGATGAAAAATCCTTCATGGCTATGGCACTTTCGGTATGGCCATTTAAGTTTTGGTGGACTAATGACTCTCAATAAGAAAAATATGGTGACTGGTCTTCCTCAGATAGTCTCCCCTTCCTAGGTGTGTGGAGATTGTGTTGTTGGCAAACAGCATCGTCTTCAATTTCCCAAAAACAAGTCACGGAGAGCAAAGAATGTTTTGGAGTTGGTGCATTCAGACATATGTGGACCTTTGAATCCAGCCTCTAATGGAGGCAAAAATTATTTCATTACATTCACTGATGATTTTTTGAGAAAAACTTGGGTGTATTTTTTGCAGGCTAAATCTGAAGCTTTTCTTGCATTTAAGAAGTTCAAAGCTCACGTTGTAAATGAAGCTGGGAAAAACATTAAGACCTTTCGTACTGATCGTGGAGGTGAATATTGCTCAAGGAATTCAAAAATTTCTGTGTGGAGCATGGCATTCGAAGAGAGCTTACAGTGCCTATACACCACAGCAGAACAGTGTATCATAAAAGAAAAACAGAATCATTCTCAATATGGTGAGAAGCTTGTTAACACAAGAGAAAGTACCAAAGTCTTTTTGGCCAGAAGCGATCAATTGGAGTGTTCATATTTTGAATAGAAGCCCAACCTTTACTGTTCAAAATATGATACCGAAAAAGGCATGGAGTGGGAGAAAGCCAGCAGTAGATCATTTCAAAATATTTGGATGCATTGCATATGCTCATGTGCCAGATCAAAAAAGGAAGAAACTTGATGACAAAGCAGAAAAGTGTGTCTTCATTGGTGTAAGTGAAACCTCTAAAGCTCACAAATTGTATAATCCCTCAACAAAGAGGATTGTGACCAGCAGGGATGTTACATTTGATGAAGAAAACACTTGGGATTGGAATCATCTGCAACCTACTCAAGTGTTGCTTGATGAAAGTGATGAGAATGGAAAAATTTCAGTTGAAGAACCATCAAGAGTAACTTCCACAGTTGCTGAAAATCTGCAAATAGATAATGATGATGAAGAAGCTAGTTCACTTCGTCGGATAAGAAGAAGGCCTGGATGGATTGAAGACTATAAGGTAACAGGGGTTCAAGACTCGATCACTCACTTTGCTCTATTTTCAGATTGTGATCCTGCAAGTTTTGAGAGTACTGTCAAAGAAGAAAAATAGAGAAGAGTAATGGATGATGAGATCAATTCCATTGAGAGGAATGACACTTGGGAGCTGTGTGATCTTCCTAAAGGGCACAACACCATTGGTGTAAAGTGGGTCTTTAAGACAAAGTTTAAACAAGAATGGTGATGTGGACAAGTACAAAGCATGCTTGGTGGCAAAAGGGTACAAGCAGCAATCTGGGATTGATTATACAGAGGTTTTTTCCCTTGTTGCAAGGCATGACACAATCAGGTTGGTAGTTGCATTAGCTGCCCAGAATTCTTGGCCTATTTTCCAACTTGATGTAAAATCAGCTCTTACATGGATATTTTGAGGAGAGGGTCTTTGTTGATCAACCCCCAGGTTATGTCAAGATTGGAAGTGAACACAAAGTATACAGGCTGAAGAAAGCACTCTACGGGTTGAAACAAGCGTCGCATTGAATCATACTTTATTAAAGCTGGTTTCTTGAAATGTCCCTATGAGCATACACTTTTTGTGAAGATTGGAGATAAAGGTAAAATGCTCATTGTCTGTCTGTATGTTGATGATGTGATATTTACTGGAAATTGTGATGCCATGTTTAGAGACTTTAAAATGTCTATGATGGATGAGTTTGAGATGTCTGATCTTGGTATGATGCATTACTTTCTTGGCTTAGAAGTGGTGCAATCTGGTGATGAAATTTTTCTATGTCAAAAGAAGTATGTGGGTGAAATTTTGGACAGATTTCAAATGAAGGAGTGCAACCCAACAAGCACACCTATGGAGTTTGGTTCAAAGCTGCACAAGGATCTGAAAGGGAAGAAGGTTGATAGCACTGTTTACAAACAAATTGTGGGCAGTTTGTTGTATTTAACTGCAACAAGACCAGACATAATGTATGTTGTGAGTATGATTAGTAGGTATATGGAGATTCCTACAGAATTGCACATGTTAGCTGCTAAAAGGATCCTTCGCTACTTACAAGGAACTACAGATTTTGGGCTGTTTTACAAAAAAGGTGAAAAATCTGATTTGTTGGGTTTTACAGATAGTGATTATGCAGGTGATCAAGATGATAGGAGGAGTACATCTGGTTTTATTTTTATGCTGGGAACAGGTGCCATTTCTTGGTCTTCCAAGAAGTAGTCAATTGTCACTTTGTCAAGTACAGAGGCTGAGTTTGTTGCTACTACAGCTTGTGCTTGTCAAGCAATTTGGCTAAGGAAAATCCTTGAAGAATTGAAGTTTAAACAACCGGGAGCTACTACAATTTTCTGTGTAGTAGTTCGGAAATCAAGTTGTCAAAAAATCCTATGTTGCATGGAAGGAGCAAACACATAGATGTGAAGTACCATTTTTTGAGGGAATGCAGTAGTGATGGAAAAATTGATCTGAAACACTGCAAGAGTGAAGAACAGTTGGCTGATATTTTTACAAAACCTCTCAAGATTTTACCCTTCCAAAATTTAAGGAGGTTGATGGGTGTCACCACTTTGAAGAATGTGTGAGTTTCTGCTGCAGAACTTAAGCTGATACACAGCAGTGTTCAGCTTAAGGGAGGGATTGTTAGATAAGTAAAAATAGTTTTACGTTTAATTGTTTCTGTTGGAGTCCTAGTTTGTAGGAGTTGTGCAGATCATGCACTTGATAGTGTTTTAAGTGGTTTCCAGTTGTGGAGATCATGTCTTTGATAGTGTCCTACTTTTATGTTCCTTCTGTTATGGTTTTGCCTATATAATAGGCCCTTTGGTTTTATTTGAGATATGTAGAGAAACGTATTTCTCCTTCTACCTTGCGCCTCTTATTTTTCTGAGTTAACAGCCCTCACATTTCTTTTATAGTTCTCAAAAAGTTGGCATAACTCTTGTTAGTCTGTCCTTAAATTGCCTTCATAGATGACTTTCCTTCAAATTTCCAATCAGTTCTTTGTTGCACTGTTGATTATCTTGTTTCTCTATCTCATGTTTTCTATGTTTTAGAACACACCACTTTGGTCCTTGCATAATCATCTGATTAATATTTGCAACCTCTTGCAGATCTGAACACTAATTCTCGGCTCACTGTTTGACCATACAGTGCATGCATTGAGGGGAAATGATTATGGCAAGACCAAGATGCGGTATCCTGACTACACTGAGACGCTGTCAGGCCTTCAGTATAAGGTCTTCAACGATTCCAAACCAACTCTGTGTGTCTTTCTTGATTGTCTTCTCCACGGCTCACCTTGATTTTAACTCTTAAATGAAAAAGAGTGCAGGACCTGCGTGTTGGAAATGGACCAACCCCAAAGATAGGAGAGACAGTCGTGGTTAGCCTTGCATTCTATTTTGCACTATTTCGTTTTTTCATTTTCTTGTTCAAGGTTATCACTTTTTACTCTTCACACTGCAAAAGTACGGATTAAATCCCTCTGGATGAAGATATCTGCATCTCATTTAGATGATAGTTCTGTAATATCACTGCACTTTTCAGGTTGGTTGGGATGGTTACACTATTGAATATTATGGCCGCATATTTGAAGCTCGCAACAAAAACAGTGTGGTTCCTTTGAGGTATCATAGCATCTTCAGTTATAGAGACATGCCTACTCTTTAGTTTCTCCGCAGAAGTTGGTCATATTTTGTGATAAATCATTTTCTGTTCATCGTATGTAGGGTGACGAGAAGGAGTTCTACAAATTCAACGGAGTTCTACCATCATTTGAGTAAGCTGTTTCAGGCATGGCACCTGGTGGTGTGAGAAGGTGCTTTGTATTCTTCTGAAACCTCCCCATTTATCAACCAACTTCCCCAATGAGCACAATTGGATTGGATTATGGTTCAATCAAATCTTGTGTTATGCATTAACTATTGTTCCTCCCGATGTTTGCAGGATTATTGTTCCTCCAGAACTAGGATATCCTGACAATGACTTCAACAAGAAGGGTCCAAGGCGGCCAACAACATTTTCTGTAATGCAGATAACTCTAGTCTTCTATGTTCTTACACTTGTATCAATAGTGAATTAATGCTTTAATTTCTTCTGGACGGGGCCAGCGAGCGTTGGACTTTGTTCTGAAAAACCAGGGATTGATAGACAAAACTCTCTTGTTTGATATTGAGATCTTGAAAATCGTTTCAAGTTGAGGCCTTCTGGTCCCTGTACTTAATGTATCTGTACGATGATTATACTCGTCTTTATTTTTTTATATATTTCAAAGCCTAATTAACAAATTACCATCCTCATTATTATGAGTTGTTCATTATTATAAGCTGACGACATTTGTATGCATGCATTCCCTTGCTCTCTCGATTTTAGTAATAGAACTATCGTCTGCTTATAACACTAGTACATATATATTTTTTTTTAAAAAAAATGATGATTTTAAGGATTGAAATATGATTGTGCTCAATTTTCTGAAGTAGTTGATTCTGGGAATTTTCGAAACACACACTTCCAATCTCCGAAGTAATTGATCGTTCTACAATTGTTTGTAAATTTTGAATAATAATCGGCTATGACTTTCGCAATCTTACTTTTAATGAAATGTTAGTTCGTTTTTGTTTAAAAAATCATGCAGCATTTTAATGAAATGTTAGTTTGTATTTTTGGTTTTTAAACTATGCAATCTAAAGAAAATTGGTTTATCAATCAATTTGTTCACAAAAAACAACTTTGCCTTCACAACTCTATTCTTTTAACACAAAAAATCCTCCAAGGAATTCGAAATTTCAAACATCAAGGTGATTAGTCACATTTAGTTACAAAAACCCACTAGTTTTGTCCAAATTATCTAATAACCCTTGAGGTTTCAGAAATTACAAGCCGGCCATGAAATTTCAAAATATTACCCACGAACCATGAAGTTTCAAAAAAATTACCAGCTGGACCATGAAATTGCACCATGCAAATGTAGGTTTCAGTTGGTAATCTTTTTAACTTCAGGGTCCATTCTATAACTTGGACAAAGGCAATTTTTTCATAATTTTCTCTAGCATGAGAGTCTCAATGGTCGAAATTATGAATTAATAGTATCATTTGTATCTAATCTTGAATATAAGATGCTAACAAGTAATTACTACAACTCACAACAATAGCAAAAGACAAGGAAATAAACATAGAACAAAGCTGAAGCATCATGAAACACATGAGCCGAAGTACAGCAGAACTCCAAAACTTCATCGTTTATCAAAACTCAACTAAACAAAATGTCACAGTTTCGAAACAACAACATAATAATGATGTTCCTAAAACAATCCTGGATCTATCAGTGTGCGTAGCCAATGTCATTCAAATATAACTAACAAGAACATAACCGATAACTCATTCATAACAGCTCGCCCAGAAAGCACTACCGATGCACCTATGTGAAATACTAGGTAGAAAGGAAAGGATAACAAGAAAATTACCAGAGACACTGGTTGTGCAAGCTGATGCCATTCCTAGCGACTGACAACAGCTACTTGCATTCCAGTTAATTGTGATGACATTGGATGAAGGAATGAAAGTAACTTTGCTGCTGTCGAATTCACTATGATTGATGGTAGTGATGCAACTTGTATAACAATACTTTTCCACCAGCATTTCCCATTGCCATAAAACCTCCATGGGGACTGAAGTCTAAGCAGCGGGGATAGTGCAAGCTTCTAGTCGGAGGAGGCCAGTTTGAGAAAACAGTCAACGAGGGAACATGGATCAATTTCAAACTGTTCTTTTTCATGCTTGAGCAGATGGCCAAGATTTTAGAATCATGGTTGAATTTCATAAAATCCACTTTTGTGGTCAAGTTCTCTATAGTCTTAGCTGGCTTCCTCTTCCCCCCTAAAAAGTCATCCTTGTTGTAGATATTAACAATTCCACTGTCTGAACCAGCTGCAAACAGATTTCCACCAGGGGACGTGCAGAGAGATGTTCCAGTAAGGCAGCCTTCATCAACACCTTTGTGAAAGCAAGTCCTTGTTCTCAGATCCCAGCGGTAAATCTGCCCATCTCCCCCTGAACTCAACAGTTGATTACCTTCATTGGTAAAAGCTACTGACCTCACTGTTCCATTCATTTTCAGGGTCCCAATTAGTTCTTTTGTTTTGGCCGAAACTAATAAAATGTAACCTTCATTACCAAGAAAAGCTATTGTGTTAGAATCAGGGGAAACCTCAAATGTTTCCAAGCTCTTCTCCTCTCTACCAGTTAGTGGACCTATTTTATCAAACTTTGCTTTTACTAAGTCAAAGCTATAAAAGAACTTTCTTCGCCCTGATACAATAACAGCAGAACCATCGGGTAGGAAAGATGCCTTTCGAATTGGACAATCATCAAGGAAGATACTCTGAATCTTGGTATTCCTTTTTCCATCAATTTGAAAAAATCTCAGCCTTCTATCCAGTCCAGCAGTAAGGAGTAACTGGGCATTCCTGTGGAACTGAACTGAATTTATTGGACCAGCGGAAGGCTCTTCCACATTGGCATCAACCAGTCTGGAATACTCAAGAAGTCCAGGTAACAGTTTTGTGCCACCTTTCACAACTAGATCCTCATCAGTACGAAGGATGTCACTCAAAGCTGCAGTATTCTTTCCATCATCTGAATCTTCACTATCAGAGCCATAATTTATCTCACGTGAATTAAGGTTCGCCCATTCAGTGCCTGGATTTAACTTAACATGCTGAGCCCTCAGTCTTGATACATAAGCAGAACCAGATATCACAGACTCATCCTCTTCTTTTCGAAGCTTCCTCAATCTGTTCACTTTAGCTATGTTCACACTGGTTTTCTCCTCTTCTTCATCTTGCCACACAGGTTTCCTCTGCCCAGTTTCCTTTTCATCACCACTCTCCTCAGCCAAGTCAGTGTCCTCTTCATAGATAGATAAACCACTATTTGCAGACCTATCCACGAAAAACGTAGCAGCAGTTTCATCAACCTCATTTCCAGCATCTGCTTCATGCTTTGCGAATTCAATGGGAGAATACAATTTACCAAACAAAAGGTTTTCAAGCTTCTTCATTTCCCTCTCTTGCTCTAATTCTAAGTTACCATTCTCTCCCTTCTGCTCTTTCTTCTTCTTCTTCTTCTGATGGCTGACAGCTTGCAGATCAGACACATGCCCGTCATCAACCTGCTCTGAAGTCTCAGTAACTGAAAGCTTAGAATCAGCCTTCCTTTTACCCTTATCTAACTGATCCCTTGGACCAGCATTTTGAGATATTAAGCTAACCATATCAAGATTATGAGGATCTGCAAAAATGAAAACATAAAAGAGTAAACATCATACCAGCCAAAAACCATACACGTGTATGTGTGTGTTCAATTCAACCCGAGAAAGAATGACACTAATAACACATAAGATAAGTTGCTTAAACAAAATAACAAGTTCCATATTTGGTTCATTAAATAAATGTGCAATTGCGAATATATTACTCCCTCCAAAAAAAAAAGAGAAAATTCCCATTTCTAAACATTTGCCCGTTCCGGTCTCCTATTCCAACTCTATTACATTTGTCTAACTCTACCTACTAACTAATTACTCTATATCCATCTCACTAATTACGTTAACTTTTCCATAGTTAGAAAAAAGCGGCTACCGTCAATTACATGGAAAAAAAAAAAAAAAAACCTCAAAGTTCAAGCAACCGTTGAAAATAACTCCGAGATGGGAAACGATGAAAGCACAGCAGAGCAGAGTAGGGAAAGTTCGTGGTGCAATTTTTTATTGTTGAGCTTCATAGAACTACCGATAGGCATTAAGAGGCAAACCCAAATCCTTCCACCCCACAGTTCTTCTATTGTCAAATTAAACCGAAGAATTCCCTGAATTTGATGTAATAACAACAAAAATAAATCCATCCATAATCGTTTTTTCCATCTTCATAATTACTTGCAGTTCCATACATGATATATATACCACGAAAACACTACTTAAACTCCATATTTACTCAATATATACCACGAAGACACAAACGAATTTACCTGCCCTGGATTGAGGTGGGAATTATTGAAACACTCTTTCGTCTCCGGCAGGGCTTTTGCGATAAAGAGGAGCGCCGTCGCAGCTTTGGAGAGAAGAGCCGATGTCTTATGCGAATTGCGATGAAGGGTTTAAGAAATAAGAACAAAGGTGTAAAATGCAGCACCGATTTTATTATTAAAAAATATAAATGACCAAAAATCCCTTTAACAATCCAACAACAATTATATATATATATTTTCAGTTTTGCCCTTTCCATCACAAAACAGTCCCAATTTTCTTTATTTTTTTTAGTTTCCGAATCGCTCGGAGAATTTTTACATACCATTTGTATTTTAACACTAGTAATAATTAATTATTCATGTTCTAAATAAAAAAATATTTATGTCGGGGGGTGTTTTCTCTTTTTTCGATTTATTTATTTTTATTTTTTAATTATAAATATATTTTAAATTAGTGTTTTTTTTTTTAGTTTAGACATTTATGAATATTTTTTATTTAGGACTTATGAATTTTTATAGTTTATGTAATAGAAAATGAGTATTTTATGATAAGTGAGTATTTTTACATACTAATTGTATTTTAACAAAGTATTATTGCTGGCAGTACAGAGAGGTTCAGGTCCTTGGCGTTCGGCGACAGCGTTGGAGGGAATCTCGGAGTTGAGGAATATCTATGGGAACATTTCTCAGTTATATAGCGAATGTAATGCAGCGGTAGATAATTTGGCTCAAACAACATATTTGACTGGCATCATAGAGTTCTTTATACACAATACTCTCCCTAGAAGTGCTATGGCCTTGGTAACACTAGATGCTAGGGGTTTCCCCTATATCCGGGTCTAAGCTGGTATTCTTTTTTTTTTCTGCTTAGTTTTTCACATGTATAGGCTGCATTTGCATTTTTTCATCGTTGTACTTCTAAAGCAAGGCTCATTATGTCCCTCTTGGAATTTTTGACATTTTTGCCACTTTATCATTTTAATAAAGGGTCCCTAAGCTTCCCAGCCACTCAATATGTTGTTACCTAAATAAATAAATAAAAGTTGTATTTTAACACTACTAATGATTAATTATTCATGTTCTAAATAAAAAAAATATGTATAAGGGCATGCTTGATAACCTAACTTAATGTTTAAAATTATTTGATTAAGAGATAATGACTTTTACTGAGTTTGATAACGGAAATACAAACATCTTAATCATTTAAGCACTGCTTATTTCCTTTACAAAAATTTAAGCGGAAAAAGTCAACTTTATCTTTTAATGCTCCACGTAATAATTCTTTAAATAATTTATATTTTAATTTCTGAATCTATCCCTTTTATTTTATTCATATTGATTTAATTATAATTATTACATTATTTTTTCTTCATTAGAATGCCATGGATTTTAAAATTTGTCATTACAATATTGTGAAATAAAATTTATTATTATTATATTTTGGTATTAAAAATTTATTTAATAAATTATATCATTTGCATGTTTTTATGAATCTCATTTATATTATATGTTTTATATTACTTATATAATTTTATTAATTATATATGAGTTTTATTGTAAAATTTTTATTTTTTTAAGACTACAATAATGGATTCATTTTTTTATTTTTAGGGGTTTTAATAAATTATAATAATATATATTTTTTGGTATTTTAATCATTTAATTTAATGTGCTTTATCCTATCTTATTTCCTTTTATTTTTCATTAATCATAATTGATGTTTTTTATTATAAAATTTGATATTTTGCATATTTAAATATAAAAATTCAACGTAAGGGTACAATGATATATTTTCAAGATTTTAACATTAAGATCAGCATATTTATCAAACAAGATCGAGTGATTAAGCATTATGATTCAGAGATTCGAAAAATATATTTCAACACTAAGATGTTAAGTGTTTAATCAATTCAGCATTAAGATTTCAGTATTAAACATTCAGATATAAGCATTAATTTTTATCAAACAGGGCCCTAAATGTCTAAATTAAAGAAACACTAATTTAAAATGTATTTATAAATAAAAAACTGAAAAAAGGGGAAAAAAAAAAAGAGAGAGAAAAAAACCCCACGTCTGCCTAGGGTATGGATTACCCTAGGCTGTGGTGGACTGGGGATGTCTTTTTCCTTTTTTCTAGTTTTCATTTTATTTTTAGTTTTTTTTAATTATAAATACATTTTAAATTAGTATTTTTTTAAATTTAGACATTTATAAATATCTTTTATTTAAAACATGAATAATTAATAATTATTAGTGTTAAAATACAATTTCTAAATATGCAAAGTGACCAAATTGGGGCTGTTTTGTGACGGAAAGGGAAGAACTGGAAAAAAAAAAAAAAGAGAAGTAAAAATTGTTGTTGGGTTGTTAAAGGGGGCTTTTTGGTCTTTTTCTTTTTTAATAATAAAAGCAGTACTGCTGCTTTTAACAACCCTCTTTAAGAAACGTCTTCCAAATCTGCTTAGTAATTACGTTTTGTTTTTCCCCGGTTAATGGTAGCCGCTAACTTCTAACTATGAAAAACGTTAGCGTGATTAGTGAGATGGTTAGAGAGTAATTAGTTAGTAGGTAGAGTTAGACAAGTGGCACACTCTTCTTGGTGGAATAGGGAATGAAATAGGGACTTGGAATAAGAGACCCGTAGCGACATTTCCCTGTCCAAAAGAAGAGTATTGTGTTTTTTTACAAAAAAAAAAAAAAGATTATTGTAATTTTTTCTAAACATCTTATTGTCTTAAAAAAAAGAAGGTATTGTGTGTTGTACCTTAAACTTACAATAAGTTCTACATTTTCAAAACACTCCTTTCATTTTGGGACAGGGTACTGGATAGATGTTCAATCTCAAATAAACCCTACTTTTTAAAATTGTGATAAGTTTGTATCGGTTGGTTCTGCTCATACCAGGAAAATTAGAATGGGAAAAACCAATCTCCATATAACCAAATTGGTTTCTTGGTCTGGTTATCAGTTAGGGTTTCAGTTGTACCAAATTCAAATAAAACAAAAGCTCTGTAATAGCAATGCATTGAAGAAAAACCATTTAATTTATGCTAGCAAGGATGAAGAATGACAACTCTATAAGGTATTGATACAATACAAGTGCAAAGAATGAAAATACAAACTTAAATATGTCACCAAATATGAACTGTTTGGATGCAAATACAAAATAACCAATCGAACCTATGCAAAACATAATCAAAATAAATTAGAAACCACAAATGAAGGCAATACGTAGTTGACAACCAAAATTTTCCTACTATGAAACTCCCAACAGTTCAAGTGCAATGGAGCTAGGGGTGTAAACGAGTTCAGCTCCTTGCGAGTAGCTCGGTCAAAACTTGGCTCGAGCTTGGTCAAACTTGAGCTCAAGCCGGCTCGTTTAATAATCGAGCCGAGTTTGAGCCCAATTACTACTGGCTCGAGGGCTCGTCGAGCCTGTCGAGCCCGGCTCTTTATATAATTTTAGAATATATTTTATAATATTTTTATATTTTTTAAGTATTAATTAAAAAAATTAGTTCGAGCTCAAAAGCTCGCTCTACTCCGAGCTCGAGCCTATTATAACTTGGATGAGCTGAACTCAAGCCCAAATATTTAGGCTCAATCGACCTCTAGCCGAGCTTGAGCTTGACTGGTTTTTATCTAGCCAGCTCGATAAGACCCCAACTCGGCTCTTTTACAGCCCTAAATGGAGCTGGGGTTGTACAACTGATGAAATTAGACAAACCTTAGGTTGTCTAGGTAAACGGCGACGGCCACGCCGAGGGAGAGGGCAACAACGATGGAGAGGGCGACGGCGAGGGGGAGGGCAATGGCGGGAGATTGAGGTAAGTTTTCACAACACAAAATTGAAAGAAAATCGACGGGCATGAGATAGGTTTAGGGGTCTCAACGGGTAAAATAAGGAAAAATGGCAAGATTAGTCCCTTTTGTTTGGACCAGTGGCAATTTCAGTCCCTTACATTTCATCGTGGCAAAAAATGGTCCCCTATGTCAATGTTGTTTGACCTGGACCGGACATTGACCCACCAACGTTAAGGATTCGCACGATTCGAGGGGTCAACCCGAGGGTCAACCCAGATGATGTCATAAATAAATAAATAAATAAATATATACATATATATTAAAAGAAAAACTAACATGTCCCCATAATGTAACAAATTGATAGTTAAAAGGGTTGGTTGCAAAAGTTAAAAGTTTAGGGAGTAATTCAAGATGTAGAAAAAAGTTTAGCTTGATTTTTTACAATTAATTCTAACAATTATAAGCTGCATATTTCAGTCTCCACCCTCTCCGACCGTAGCTCGATTCTGGTTCTCGCTCTCCCATCAGGCACGCCCCTCATCGATTCACCACCGTCGCCGCTGCTTCGCATCCAATAGCCCAGACAACACATAATCGTTCAGTTTGGACTAGCTCACCCTACTCACCGCCGCTATATCCTAGCGCCACCAGGCGATTCGCCCCTAATATCTTCTCAGCTTGTTCCTCCGTCCCATTTTAGTTTCTACTAAAAAAAAGATGAATTGGGCCATCTCATTTTTGTGCAGTTGTATCGTAGTTGAAGCTGAAAAATAATTTGCTTGGACAGTTAAATTTTCTGGGTTCTTGAGTTTCGATAAGTTTATGACGTGTTATTGATTCTTTCAAATTTTTTGGCTTTGTAAAAGTTGGGTCTGGTCTGGGATTAAGTTCATATCTCCTGATTGTGGACACAGTTATACATAAGCTAATAGTGTCATAATTGTTTATTTTTAGCTTGGAATTTGTTAATTTTAGGCTAGTGATTGCGGTGGTGTATGCCCTGTTTGGCAGAAATGAAATAATGGAACCAAAAATCCTTATTGAACACAGAAAACCTGCCACTACTACAGAATAGAGTTTTAACACCTCTCAATTAAAGCATGTTTTGTGATACCAGGTTTAAATAATTCTTACTTTGTTGTGCTTACAAAATCTGTTATACAAAAAACATGTTTCGAAGATAATTTTTTCAAAACCTGTTTCACTTTTCTAAACCTGTTTGAGGAAATTAGATTTCTATTATATATATATTTTTCCAGTAAAACAGGTCTGAAAATTATTTTCTAAACTTGTTCTCGAAAAAAATAATTTTATTTATTTTTTCCAAAACATGCTTTACTGAAACAGGTTTGAAAATTATTTTCTAAATCAGTTCCCGAAAAACATATTCAATTATTTTTCTTTCAGAACCTGTTTTACTAACGAGTAATGATACACAATTCAACTAATCTCCTTAACTTTCTCATAGCAAGTGAGGTGTCATGCATTCATTAGCTACACTTTTATAAAATAATTATTAATACTTGACCAATGAATGCATGATACCTCACTTGCTATGAAAAAGTTGAGGAGATTAGTTGAGTTTTATATCATTACTCCTTACTAAAATAGGTTTGAAAATTATTTTCTAAACCTGTTCTCGAAAAACATAATTCGATTAAGTTTTTTTTTTTTTTTCTTTCAAAACCTGTTTTACTAAAGCCGATTTTGATATTATTTTCTAAACATGTTTTCAAAAAATATATATCAATAATGTTTTTAAAAACCTTTTTTTACTAAGACCGATTTTGAAATTATATTCTAAACATGTTCCCGGAAAATAGATTTTAATAAAAGAAAAAGAAAATTTCTCTCTAAACCTGTGAATTTCCTATAGTTTATTATTTAAATGAATTACTATTATGTAGTTTAGTTTATTTTACCGGAAAAATGGCAAATTTAGTCCCTTTTGTTTGGACTCGTGGTAATTTTAGTCCCTTACGTTTCATCGTGGCAAAAGTAGTCCCTCACGTTTGTTTGTTGTGGCATTTTGGTCCTAGGGCCCCTTTTGAAATAAAAATAAATAAATTTAGGGCTTTCTTGTGATTTTCATATTCTTCAATGGCCCAAACATTAATTAATTTTACAGAATTCAGCTTCTTCCTCCTCTCCTTTGAACTTGGACTTTCAAGAGCCCTTTTCTCTTGCTCCTCTTCCTCTTCCGCAACAGCAGTATTCACATTCACATTCCATTCATCACCCTCTTGATTTCTTGCCAGCTTTTGTTCTCAAAGCATCCAATATTTCCCATACTGTTATTTCACTATCACGTTGGTCTTCATCGAAACTTCGCTAATGTCGCAGGCGTCATTTCGGCCTTATTCATCACGTTCTTCAAATGTTCATCTAAATCCTTCTCCCGATCGCCATATCGTAGCCCAGATAATTCTTCAACATAATCTTCAATGTTGGGTAAGTACAGTAGCTCATATAATTATGCATGTGCATCGATCAGTGCATGTCCATCCTGCCACACCTCAACAGAGCGGGATCGCACTTCTCAATCTGTGATTCGTAGATGGAACAATCGATCCCTGAAATTCAACAACCCAAAAAGCATAATCGAATTTCCATAGTCCTCCCCATCATTATTCGTCCCCGGAGATGCCGTATCAAAATCATTAGCCCTCCGGCGGCGTTTCCGCCACTCTTTTTATAGTTAGTTAAATTAATGGAACAATCGATATATCCTCAATCACGATAATAGACTTGGAGCTCCGAGCTAGTCTTCTTGAATAGTTACCTCAGCTAGGAATTCTTGTGGACTTCCGTCAATTCGATGTCATAACCTATTTAATTAGTCATGGCGATCGTTACATAATGTAGAGGGTCAAACAGTTCGAAATAAAAGTAAATGACCATAAAAGATCGTTTCAAAATGTAAAAAGATCATTGAGAAATGTGTAAGGGAGCAGGAACGAGATAGTGCCCCAACGATTGTGGCATATAGAGGTTCACCCAAAGGTCGGGATTAGATCCCTACCTCTGTTAGTTTTGCCTATTTAGAGTGCAACTAAATAGGCTTTCTTTTAGATGAGAAACAATTAATGTTTGGGCCATTGAAGAATAAGAAATCGCGAAAAAGTCCCAAATTTGTTTCTTCATTTCAAAAAGGTCTTAAAAACCGTTGACCAAGATTTTGACTCTTGAAAACTGTCCATAACTGGTAATATGGACCAAAAATGCCACATCAAGCAAACGTAAGGCATGGTTATTTGGCCTGGCTAGGCCTGCGACCCGCCAGCCTCACCGGCTAAACAATGGCCTAAACCCGGACTTGACCAAACCCGGTCAAGCCTGGTCAATACCCGGGGCGGACCGTGACCCAATTTAACCAATCCGACCACGGATTTTCCTTTATTTTGAAATTTATAAAGTTTATATATAAAATTTTGTCATAGGTAGGCATTAAACCTTGGTTTTCAAGATAATAAGGAAGAACACTTACCATTAAACCACAATAATTGTTTGTTTATGTTTTTGTAAAGTAGTGTTTTAACTAATTTTTAATAGGCTTAATCATTATTTACCCCGTGTTATCAACGTTTTACTATCTACCGCACTCTGTTTCTAAAACTAACACTTTGCCCATTTTGACTAAATCAAGTATAATAATCATTGGGAAAAAAAAACCCCCATTAAATAATGTCATATTTGAATAATTAAAATTTATTTTTGGCTTAAATACTTTTTGTCTCCTTGTGTTTACAGGGGAGTTCTACCTTTGCCCCTCTGTGTTCTTTTAATTAGTCTTTTGCCCCCCTGTGTTATTTTAATTAGTCTTTTGCCCCCCATGACCATAATGTAATGACTTTTATAACCCTTCTCTATTAGTCATTATATTTTTGGACAAAAATACCCTCAACCAATTAAACATTAACAATAAATAAATAAATTAACTATTTAAACTTAAAAGAATTTTGGTGAGTGACTTGAAATTAGCAATAAAATTAAGAAACAAATCTATTTAGAAGAACACATTGAGAAGTTTAACAATTGAAGTTCAACCATAACGAGAAAGTCTATGTCTGATATTCAACCAGAACCAAAAAAAAAAAAAAAAAAGCCAGTCCATGATCTTTTCATGAAAATATGTAGGTTGAAACACATCCATCTATGCATGGCGCTTTTTTGCTATCCAGTCAATAAGGACCCATCGGAATTAATTTTACACGTGAAGATGGTGAAAGAGGTGGCGAAGGAAGTGAAGATCACAACTGATTATTTAAGAACAAATTACAATTTATTTGACTGATAAGGTGAAAATAACATCATCTTTATGTTGTTATATGATATGCTTGTTTAGCATATGCACTTTGTGGAGCTGCGTCAGATACGTCTCCTTTTCTTTTTTTTTTTTTTTTGTGTTCTGGTTGAATATCAGACATAGACTTTCTCGTTATGGTTGAACTTCAATTGTTAAAATTCTCAATGTGTTCTTTTAAATGGATTTGTTTCTTAATTTTATTGATAATTTCAAGTCACTCACTAAAATTCTTTTAAGTTTAAATAGTTAATTTATTTATTTATTGTTAATGTTTAATTGGTTGAGGGTATTTTTTTCCAAAAATATAATGACTAATAGAGGAGGATTATATAAGTCATTACATTATGGTCATGGGGGGCAAAAGACTAATTAAAATAACACAGGAGGGCAAAGGTAGAACTCCCCTGTAAACATAGGAGGTCAAAAAGTATTTAAGCCTTTATTTTTACAAACCTAGCCAACTCTTCCTTCCTCCCCCTCCCAACACTTCTTCTCCCTCCGTCGCTGCTCCTTCTCTTTCTCTGCCTCCCCACTTTCCGCCGTCCCGCCCTCCACATCTCCTTTGACAGGCAAACCTTGCAACTGATCCAATGCTTCAACGGTCTTGCCAACCTCCAATCCCTGAACTTTCTCTTTAAACCCACCATAATTCATATAGGCATTTTGGATAATTTAAAGGTCACATCATTAATGTGGTACAATGTGCTTCCACAGAAGTATTTCATCTCCACCCCCTCATTTTTCCAAACAGCCTCAATATTATCATCCGCCAATTTTGAACATGAGGTTTTCCTCAAGTCGATCGGTAACTGATTCGAGCAAGAAAGTGGCCCTGTACGGGCCGGTACTGTCAAACCCAGAAGACGATTTCCTGTAATCTCTCGGGTCGAAGCAGCAAACAGGAAACATGGACTCGTTGAAGGCCGAATTGAGGCACTCATTGTCGTGGACGCGGGGACCGTTCCAGGGCCAAACGATGGAAGCGCGGTTGCGTTGGAGGGGTCCGAAGGGTCGTTGAGCACGAGAAAGTGTGGGCTCTGGAAAGGCTTGGCAGAAGAAGTGAATTTGAGGAAGGGCTTTGAAGGGGAGAGGGAGGAAGAAAGAGAGAGGTGATAGAGGGAAAGACTTGGGACGGGATTTTGACTTTGGAGGGCTATGAGTTGAAAAGGAATATTTGACAGCAAGGGAAGAAAATGGGTTGGAATTGGAAGGATTATGGATAGAGAATGCGAAATTGAAGCTGTAGGCAATGAAGCATTAATGCTCAGCGGCTGATAATCTTCTGAAATAATTTGATTTTCTGAGGTTTGGTTAGGGAGATGACGAAAATAATAGATCGATCATATGCACTACTACAAAATGGACTTTCTACGGAGGTGCTTTAACGGCGGAAAAATCAAAACCGCCATTAAAAACAAAGTACGGACTTTCTACGGCGGTTCTATATAAAACCGCCGTAGAAAGGGACTTTCTGCGGCGGTTCTACGGCGGTTTTATTTCTAACCGCCGTAGAAAGTCCCTTTCTAGACGGTTGTATTTCTAATCGCCATATAATTAATAAATATGATGAATTTTTCTATAAAAATTGATAAATAGTAAAATACATATTTATTATTAAATTTAAAAAAAATTGGGGGTTAATTTACAAAAATAGAAAAACTAGAAATTAATAGGAATAGAGGAACGGGCGGGAATTCACAATTACGTGCTTTCTACGGCGGATTTATTAAAACCGCCGTAGAAATGGACTTTCTACAGCGGTTGTAATTGAAACCGCCGTAGAAATGGACTTTCTACGGCGGTTGTAATTGAAACCGCCATAGAAGTAACTTTCTATGGCGGTTGTAATTAAAACCGCCATAGACTTTCTATGGCGGTTTAATTACAACCGCCATAGAAAGTTACTTCTATGGCGGTTTTAATAAAAACCGCCATAGAAACTTGATTTTGTTTGAATTTTAAGGGTTCCCTTTGTTTCCATCTCCAACCGGCCGCGGATTCCCCTTGTTTCCATCTCCAGCAAACGAAGCATTCTCTCGTTGCCGACGCCCATCCTCTTTCGTTGGTTTTTTCTCTTGTCTTCCCCCGAAGTCGTTCTTCCGGTAGCGTTGATAACAAGATCCGCTGTCACCCAACTCCGGATATGGTTTCTTAATCGGCCATCACCCACCACTTAGAGTTAATCCCCCATCATAATTTCACCACAATCGGTCCTTGTTGTGGGCTTCAAATCTAAAAAAGGTAATATAGAATAGTTTCAACTTTATTTAAGCTTTACAAATTTTATTGTTACTTGATTATTGTGATTGGCCTAGGGTTTATTATTAGTGTTAAATTCGGGTTGGTGAGATGATGAATGATTAAATTCGGGTTTGATTAGTGTTCTATCGGTGATTATTGTATTGTTGTTACTGTTAATGATTAAATTAATTAGAATTTGATGGATGCACGCAAAAATTTTGTGAAGTTTGGTGGTTGTTCGGTTTATTAGCATGGAAGTTTTTGATATATATATTTTGACTAAAGTTGAAATATATATACATATATATCAAAACCTTTCTAAGGCTGTTCCTGCTGTTTTTGATATATATTTTTTGAATGTAGAGAAAAAAATGAAATATTAAATTTTTTTTTTACAAATTTGGTACTTTCTACGGCGGTTATCTTCAAAAACGCCGTAGAAAGTCCGTCAACTTTCTACGGCTGCCGGATAGATAGCGGTTCAAAAATGCCAAAAATCGCCGTTAAAAGCCCTAAAAAACCGCCATTAAAAGTCATTTTTGTAGTAGTGATGCTATAAAAAATTTGCTAAAATAATTCAAATAAGAGTAGTTTTTATACTTTATCATTAATTTTACACCTGCACTTTTTATGTAAGATCTTACCATCCGATATATTGATACCATTCATGCACCCAAATAGATCCCACGTAGGATCGTGAGTTTGCAAACTATGATCTCATGGTTTTGATTGTTACTGCATGTTATTAAATGGTTTCAACATTGAATGTAGATTGGATTGATTTGGGGATTAAAGAATGTTGTGCAGTGCTTTTATGCCTAACTTCTAAGATTCGAACAAAATTATTCTCACGAATTTTTCAATTCAATGTTGGTGAGAGTTACCAACTTCTTTCTTTATGTGTTTAATCTGAATTTCATATTCGCAAGTAAGTTCCATATTTTGCACACAAATTGCATAGATCATGCACAATTTCCATATTTTGCACACAAATTGCTTACTCGAGAACTCGATTGGAGAACTTTAAGGTAAAGACAGAAAGTCTAGAAGATGAAGGTGTTCTAAATAGCGAAAAACTCAGGCGAGGGGAGACAGTGAGGTGCTGGAAAGTTGCGAATCCAGGCGAGATTCCTGCTGAGACGGAGTATGTATTTGGCGAATTAAGCAATAAGGAGTTCAACCAGACGTTTGTGTCATCCATCGCTAAGCAAATCAACTTCCATCAAGAAGAAAAGTTGGCCATTGTTTCTTCTTAGCACGCCGCCATACTTTAAGGGAGGTCATAGAAGGGACAAGAGTTTGAATTTGGGGAAGAAGATGAATGGTAAACAGATAAAAATTCCATTAAAGATGATATGTGCGCTGCATGTGATATGCTTTCCGTAGCCTCAAACGAAGCAAATGGCGAAAATGACACTTTTGAGATATTTTTAAAAGTATAGTAACGTTTGTGAAAAATAAAGTTCAATTACCAAAACGGACAATTTGGAAAAGTATAGTTACATTTTTTACATTTCACTCAAAAATAAAATGTGACTTATTTTAATAATATTCACATGACACTTTTTGAGTTTTTTAGTGGGCTAATAACTAGCTGCACTGTGGCACTACAAGTAAATCTCATACCTTGCACACGACCCTCACACATCTGGCACAGTTTCAAGTTTCACACTACATGTGTTATTTGAAGTCCTCCTTTTTTTTTTTTTTTTTACAATAAGCGACTCCCCCTTTTTTTTTTTTTTAACAATAAGCGACTCTCTAAGAGTCCGAGTAGTCAACAAATGTGCTTCATGCACTACTGACCTATTAACTTTCATGATTGCCAAATCGGGGAAAGCATTAACATATTTCCTAATATCGTTTAGTATTACCTGAGCCTTTTTATGAGCCTTCAATGGGTCCTGAAGCTGACCTACTAGGGCCAAACTATCCGTACAGATGAGTGGAATCCAGCCTTTTGCGATCGCACATTGAATTGCCCGAAGACATGCCAATGCTTCCATCTGTAGTGGTGAGTTCCCTTCAGCTTTCATGCCCTTCTTCTGTAAGATAACATCTGACTTGTCCTTAATCACCGATCCAATAGCTCCTACTATAGGTTCTTGTTTGAAAGCTCCATCGATCAGAACCCTTACATCTGATCCCTAACTTCTTTGTTCACATTCCATTCTTGCCTTGTAGCTTCTTGCCCCTATTGATCATTCGAATCTCCATTTTCCTGCCTTATACTTCCTCTCCGCCATTTTCTTACATTAAATGGGATAAGAGTATTTTCCCATACCATTTTGTTCCTTCCCAACCAAATACCATACAAGATATGAAGTGAGAGCTCTATAGCCTCGTCATCCGGTGCCTCCCTCATCCAACTCCAGAACCATTCCTTGAAATTTGTTCACATCCCCACATCAAAGTTAAACCCAGTGAAGATGCTTTCCATGTCCTCTTGGAATGGATACATTGAAGAAAGATGTCCTTTCCGGCTCATACCATAGTGTATCCTCTCCATCCACCCATGGTGACAAGTATATAGATATGATTCTTTCTTGGATCTACTGTGGAAATATGGTTCTCTCCACCGGCAGTGCTAGTCAATCAGATGCTCCACTCTTAAGCTTGTATGTTGCAATGCTTGTAGTCCTTGGATGCCTTCCAAATTAACCCCTGGTATCCAATTTGCCAAAATACTTATCTTTTTCCTGTCACCACTTTCTATTTGAGATCATTTTTAATTAGATCTCTACCTCAGAGTATTCCTTTCCAGGCCTATGAACCCTCACTTTAGTTAGAAATATCCATAAAATTATTTCTCTCACAGTACCTTGCTTTGAGGAATTTGACTAACAAGAATCTTCACCTGATATGATCTTCCATGCAATCTTTGCCGGCATCGCCCTGTTTACAGACTCTGTACATCTTACTCCTAATCCCCCATGGCACAGAGGTTTAGTGATTATTTCCTTGCCCGCTAGTGGATCTCTCGACCTTCCTTGTCTCCTCTCCATATGAATATGCATATGACCTTGTCTATTTCTTCAGTGACTGTCTTCGGTATCCAAAATGCCCCTAAAGTGTATGTAGCCATTGAATTTAGCACCGATTTTGTCAACGCCACTCTTCCTGCTACTGATAAGGTATCCAACCTCCAAGACTTACTGTTATAGATTTTTCCTTTGAGCTTAGAAAACAACTGTCTCTTATTTTGCGATAAAGCATTACATGTGCTATTTCTTTAAGGTGGTAATGTATTTACCAGAAAAATAAAAATCAACTTATTTTATTAATAGACACGTGGCACATTTTGAATGGTTTATAACCACCACAACATATCAAATGATATAAACGATTAATTATGGGAAAATGCTGGAGTCAAGTCACTAAAATTGACTTGCTGTTAAGTCAATTTGATTTGAACCATTAGATCAATAATCAATGGTTGAAAGTAAATAAGGTGCAAATAAGGTTAATGGGGCATAGATGTAGGGAATAATAACCAACATAATTGGTAACCGGTTACTTTATATCCTAAATGGTAACTGGTCACTTGATATCCATTTAATTTGGAAAGTAACATCACACGCCAAAAAAAAAAACTTCAAAACTAAAATATCTTTTGTATTAATTATCATTACTTAAGCTATACTATTGGTATAAATGTCCTCAATTTGAGCTATTTCTATAGCCATGACAAAGATTTAAAAAATGCCATATCTATGCAATACCTTTAAACCATGATATTGTACTAAAGTTATTATTATTATTTTTTTAAATATCCATAAACATATTGAAAAAAATTCCAACCAGTGCCGTAACGTAGAGTGGTGAAATTTATGATAGGCGTACTGTGCCCATATTAATTAAAAATATATATTTTAATTTTCCTAGTTATTACACCCGGTATATTCTCAATTAAACATCCTAATAGTCGATTGGTATATACACATTATTTTAATTTACTAATATCAATTTTTTCCAATATATGGGTGGGGTACGATAGTTATTAATTTGTTGGGGGTACATTATGCACGAAAGCGGGGTACAATTACATTTCATGTAAGGTACAGTGCCCAACTTAATTATAAAAAAATATTTTTTCTATCTATAATATATATATGCTAATAATTAACCTCCAGGGTTGATAAATTAAACCGTAACGTGTGAGGTTTATAGAAAATTATAAGTTTTAAACTAAGAATTTCGGACAAGGACCAATAGTTTTAAATTGAGGCACATTATTTCAAGTATTGGGGTACAACAGTTTTATATGGCGTATTATGCCGATATTAATTTTAAAAAATATTTTATTTCATTTTCCTAATTATTTTTGAGCAATTATTACACCTGGGATATTCTAAGTTAAACATCACATTACTCGATCGATCGGTACATACACATTATTTTAATTTACTAATATCAATTTTTTTCCAATATATATATATATATATATATGTATATTGGGTGGAGGATACAATAGTTGTTTGTTGGGAACATTGTGCAAAACAATTGGAGTACAATTGCTTTTCATAATGTACCCCAACAAATAACTACTGTACGCCGTCCCATAAATATGAGAAATTGATATTTGTAAATTAAAATATCATGCATATACTGATCGAATTAGGTTACGATTGCATTTCATATAGGGTACAATGTCCAAAGTAAGTGTGAAAATTATTTTTGAGCCAAAAAATATATATATGAAGATAATTAACTTCTCGGGATGGTAAATTAAACCGAAGTATATGAAGTTCCATAGAAAATTTTAAGTTTCAAACTAAAATTTTGGGCTGGGTACAATAATTTTTAATTTGGGCACATCATTTTAATATTTGGGTACAATAATTTTATATTGTGTATTGTGCCCATATTAATTAAAAATATATTTATTTATTTTCTTCATTATTATTCTAACAATTATAACACTCAAGATGTTCAAAATTAAACATCTCAATATTCGATCGATATATACACAATAATTTAATTTACTAATATAAATTTATCCTCTTATATATTGGGTGGGGTACAATAGTTGTTTGTTGGGGGTACAATATGCTCAAAAGCAGGGTACCATTACACTTCATGTAAGGTACACTGCTCAAAGTAATTATAAAAAAATATTTTTATCTATCCCAATATATTTTGATCAATAATTAATGCCCAGGGATAATAAATTTAACCATAATATGTGAGGTTCTATAGAAAATTGTAAGTTTCAAACTTAGGATTTTGTGCGGGGTAGAAGTATTTTTAATTGAGAACATTATTTTCAGTATTGGGTACTTTGGTTTTATATGGTGTATTGTGCCCATATGAATTAAAAAAAAATTTTATTTATTTATTTTCATAATTATTTTTTGAACAATTATAACACTGAGATGTGCTAAATTAAAAAAATCTCATTACTCGATCAGTATATATACAAACTAATTTAATTTACTAATATAATTTTATCTTTGTATATATTGGACGGGGTACAATAGTTTTTTGTTGGGCACTTCGTGCAAAAATTTGGTGTACAATTGCATTTCATATAGGGTACAATGCCAAGAGTAATTGTAAACATTATTTTTTGGGTCAAACTATATTTATGACAAAATTAACCCCCGGAGAAGGTAAACCGTAGTATATAAGTAACTATAGAAAATTTTCAGTTTCAAACTATGAATTTTGGGCAGGGTATAATTATTTTTAATTGAGGCACATCATTTTCAATATTTGGGTACAATGATTTTACATGTTGTATTGTTTCCTAATTAATTAAAAATATATATTTAATTTTTTGATTATTTTCAAACAATTATAACACCCGAAATGTCCTAAATTAAACATCCTAATATTTCGATGGGTATATACACAATATATTCATTTACTACTATAAATTTTTTCTCTTATATATTAGGCGGGATACAATAGTTGTTTGTTGGGGTACATTATGTACAAAAGGTATAATTGCATTTGATATAGGGTACAATGCTCAAAAGTAATTGTAAAAAAAATATTTTTTCTATCCCAAATATATTTCTCTCGATAATTAACCCGGGTATAGTAAATTAAACCATAGTCTATAGAAAAATGTAAGTTTCAAAGTATTGAGAGGGGTACAATAATTTTTAATTTTGGCACGCAATTTTTAGTTTTGGGATACAATGGTTTAATATTGTGTACTCAGCCTTTATTAATTAAAATTATATTTATTTTTCTAATTATTTTCAAAAAGTTATAACACCCAAGGTGTTATAAATTAAACATCCAAATATTCGATAGGTATATACACAATAGTTTAGTTTACTTATATCAAATTTTCCTTTTATATTTTGGGCAAGGTGCAATAGTTGTTTGTTGGGGTACATTATGCACAATAGCAGGGTACAATTGCATTTCATATAGGGTACTTTGCTCAAACTAATTATAAGAAATTTTTTTTCTATCCCAAATATATTTTAAGCAATAATTAACACCCTGTGATGGTAAATTAAACCTTAATATATGAGGTTCTATAGAAAATTGTTTGTTTCAAAATTAGGATGTTGGCTGGGGTACAATTGTTTTTAATGGAGGAACATTATTTTCAATAATTAGGGTACATTGGTTTTATATGGCATATTGTGCCCATATTAATTAAAATATTTTTGGTTATTTTCATAATTATTTTTGAAAAATTATAACACCGAAATGTGATAAATTAAAAAATGCATTACTCGATTGGTATATCTACAAACTAATTTAATTTTCTAATATTAATTTCTCCCTATATATATGTTGGGCGGAGTACAATTAGGAGTGGGCATGGTTTGGTCCAATTCGAAAATCGAACCGAATTCGAATTTACTGAATTCGAATAACTCAATTCGAATTCAGTATTCGAATTAGGTTTGGTTTGAAACCGAATTAAGAATTCGGTTTTAGAATCAGTTTTCAAATTTGTTATCCAACCCGAAAACAGATTTGAAAACCGAATTGGGATATATGATTTGTATTTTTTTAATTTTATACTTCTCATTTTTTTAATTCCTCTGCCCCACTACATCTCTCTCCCCCCTCCCCCTCCTTCTTTTTCTTTCTTTTCTTTCTCCCTGCGAACTTACCTTTGTTCCCTCTTCTTCTCTTCATATATTTTCTTTCTTCTTTTCATTATCTTTCTTTCTTTACTCATCATATTTCCTTCTCCCATCTCTCTTACATTTTCTTTAAAACCTTACTGTGTTAAACTATTCATTCTGTAAACAAATTTGTGAATTCGATTTCCATGGTCCAAACCGAATTGGAACCGAATTCGAATTACGAATTCGATTTTGTTTCTTCAGTTTTAAAACGAATTAGGTTCGATTTTCGAATTGGCCCAAAAAATTTAAAATTCCAGAAAATCAATTCGGGGAAACCGTAATCTGTGGAAACCGATTCGTGCCCACCCCTAGGTACAATAGAGTTTTGTTGGGCACATTGAGCCAAAAATTAGGGTACAATTGCATTTCCTCTAGGGTATGCCCAAAGTAATTGTAAAAATTAATTTTCCCTCCAAAATATATTTATGGAGATAATTAAAACCCAGGGATGGTAAATTTAACCGTAGTCAACGAGGTTATATAGAAAATATATGTTTCAAAATTAGAATTTTGGGTGGATGTACAATTGTTTTAAATGGAGGAACATTATTTTGCAATTGGAGCACACTGGTTTTATATGATGTACTATACCCATATTAGTTAAAATAATTTTTGCTATTTTCATAATTATTTTCAAATAATTATAACACTGAGATGTGATAAATTAAACGCATTTCTCTATCGGTATATATACAAACTAATTTTATTTCCTAATATAAATTTCTCCCTATATATATGTTGGGCGAGGTACAATAGAGTTTTGTTGGGCACAGTATGCAGAAAATTGAGGTACAATTGCAATAGGAAACAATGCCCAAAGTAATTGTAAAAAATATTTTTCACTCCAAAATATATTTATGGCGATAATTAACCTCTGGGGATGGTAAATTTAACCGTAGTATATTAGGTTCTATAGAAAATTTTAAGTTTCAATCTAAGGATTTTAGACAATATACAATAGTGATACGGTTGCAACAGAAGCAGGAGTAACTTAATGGTTTACTAAGTTACTTAGTGGTTTGCTTAGTTACCTTTTACTGGTTGACTTGGTCATTAGTCAGGATTTACTGGCTAGTTAGTATATTTACTAAACCAGTAAATATACTAACTAGCTAGTAAATCCTAACTAATGACCAAGTCAACCAGTAAAAGGTAACTAAGCAAACCACTAAGTTACTCCTGTATCATTCCTCCCCACTTGAAAAATCCTTGTCCTCAAGGATACAATCCGCAGTGAGAATTTATGCTACTATCGATGCCTTTAGATGAGCAATCTTCTATCCCAAAGATTGACGATGTCGGTGAGAAATCTTCTAACCCGAAGATTGGAGATGTCGGTGAGCAATCTTCTATCCCGAAGATTGGCGGTGTCGGCGGCGATGTTCTTGGACTGATATGATCAGGTCTAGTATTTTGAAGGAATAAAAAGAATAATGGAGCCGGTGGTGAGGAAAAGAAACGCAAGAAGAAGGGGGAGAAGGAGAAAAAGAAAAGAAATACAGGTGCCAGAATCATGCTCTAATACCACTGATAAGAATAGAATTTAGAAAATAATGAGAAAGAATAATAAGAGGAAAAGAAGACTGTATTTTCATTCATATCAAACAACTCGTACGCATGACTCTTTAAAGAAGTCTCCTGCAACTAGTATGCTGAAAATCAGCAACACTATCTAACCACTAAACCCAGGAAATATACTAACTAGCAGTAAATCCTGACTAATGACCAAGTCAACCAGTAAAAGGTAACTAAATAAACCACTAAGTAACTAAGTAAACCACTAAGGGGCTGCTTGGTTTGAGGTTTTGGGACTATGGAATGGGAATGGGAATGGAATGGGTATGGAAATGAAAGTTGTTGTTTGGTTAGGTTGGGGTATGGATTTGATTCCCTCCTTTGAGGCAATCCTCCATATCCTAGCATATTGGGGGGTATGGGTTTGATTCCCTCCTTTTGTGTGTATTTTTTATTTTTTTAAAAATTTTAAGTGCTAAAATTTATCATTATAATATATTTTAACACAAATAGTTTATAATATATCAAAATTTAAATGTAAAAAAAATAAAAATAAATTTTAATCCTAAAAGTTTATTTGTGAACCAAACACCATCTATCATTCCCTCTACTATCATTCCCCACTATTATCATTCCCATTCCCATTCCCATTCCCCTCTACGAACTAAGCGGCCCCTAAGTTACTCCTGCTTCAGTTGCAACCGTATCAAATAGTTTTTAATTGGAACATGTCATTTTCAATATTAGGGTACAATAATTTTATATGGTGTACTATGCCCATATTAATTAAAAGTATATATATATATATATTTATTTTCTTAGTTATTTTCAAAGAATTATAACACCCTAGATATTCTAAATTAAACATCTAATTCTATATTAATACACAATATTTTAATTTACTAAGATTAATTTTTCCGTATATATATTGAGTGGAGTACAACGGCTATTTGTTGGGGTACATTGCATACTATATTTAGTAGTTCATACTAATTTTTTAATCTTATTTTTTTGTAATAAATAAATAATTACCACCCTTATATTCACTAAAAAAATAATAACTTACCTTTTGATAATCTAAAATTTTATTTTAAAAATTAATAAACTTTTATATGTAAAAATACTTTATTATTTTTTTTAGGCAAAAATATATACTTGTTGTAGGTGTAAATATAACTTGTTACCAAATAATAAATAATTTGTTACCTATTGTTATAACCTGCTATAATAGGTTACATGTATTTAATGCAATAATTGTATATGTGCACCTCATGGTGGCAAGTCAATACTAAATGCCTGATCCTAGCATTTCCCTTTATGAACCTCTAATACTTTCCCGCCTTTACTTTTGTTTCTAACATCTTTAAATTTTAGCTTGCTATTAATTACCTCATCAATTTAATTAGTATTATATCTATTTTTTAAACAAACTTCCCTAATTAGTATGGTACTGTTTATCTAATGATTTAAATTCCGCCACATTTAAAAATACTGATTAATGAATAAATTAATTGAAATTCCATATAATTGTACATTTCATTAACCCCTTACCGTCGGCCGCCTCCCTTCTCCCTAATCTCTCTCCAAATCATAAATTTCATCATCTTCTTCCCTCATCATCCGATGAAAGGAGGATGAGTGAATCAATTCTACTTTTGTTCTTACTATCTTTTATTTAGTTCGCTCTAGTTTTAATTTTATCTATGTTTATGTTGTTTTTCTCTCTGTTTCTGGAGTTTCTCTCTCTATCTATGGTGTTTCGCTCTCTGTCTATTGTGATTTTCTCCCTGGCTATCGTGATTCATTCATGGTCATGGTGTATGAAGACTCAGTTGAAGATGCAGTCTCAAATCTTTCATCAGCAATTAGTAGCAGATCTATGACTATCGGTACGAGATTTGTTCAGCGATATAATTCTACTATGTTTAGATCAATATTGGTATAAATTTGCAGTTTAGTGATCATATACACAATTGTGGTTCACATATGTTATTTATCAGATTAAATATATTATAAATCATTAGTATTAACTGCTTCTTTGTCTTATGTCAATCGTTGTTGGATGATTTCCAACGCTATTAATGAAATTTTTTATTTTCAAAAAAAAAAAAAAAATTCCATAAAACAACTTAAAAGGGAAGAGAGAGTGAATTATATTGCTTGAAAAATTAAAAACTTTATTGACCCTTTGAAAAATTCTTTTCAAATACAATTTTAAATCAAATGCCAAGTGTGTATGTAATTATGTATGGTATTTTGCTAAAAATGAAATAAATATAATAAAAGAGATAAGACATCACAAATTATAATTATTCAGATTCTCCTGAATCTTGATCCATGCACTCAAGTTCACAAGGTTGGGATTTCCTTAATCCAAACTATAAAACACTAACATCTTTATCTCAAGACATTTTCCCTTTGCCTAACTCCTAGGACTTTTGCCCAATTTACATCTAGAGTAGAACTTCCCCTTTGCCTAGCTAATTCAATCCCTTGAATATGACTTTTAAAAGTGCCTAATTCAACCTCTTTGACTTATAAATTTTCCCAAATGCCTAGCTTGGCACTAAGCTAGGACTTCCAGTTACCTAATCCAAACGGGGACTTAGAAAATTTTCCTTTCTCCTTTTACTCTCCTTTTTCACCTTGTCTCATTCCTAATTAAGAGTTTACAACTTTTACAAATTCCTTAACATACATCTAGGTGTTTACAAATTTTCTTTCTTTTTTTTTCTCAAAGATTTATCCTCAAATGGGAGTTTATAATGAAGTGCAATGTTTGGGCATGAAAGCCTCTTTCTCAAATTAAAACTAAACTCAATAATCCGGCTAATACATGAATTATTTTACTCTCAAGCCTTTGTTGTATTTATAGTTGTGGCCGAATGGAGCTCCAATCAGGCGCAACCCCTGAAACAGGGCGAACCTAGGCCGCGGATCAAATGCTTCAGGGGCCCAATATTCTATAAAGTTGTTATATGTATCGGGTAATTTTTATCTTTTTTTTAATTATTATTATTGGGCTCATTCATATTATATGTGTGATGCGGGCTAATGATGAAACAAAATTTTGATATTCAAAAAAGCCCACTTTTTTTTTTTTTTTTTGGTTTAACTAGGGTTTTTTCCCCCAATATTTATATTGGGGCCAAAAATTACCAAAATAGACCATTTTTTTTTTCATTCCCAAAATATAAAAAACGAAGTTGGGAGATTCGTTTTCAATGAAAACGAATCTCCCAACTTCGTTTCCTTCAAGAATAACAAAAAAAATAAAAAAAATTAAAAAAATCTTAAAGAAAACGAATTCATGGAATTCGTTATTAATTATAAACCACTCAATAAAGTTTTACAATGGATTCGATATCCAATTCCAAATAAAAGAGATTTACTTAACCGATTGGTATCAGCAAAAATCTACTCAAAATTTGATTTAAAACTAGGATATTGGCAGATTCAAATTGCTGAAGAAGACAGGTATAAAACTGCATTTACAGTACCATTTGGTCATTATGAATGGAACGTTTTACCGTTTGGTTTAAAAAATGCACCCTCTGAATTTCAGAGGATTATGAATGATATTTTTAACGATTACTCATCTTTTGTTATTGTTTATATTGACGATATTTTGGTTTTCTCGGACTCATTAGAAAAGCATTTTAAGCATTTAAATACTATTTTTTATGTAATAAAGAAAAATGGTTTAGTCTTATCAGCAACTAAAATGAAATTGTTTCAGACAAAAGTTAGATTTTTAGGTCATGATATTCATTTAGGACTAATAAAACCAATTCAAAGATCTTTAGATTTTACTAATAAATTTCCAGATGAAATTAAAGATAAAAATCAATTACAACGTTTTCTTGGTTGTTTAAATTATATTTCTGATTTTTTCCCGAAATTGCGAACTTTGTGTGCTCCTTTATTCCAGCGACTTCAAAAAGAACCACCAGCATGGACTCATGTGCATAATAATATTGTAAAAGAAATAAAGGAGAAAATCAAGACACTTCCATGTTTAGGCATTCCTCATCCACATGCATTCATGATTGTTGAAACTGATGCATCTGACATTGGGTATGGGGGCATATTGAAACAACGATTACAAGAATCTACGCATGAACAGCTAGTTAGATATCAATTATTTTTACTTCGAGTGGACTGTAAGTCAGCAAAAGAAATTTTGCAAAAAGATGTAAAAAATCTTGTTTCTAAACAAATTTTTGCTAGATGGCAAGCAATTTTATCTGTTTTCGATTTCAATATTGAATTTATCAAAGGCTCATCTAATTCTTTACCCGATTTTATTACTCGTGAATTTCTTACAGGAAAACAAAATGTCGTTTAAAGATCGGGGAAAAGCTCCGGCGGCTTCTGCTCTTACTCCACCCACTCCAAAATCTGTAAAAGATTATGAAATAAAAAGGGAAGTGATTCCAAAACCACTTACTCCAACTACTCAAATTCCAGATTTTCCTCCACTCACTTATATTCATGCTGCCCAAACCCCTTCTGCTAAACTCCAAAATACTCCAATTCAAAAACCATCTGCTACTCCTTATGTGACCAAATCCAAATACGAATATCTTCTCCAAACTCCATACACTACTCCACCAGATATTCCTACTCTCAAGAACTTTACTCAAAGATTATTTTTGCCAAATTGTCAGTGGTTTGCTGATGATATCTCCAAAACTCAAACATACTATGAACTTATTCTTGTATATACTAATTCCGTTGACATCACTCATATTCAAGATAAAAATAATACAAAGGAAATTATAAAAGAACTAGACATTCACGAAATTATAAAAATAATGATCTCCAAGATAATAAAAGGTTTTATAAAAAGAAAAAATGATTTTCAAATAAAAAGAATTTAAAATGTTTTAAATGTGGTAAGATAGGTCATATAAGTCCAAATTGTAAGACAGAAAAGAAAATTAATTCTTTATTTTCTGAAGAACAAGAGTTAAGAAATAAATTAATGTCTTTAATGATTAATAGCTCGGATGATGAAAATATTCAATTTTCTTCTGACTCGTCTTTTACGGAAGACGAAAAAGATTTTTGTGAATGTAAACAAAAAACTATTAATATGATGACTACTCCAAAGAAATCAAATAATAAAGATTTTTTATTTGATATAATTGAAAAAATTGAAGATAGTGAAGTAAAGTCAGAATATTTGAAAAAACTAAAATCTTTAGTCTTAGATAATGAGATTACTCCAAATATTTTAGAACCATTTAGTTTATCAAAACTGGTTGATAAATTTGAAAAAACAAGTAAATTTCAAAAAATTGGAAAAACTAATGATATTTATGAGGAAATAACGAAATTAAAAAAGGAAATAAATGAAATAAAAGTTGAATTAACTAAATTAAAAATAAAAGATTTAGAGTTAGAAACACAGTTAGTTGTCAAAAAACAAGATAGTAATTCTATTCAGGATACTCCAGAATGCTCGGATAAAGGATTAAAAATTTCTGAAGAAGAACCAAAAGAAGAACAATTTTTTAATGTATTAAATAAAGTAAATATGGAAAAATGGTACTCATTTGTCACTATAGGTGTTTGGGATTTTTCTACTACGGTGGTTGCCCTGATTGACAGTGGAGCTGATCAATCTTGCATTCGGTTAGGTATAATTCCAAACATTTATTTATCTAAGTCTCGAGAACAATTACTTGCAGCAAATGGTACTCCTATGAAAATAAAAAAAAGAACTCCCTAATGGTTTTGTTTGTCAAGATAATTACTGTATAAAACACTCATTTTTAATTCTAGAAAATATTTCCTATGATGTCGTTTTAGGAAATCCATTTTTATTCCAAATTACCCCTTTCAAAAAGACTACTAAAGGTATTTATACAAAAATTTTAGGAAATAAAGTTTGGTTTCCATTATTCATCCCACTAAACAAATAGAAATGGATTTACTACAGTCAAACTCAATTTATAAGCAAATTCATCTTTTACAGTCAAAAAAGAAGACAATAATGTTTTTAAAAGAAGAATTAAGTTTGGCAAAAATTGAAGAACAGTTACAACAAATTGATACTTAAAGAAAAATAAAAGCATCTTTGACTGCCTTCTTGAGTGTTGGAATTGATTGAAGATAACTGAGAACCAAGTCAGGTCCGCAATTATCGCTATTGTAATTTGTCCACCATTTAATGCGGAAATCACGGATGAGTGCACATGGGTGTCCCTGAGTGATTGGCTTTATCTGAAAACTCCAAGCAAAAATCCAAGGAACCCTGAACTCTGCATGGAAAGCAATTGGAATACGAAAACCTAGACGAGAAGACATGTTTCTCGCATAGATTTCTAAGCCTTTTTCCGCCATTGGAGTATAAATTTGATTAGTAGGACCAAAGTAATCCCACCAGTCATAGAACCAATCAGGAAAATTAGTTTTTTCACAATTTGAAGAAAAATTAATGAACCATGAGTGATCAAAACCTCTGTAGTATAGGGCCCGAGACCAGGAAAGAATGTAATCAAAGTAGTTAAACCCATGTGGAGCATAATTAATTGAGAAGGAGTGTCGTGTGTGAATTGAGTCAAATTCTCTGGGATGGCGAATATTTTTTATCATAAACTTTGAGTAGGAAATTCGATCTGGATTATTTTTATCTGGAATATGAGTGAGGTCAACGGAATTAGTATCTACAAGAATAAGTTCATAGTATGTTTGAGTTTTGGAGATATCATCAGCAAACCACTGACAATTTGACAAAAATAATCTTTGAGTAAAGTTCTTGAGAGTAGGAATAGCTGGTGGAGTACTGTATGGAGTTTGGACAAGATATTCGTATTTGGATTTGGTCACATAAGGAGTAGCAGATGGTTTTTAAATTGGAGTATTTTGGAGTTTAGCAGAAGGGGTTTGGGCAGCATGAATATAAGTGAGTGGAGGAAAATCTGGAATTTGAGTAGTTGGAGTAAGTGGTTTGGGAATCACTTCCCTTTTCATTTCATAATCTTTTACAGATTTTGGAGTGGGTGGAGTAAGAGCAGAAGCCGCCGGGGCTTTTCCCCGATCTTTAAACGACATTTTGTTTTCCTGTAAGAAATTCACGAGTAAAAAAATCGGGTAAATAATTAGACGAGCCTTTGATAAATTCAATATTGAAATCGAAAACAGATAAAATTGCTTGCCATCTAGCAAAAATTTGTTTAGAAACAAGATTTTTTACATCTTTTTGCAAAATTTCTTTTGCTGACTTACAGTCCACTCGAAGTAAAAATTCTTTATTATATAAATCATCTTGAAATTTTGAGATACATAAAACAATTGATAAAATTTCTTTTTTGACTGTTGAGTAATTTTTTTGTGGTCCCAACCAAACGCCTGAATGATATCTAACTAGTTGTTCATGCGTAGATTCTTGTAATCGTTGTTTCAATATACCCCCATACCCAATGTCAGATGCATCAGTTTCAACAATCATGAATGCATGTGGATGAGGAATGCCTAAACATGGAAGTGTCTTGATTTTCTCCTTTATTTCTTTTACAATATTAGTATGCACATGAGTCCATGCTGGTGGTTATTTTTGAAGTCGCTGGAATAAAGGAGCACACAAAATTCACAATTTCGGGAAAAAATCAGAAATATAATTTAAACAGCCAAGAAAACGTTGTAATTGATTTTTATCTTTAATTTCATCTGGAAATTTATTAGTAAAATCTAAAGATCTTTGAATTGGTTTTATTAGTCCTAAATGAATATCATGACCTAAAAATCTAACTTTTGTCTGAAACAATTTCATTTTAGTTGCTGATAAGACTAAACCATTTTTCTTTATTACATAAAAAAATAGTATTTAAATGCTTAAAATGCTTTTCTAATGAGTCCGAGAAAACCAAAATATCGTCAATATAAACAGTAACAAAAGATGAGTAATCGTTAAAAATATCATTCATAATCTTCTGAAATTCAGAGGGTGCATTTTTTAAACCAAACGGTAAAACGTTCCATTCATAGGGCCTGTTCTCTTGGATAGTTTCAAACCAAGTTTTAGACAAAAGTTTTAAACTAAATGGGTTTAAACCAAAACAAAGAAACAAGAAACAAGCTTTTCAAAATAATTTTACAAAAATATTTTATTTGAAAATTTTATTTTTTCAGATTTTTAAAATTAAAAAATATCTCCCCCCCACCACCTCATCCTCACCCTCGCCCACACCCACACCCACACCCCACCCTCCTCCTCCCCACTCACCTCACCCGAGCACCCTCCCCCAACAGAACCCAATCAACAACAACAACAACCCAAAACAAGCCAACAACATCACAACCCACCACCTCCCTCTCCTCCCCCTCCCCTCAGCAACAACAACAACAACCCATCAACATAATCACAAACCACTCACCCGGTGGGCGTGGGCAGGCGGCGGTGGACGGCAGCGGCGGCTTGAAGAAGCTGAAGAAGAAGAAGAGAGAAGAAGGAAGAAGAAAAAGAAGGAGAGAGGGAGAAGAAGAAGAAGAAGGAAGAAGAAAAGGAGAGAAGAGAGGGAGAGAAGGAAGAAGACGGAAGGAAGGGAGGAAGGAAGGAGAAGGAGGAAAAAAAAATTGGAAATTAAGTTTGAAACTTTTTTTAAAAACTTACAAAAGAAGAAGGGAGGAGAAGAAGGAGAAGAAGGAAGAGAAGAAAGAAGAAGGAAGAAGAAGAAGATGAGAGTTTGTTGGGGGCGGCGGCGGTGGGTGAGAAGAAGCAGAGAGAGGAAGGAAGAAGAAGAAGAAAAAGAAAAAGGAAGGAGAAAGGAAAAAAAGTTAGAAACTTAGTTTTAAAATGTATGGAGAAGAACACACGTTTTGCAAGTTTTGTCAGTTTAAAACTAAACTTGGCCAAAACTTAGTTTCAAAATGTCCAAGAGAACAGGCCCTATAATGACCAAATGGTACTGTAAATGCAGTTTTATACCTGTCTTCTTCAGCAATTTGAATCTGCCAATATCCTGATTTTAAATCAAATTTTGAGTAGATTTTTGCTGATACCAATCGGTTAAGTAAATCTCTTTTATTTGGAATTGGATATCGAATCCATTGTAAAACTTTATTGAGTGGTTTATAATTAATAACTAATCTTGGAATACCTCTTTCTTTTTCATTTTGATTATTGACATAAAAAGCCGGACAACTCCATGGAGATTGCGACCTCCTAATTAGTGATTTGTCTAAAAGAATCTGTATTTCTTTTTTACAAAGTTCCAATAGTTCAGAATTCATTTGAATTGGTCTTGCCTTAGTTTTTATCATTTTCTCATCAAAATCTTTTTCATATGGTAAGTTTACCACATGCCTTTTCCGATCCCAAAAGGCACTGGGATGATCGGAGCAAATATTGGATTTAAAATTTTCTTCTAATTCTTTTATTTTTCTTTGAGTATCAATTTGTTGTAAGTGTTCTTCAATTTTTGCAAAACTTAATCTTCGTTTAAAAACATTATTGTCTTCTTTTTTGATTGTAAAAGATGAATTTGCTTATAAATTGAGTTTGACTGTAGTAAATCCATTTCTATTTGTTTAGTGGGATGAATAAATGGAAACCAAACTTTATTTCCTAAAATTTTTGTATAAATACCTTCAGTAGTCTTTTTGAAAGGGGTAATTTGGAATAAAAATGGATTTCCTAAAACGACATCGTAGGAAATATTTTCTAGAATTAAAAATGAGTGTTTTATACAGTAATTATCTTGACAAACAAAACTATTAGGGAGTTCTTTTTTTATTTTCACAGGAGTACCATTTGCTGCAAGTAATTGTTCTCGAGACTTAGATAAATAAATGTTTGGAATTATACCTGACCGAATGCAAGATTGATCAGCTCCACTGTCAATCAGGGCAACCACCGTAGTAGAAAAATCCCAAACACCTATAGTGACAAATGAGTACCATTTTTCCATATTTACTTTATTTAATACATTAAAAAATTGTTCGTCTTTTGGTTCTTCTTCAGAAATTTTTAATCCTTTATCCGAGCATTCTGGAGTATCCTGAATAGAATTACTATCTTGTTTTTTGACAACTAACTGTGTTTCTAACTCTAAATCTTTTATTTTTAATTTAGTTAATTCAACTTTTATTTCATTTATTCCTTTTTTAATTTCGTTATTTCCTCATAAATATCATTAGTTTTTCCAATTTTTTGAAATTTACTTGTTTTTTCAAATTTATCAACCAGTTTTGATAAACTAAATGGTTATGAAATCTTTGGAGTAATCTCATTATCTAGGACTAAAGATTTTAGTTTTTTCAAATATTCTGACTTTACTTCACTATCTTCAATTTTTTTCAATTATATCAAATAAAAAATCTTTATTATTTGATTTCTTTGGAGTAGTCAGCATATTAATAGTTTTTTGTTTACATTCACAAAAATCTTTTTCGTCTTCCGTAAAAGACGAGTCAGAAGAAAATTGAATATTTTCATCATCCGAGCTATTAATCATTAAAGACATTAATTTATTTCTTAACTCTTTTTCTTCAGAAAATAAAGAATTAATTTTCTTTTTTGTCTTACAATTTGGACTTATATGACCTATCTTACCACATTTAAAACATTTTAAATTCTTTTTATTTGAAAATCGTTTTTTCTTTTTATAAAACCTTTTATTATCTTGGAGATCATTATTTTTATAATTTCGTGAATGTCTAGTTCTTTTATAATTTCCTTTGTATTTTCTAAATTTCCTATTTTCTTTTGAAGGAGCTTTTATACCTATGATGCCGAATGCTTGACAGAAGGAGCCCATCTCTTTACATTCCGAGCCGTATTTGTTCTGAATTTTGAGATCTTGACATAACTGTAGTCTTTTTTTTAATAAAAGCAAAATTGACCAAAGGAAACATTAGAAAAATCAATATGATCTGTTCCAATTTCTTTTTGAAGATTTGTCATTACTCTTTTTGAAAATAAAGTTGGTAATCCAGTAATGAATTTTTCTTTCCAGAAAGCAGAACCGCAATCTGGTCGTCTCATAACTTGAGTTAAAAACATATCTTTATACCATCTGAAATCTGTCAAAGTTGGACAATGTAAATTAGTAAGAAAAATTTTTGTACTAGCTAATTTTTCTTTTGGATTTCCAATAAAATGAACTGAAATAGCATAAATAAGAAATTCACTACCGTCTGGAACTTGAATATATTCATCATTTTCATCTATTTGTTCAGAGGTATGATTAATAACTGTTAACTTTTCATCATTAGTTAAGGCATTATCCCACCAACCTTTTAATTGACCTGTAAAACCAGAAATTAAACAAAAAGCAATATGAGATTCTTCAGCATTGGTTTTTGCTTTATAACCTTGCCATGCCCATTTCTTGGAGTGTATTAAGAATTTCATATTCGGACTTACCGTCTATATTCCATTCATATAAAGAACTACCATCATAATTTTCTGCTATAAATTGAGATCGTTCTTCAAAAAGAATATCTGGAGGACTGGGTCGAGAATAGTAATTCCTAATTGGGCCGGATTGCCATTTTTTTCCAGTATTTGTGTTATATCTATTTGATTTCCTATATATCTTGTTGAGTTCTAAGGGAGCTTGACTATCGAACTGTTTTTCTACCATATTTATTTGATTTTCTAGTTCTTCATCGGAAGATGATGAAGAACTTGAAACATCGGACTGAGAATCTAAATATGGAGTAGTTTGCTCTATAGTCGAGATTCGTTTTGAAGAACTTGGATCAGAATACTTAGGAGCTAAAGAAAGGTTCTTTTCAAATTCTCGTGATAAATTGGAAACTTGAAAAGATGGTTTTGCCGTTTCTACTGGAAATTTCTCTTTTGGTTTTATTGATTCTAGTTTGGTAGAAATCAAATCAACCTGGTTTGCTATTGTATGTAAAATCTGATTTGTATAATTGTTTTGTTGGTAAACCTTTTTAAAATCATCTGAATCAATTTTTTCAGTTCTTTCTTTTCCTTGTTTAAATGGATAAGCAGTAACACTACCTTCCGTAGTTGAAATAGTAAAAGCTGATAATGGAGGATGTATTGAAGTAACTAATTGTCCTGAAATTAAATTCCATTTTTTATATAAATTTGTTTGAACTTCAATGGTTGGAGTCTCATTAAATTTTTTCAATTTTTCTTTTTGTAAAAAATAATCTAGCCACTTAAAGAAAGGAAAATTGAATCTTAATTTTTCAACTTCTTTTACCCATTCTGAAATTAATTTATCTTGACATCGTTGATCTAAATTTTGAAACCATAGTTTTTCACTTTCATATTTTTCATTTTGAAAATCTTCTTTTAATAAATCAAAATTTATTCTAAATTCTTTAGTTAAAACCAAAATTTCTGACATTTTCATTTGGGATTGAGTTGGAGATTCTGGTGAAGAAGGCCTACGAGGTGGAGGAACTATATCTAGCGTAGGAGCTTTGAATTTAAGTTAAGTATCCTGACGATTAGAAATAGGATCCTGTGAACTAGTAGAAGGATCAGAAAAGGAGTACCTTGACCGTCCGGAAAAGGAGTACCTAGGAGGAGGAGCTCTAGATGAGGAAGGAACATCTTCATCTTGAGGAAACCTGAAAGATGCTGACCTGTAAGAGCTAAAAGAAGATGATGGATAAACAGGAGTAGTGTTAGGAAAACGAACTAAAAGTTCACTATCTGAGTACTCTTCAATTATTACTGGTCCAGATTGTCTTGTTTGTTTAACTGGTTCTTGTTTTGGTTCTGGTCTGTCAATGAGGAATTTCCGAGGGATTGTTATTTGATCCCATGGTAAAAGCTGAGGTGTTTGAGTTCGTGTCAATGTCCTGTCTGAATTTGTAGTCACAAAGACCGATTGATCTCAATCTGAGATTGGTAGTCTTAAGGCGGTAGGAATCATAGATTTCATTAGTTTAAAATATATACGATAAACAAGAGTAAAATTCATTGATGGTTATTCAATTTTACTTTGATCTAAATGAATATCTAGAATTAAGGATTTTAATATGAGTTGATCAAATAAACAGATTGAGTAATCTGGAGTACAATCAACACGAATTGTACCATTACAAGCATTAGTTTGAATCATCGCAAGTAATGAATCATTATAATTAATCATTCTATCATCTCTTAGTGCAGAAATAATGAACATCGACCCCTCTTCTTTGGAGTGGATGAACGGCTACCTGAATTAACCAAAATGCAAATAATTGTATCCTTGGTTTAAATAATTATTTATAGCCATTCGTGAGAGTAATGGTATTGTAGTTTTTCTTTCATGTAATGGAAGAGCTTCTTCATAAATTTTAATTGAGTATGCTTTTGAAAATTCTAATACACCAATATGATAGATAGATCTGAATGAGTGCGATGGAAGGATTTGATTAATTGGAACACCAAATGATTGAATTTCATGGCTTTGTAAAACTCTAGACCGGGATGATCTAGTACTTGAGTCACCAAACAAAAATCTTCGAACATTATTCGCCATTTTTAAAACTTACTTGATTAATGCAGATGCATGATGCAAGATGAATGCAGACAGCTACCGGGAACACGGGAACACCTGCCGGGAACACCACCTAAGGCTTACCAACGGACTCACGACTTACCAACACTTCCAATGCTAGGATGAATGCAATCGTGATGCAGAATAAACCCACCGTAATCAAAATAACTTTTAAAAACTTTTGAAATTGTGTAAGAAAACTTCTGAAAAATGGAATGCTTGACAGAAGGAGCCTATCTCTTTACATTCCGAGCCGTATTTGTTCTGAATTTTGAGATCTTGACATAACTGTAGTCCTTCTTTTTTAATAAAAGCAAATAATTGACCAAAGGAAACATTAGAAAAATCAATATGATCTGTTCCAATTTCTTTTTGAAAATTTGTCATTACTCTTTTTGAAAATAAAGTTGGTAATCCAGTAATGAATTTTTCTTTCCAGAAAGCAGAACCGCAATCTGGTCGTCTCATAACTTGAGTTAAAAACATATCTTTATACCATCTGAAATTTGTCAAAGTTGGACAACGTAAATTAGTAAGAAAAATTTTTGTACTAGCTAATTCTTCTTTTGGATTTCCAATAAAATGAACTGAAATAGCATAAATAAGAAATTCACTACCGTCTGGAACTTGAATATATTCATCATTTTCATCTATTTGTCTGGAGTATCCTAAATAGAATTACTATCTTGTTTTTGGACAACTAACTGTGTTTCTAACTCTAAATCTTTTATTTTTAATTTAGTTAATTCGACTTTTATTTCATTTATTTCCTTTTTTAATTTCGTTATTTCCTCATAAATATCATTAGTTTTTCCAATTTTTTGAAATTTACTTGTTTTTTCAAATTTATCAACCAGTTTTGAGTTGCATTAGGCTGTCTGCAGCCAGAGTAAATTCTATCACACTTTATGATGAGTGTTGTATAAGAAATTATGTAAATCTTTAGTATTTGTGCACATATTCATATACTGCTCATCTGGATACATAATTATAATTACATATAAGACAGCTTTGTCCATTGTACCACAATGCTGTTCACAATAGTTTAGCAATCAAATTTGTTAACAGTTTATGGAATCAAAAATAAAATTGGAAGAGAAAAAATAAAATGTGAATTAATATGATCTAAAGAAACGGAAAATGTGTAAGGGCATTTAGGGCATGTTCGTCGCCTCCTTTTAAAACTAAGTTTGTCCAAGTTTAGTTTTAAACAACAAAACTTACAAAACGTTGGTGTGTTCTGGGTCATACAGGGAAACAAAAAAAGTTGTCGAAAGGTGGTGTTTTCCCTTCCTTTTTCTTCGGCTTCTTCTTCTTCACCCGTCTTCTCCCTTCTCCTTCTACTCCTTCTCCTCCTCTTTCTTCCTCTTCTCACTCTCATCTTCTTCGTCTTATTTCCTTCTTCTTCCTTCTTCTTCTCCTTCTGGTTCTTTCCTTCTTCCTCTTCTTCTTCATCTCTCCTAAGATCACCTTCTCTCTCTCCCACCGCCACCCACCGCCGCCGCCCACCGCCACCCACCGCCGCCGTCGCCAACGACTCATCTTCTTCTTCTTCCTTCTTTTCTTCTCTTCCTTCTTTCCTCCTCCTTCCTCTTCTTCATCTTCAAACCCATGTCAAATTATCTTCCTTCTTTTTTTTTCCCCTTCCTTCTTCTTCTCTTCTTCTTCTTCTTCTTCTTCTTCTTCTCTTCCCTCTCCCTCTTCTCTTTCTCCTCTTCTTCTCCGGCGCCGGAAGTGATGGATTGGAAGTGGCGGTGTGGAGAATTGGCCGAGGGAAGGATTTTGCCCAAAAATTTTTTTTCCCCAAAACTTTTTTTAAAAATAATTTTCAAACTCATGTTTTCTTGCAAAATGTTTAAAACCAAAAAAAGTTTCAAACTTTTTTTAAAACCAAGTTTGAAAAGTGGCAAAAGAACAGGCCCTTATTTCAAGTGCGCTACCCAAGTGAACCTCCCCCTCCTACACACCAAAACCCACCAACCAAACCCAAACACAAACACCCCAACAAAACCACCAAACCACACCAAACCCCACCAACCCCCCCCCCCACCCCCCCCCCACCCCCCCCCACCCCCCCCCCCCCCCCCCCCCTCCCCCCCAACCCCCAATCCCCCCAAACCAATGCTATGCATATTGTAATACCAAATAAGTGAGTGTAAGCTATTTTTGTATGCATCCACAATATGCACCCTTTTATAATGAGAATTCATGGAATTCGTTTTCTTTCGTTTCCTTTGGAAACGAATTCCTTCTTTTTTTTTTTTTTAATTTCAAATTAATTTTTTCTTTTTTGTTTTTTTATTAATTTCATTATTCAAAAGAACCCCCATAATTCGTTTTTGAGTGTTATGAAAAAAAAGCAAAATATAATTATATAACTGAAATTTTAAATTGTAATTTAATAAAATTTTAGAGGAAGTAATTTACAGCATTTTTTTGAAATGGTAGTCAATTACCTTTGTCTTCTTTATTCTCTCATTTTCTATATTATCGCGTCTGCCTAATCCCACTAGTATTCCCTATGCAAGCTCATTTAAACTAAAAAACAATTAAAAATGGAAACATCAATATCGGTCTAATGTTATTTCTCTTTGAGAGAAACAAATTTATGAGTTGTTTTTTAATGGAATTAATTTATTTTTAAAACATAAATGTGTGACTAAATTTTTAAAGATAAATAAATTCCCCAAATTCATTTATACGGAGATTTTATGTATTTCAAAAAATGCCGTAAATTACTTCTTCTAAAATTTTATTGAATTACAAATTAAAATTTCAGTTATATAATTATGTTTTGCCTTTTTTTTATTTTTTTTGTAACAATTCAAAAACGATTTACGAGGGTTCGTTTCGAAAACCCTAAAATTTGTTTTTCATTAAATAATATTTATTTTTAAAAATGAATAAAAACTTAGAAGAAACATGGGTGAACCGTTTTCAATAAAAATAATTATTTAATTTTTTTAAAATTCGTTTAATATAATTATTTTTATTTATTTTAAAAATCGTTTTAGTGGAATTCGTTCTTAATGAAATTAATAAAAAACAAAAAAGAAAAAATTAATTATGGAATTCGTTTATTAATGCAATTACTAAAAAACAAAAAGAAGGGAAAACGAATGCATGGAATTCGTTTTCTTTTGAAAACGAATTTCATGCATTCGTTTTCTTAAAGAATTTTTTTTTTTTTTTTTGGTTAGTTTTGAAGAAAACGAAGTTGGAGGATTCGTTTTCATTTGAAAACGAATCCCCCAACTTCGTTTTCTATAGCTTGGGAATTTCAATTTTTTTTTGTTTGTTTTGGTAATTTTATGCCCCAAAATTAATATTAAGGTAAAAAAATCGTTTAACTACATGTAAAGTCCATCAAAAAAAAATTTTAAAACCAATTGCTGAATTGATATTTTTTTAAAAGGCCAACATGTTTTTAAACGTGTGTAAAGTCCTAAACTAAAAAAAAATAATTACTCAATTTTTCCTCCTTGTCAAAGTGATAATTTTCTACCGCTCAAATTACTTAGACTAAAATAACAGTATTCATAAATAGTGACTCTTTTAGAAAGTTATGATTTAAGTACTATTATAGATGATTTTACATTTAAAAAAGTTCAAAAAATTCATTATAGACAATCTTAGAATTATATTTAGGGCCCAATTTTTTTATTTTGTCCATAAACCTCGTAAGTTTGAGAACAACGCTAGTTCCAACACTCTTTTCTTTTTGTTGATTCCGGTCAGGTGTCGAGTCACAAGTGCAGCCGGCACTAACTCATTTTTGATTGCTTCACGTCTAATGGCTCTTTAACAGCTAATGACACGTCGGGTGTCGATTCGAGAGTTCCGTCGAATCCTCCCTTTTGGCATTTGCTTCCTTCGATCGATGCTTCGCTTTCAGTCAATACTCAATAGTGTCGTAACTAGGTCAATTTGACATCACTGCTGATACCAGACTTTAATTTCTCTGAATTTCCAAAGCTGAAGCTCATTTTTTGGCCTTCAATATGGAGCTGTCGATTTGAAAGTCCATTTGACACCTCTGTTTCGCCTTTTCTACATTTTCTTTGAAGGTACTTCAGTTGCGAATCATTATCTGAAACCATATAGTTGTATCTGACAATCAAAGCAATGATTGAACTACTGGTCTAATAATCTCTCCATTATTTATGATTACAAAACAAATATATGATTTTATAGAGAAATATAAATCAAAGCTTTTAACCACTTATTTCTCTTATTCAATAACTCCTTCTATATGCATGATGACAAGGATAAACATGTAGCTAGTTACATCCGACTCCCCTTTTTGTCATCATTTTAACATTTAAGTTTGATATGGAGTATACTCGCTTCTAGCCGCCAAGCCATTTTTCATTTTAGCATATTGATGTACTTAAGGTCTATTCTATTTTTCTAAACCTTAGGACTCTCGATGCTAATTTAAACTAATGTTCATGCTAGTTCTAAGTATATTATACAATTCTTATTCCATTTAACAATCAATTAATATAATTAATTATGTGTAAATTCCGAAGAACGATAGCTAACCAAAAAAGAAACCTTTGAAGTTTATTCAATTTTTTATTTTCTTTGGTATATAAATTTTAAACTAATTTTATTTTCAAAATAAGTGTCCAAAAACAATATGAAAATAGGAGGATTGGCATTAATACACACAACTTAAGGGCACTTCGTCTCAGACTATGATAATCGCGATAGATTTGATTGATGAGCAAATTACAATGAAAGGAAATAATTGAATTACAATATATTAATTAGTTTGTGTGATGGATGATAATATTTATACTTGATCATTTAATTTAATTTTTGTATAACAATTACTTAAAATTTCAATGTACCTTTGTCAATTTGTCTATTACTTATTAACAAATGGAAATATAGATGTATACTTCGAGAGACAAGTGAAAGGAAAATGGTGAAAGAAGTAGGAGAAGAAAAGGTTAAAAAGGTATATATTATATAAGGTATTATATATATATATATATATATATAACCTTTACACATAATTAATTATAGTAATTGATTGTTAAAAAGGGAGCCCTAAAGAAGGGGGGGGGGGGGGGGGGGGGGGGGGGGGGGGGAACTATGATAGAGGTAGAAAACTAAGAGTATAGGGGTAGAGAAAGAAATTGAAAGAATAGAATTAGATATTAAAAAGTAAGATACGTAAAGAGGGAAATAACGATAACAGAGACAGGGAAACTGAAATGGTAGAAGTAGAAATTACTCTAGATAAAGGAAGAAGAAAGAATGATGAGAGATATATAGAAAATATGACATTAAACATATTAAGAAAGAAAATGAAGAAAAACAAAATACTCTAGAGTGTGAAAATGTGAATTTAACTATTTTTGTGTGACATTTATAACATGAGGGAATAGTGAGGCATAAAAGATTGAGTATAAAACTATAGTTATTAGTTTGGGTTTACATACTACTTCTCCAAAAATTAAAGATTAAAATTTGTAAAACTGAGGCAATGTCCAAAAAAAAAAAAAAAGTAAGTGTCAAATTTAGGCCAAACTTGAAGGAAGAGAAAAAGGAAAGAAAAAAAAAAAAAAAAATCAAACAGGGCCCAAATTTATTTATTTTCAAAAATGGGTTTTTGGGTTTCGGCCCACCCTAATTTTTGAACAGTTTTGGGCATAGTCGGTTTCTTAAGCCCACTTGGACTAGTCCGGTGCCTTGCACTCGAGCCAGTCGAGTCAAAACAGGGTTTAGCAACATAAGAAACATGTAGAGAAAGAAAGTATGATTATGAATATAGAAAAAACTAGGCAGAGCAAGTAACACAGGAATTATTGATAATATTTTAAAACTTTCAAGTGAGATAAATGTAGAAAAGTGTAAAGAATATAGCAGAGAAAATATGATGATTTTTTTTAAAAACCAAAACAAAAATGTGAGGAAAAAAAACCTCATAATATAAAAACTAACAATAATATATCGATAAATTAATCCAGAAACTAAAAAACCAAATTAAAACCCATATAAAATAGTCATTAACTAACAAATTCCAAGTTTCAACCACACAAATTTAGCATCCAAATGGGACAATCATAATCCCCCAAAAACCAAAAGCCAGAGAATGCTACTATTGTTTTGAACAACTAAGAAGTCAATTCCCGAACCACCACCCTTGCTGAGAGGTGAAACAGCCACATTTCTTACTTCATTTGTTGGCCTTTTGGCTTGATCACCCACACACAGCAAGGATCCTTTCTGGTGCGCTCTTGACTTCCCCACCCACCACCCACCACCACCCCTCTCAAATTTCACCAAATTATAACTGCAAACTTCGATTCCCTATAGGCTATAGCTATATCAAATCCGATCACACACGAAAGAAAAAGCACTACGCTGACCACTATTAACTACCAAACTACCGCTACCTGCTATATGTGCGGCAACAAAAACTACCCTTTCAACAACCTTCCCTAATTACTTATAAACTGCCTCATCTCTCCCAATATATTTGTTTGTAAAGGAAATTAGAACATGTCTTTAGAAAAAAGAGATAAGGGCGGCAGTTTAGGGTAATTAGGGAGTGGAGCTTTGGTGGCCGCGGGGTGTGAGGAACCCCGGCAGCTCAACCAGGTCGCTGCCACCAGGGCTGCCGCCTAGTGCTGCGGTGATCTGCTGGATTGTGCTGCCGATGTTGTGGTTAATGGCGGTGACGCTAGACAGGTTGAGCTTCGCGGTCGGTATGGTGCTGGAGAGGACCTGGAGTCCGATGGTGAGTAAGCAGCCGGTGATTTCAGGCACCATGTTGTGGCCGTTTTCAGAAGATTGGCCGCCACCGCCGCTACCGCTGTTCTTGAGTTCAGCACTGGAGCTGCTACTACCGTCCTGATTTGCAATTGCCATGGTCATGGGGTGTATCACGAAACCCATCGGGAGTAGGGAGATGCAGGACGGATCCTCGCCGCTCATCGCCAGCTGAATTGCGTCGACGTCGACGGTTGTGAAGACCACCAGGCTGCCGGAATCATCAGTGCAGCTCTCCTGGAGCATCAGCTCCACTCTCTGGGATGAGTTGCTAGCCACCTGATGAACACGAACCATTTTTTTTTTTGAAAAAGAAACATTATTGTAATCTCCGAAATTCTACATTAATTAATCAGGAATATCAATTAAAACGAAGTAATCAACTTACATTAATACGAAGAAGAGAAATGCAATTCCCTGGATGAGCACCATTGGCAATGTGGGCAACTTCATGCAAAGAATTCCCATTAGAAAGGATATCCAGCTGTGTTCATCACAATGTCAACCAACAAGTTAGTAAAACCGAACTTTTCCAATGAAAGGTAAATCAGGGATGAGCTAGTGAAAGGCTACCTGAGCTCGGCGGCGTTCATCGCGGAGGAGGTCGAAAACCTGGTAGTGTGGATAGGGCAGCCAGGTAGTCGAAACAGCGGTGAGAATCAGGCCGTTTGGTTCACCGGGATCACCGGAGACTTTCCGGGTAGTGATCCGAATAGCGTCACTAGGGTTATCAGAAAGAGCTGTCCATGATTGGCCACAGGAAGTACTTATGTTGAGAGAAAATGTCCGAATCATCCTTTGAGCCAAATTCATCATATTCTTCCTAGCTTGAGGAGAAGGTATCACTGTTCATCCATTAATCCATCAAACAATTACAAAAGTTCAAACCACATCAAGGAATTTAACTAGGAAAATATAAAGAAAAAATGAATCGAACCTCCGAGATCTGGCACATTTCTGGCCATCAAGCTAGCAAGCCTTTCACACTGTCGCTGAAGAACAGCGAGCCAACGCCGGGCTCCGAAAGCCGTGCCACTGTTAACGTAACGCTTAAAAATGTGATGGACAGGGCTTTCCTCGACTTCCACATGCTCAACCCACGTAACCTGTGCATGTAACAAAAAAAAAAAAGTCAGTTTTTAAGGTTCCGAGAAAATATGGGCGGGCGGCGGGTAAACGGGTATGTAAACCCGAATAAATTATCCGTACCCTTGAGTATCCATTAGGCATATCTTGGATGACGCAACCAGAGGCCCTTCTCTTGTAGTAAGGGAGTGAAGGAGGATAGCTGTTCTGGAAATTGTCGAGCGGAAAATCGACGATGACCCAAGTTCCTTCCTCCGGGTTCTGGTGGCAGAACCGGAGGAAATGGGTCTCCCGGGTCGGAGCCAGGGGGGAAAGAACTTGCAACTCTGCATACATCTGCTCAAACCCGACCCGAAAATGTATATCATGAGGTGAAAAATTAATCAAAGTACAATTTGAAAAAAATATATACTAACCAGCTGAAGTGAACCATTAGCAGCATGACCCGAAATCCCAGGCGAGACGACCTGGAGGGTTTTGGCCCGAGAAACAATCGATGGAAAAAGTTCCATCCATTTCGCCTGCAAACCCCGAAAATTGAAGAACATTGCTAGAAAAAGGGAATTAATCAATGGAGAAAAATGTATACACTTACAGCATCTAGGAAGGCCTCAACCAGAGTGATGCTGTTCATGATAATGACGGCCTCGTGGCGGGTCGCCTCGGTCCGGAGCTCATTCGGGTTGTGTTTCAGGTCGACAACGGGCCAGGGAAACATCCGAGTGTACTCCTCAACATTCAGCACTTCCAGGCCCGAATCAGTTGTTTGGACCCAAAGGGGCTCCCCTGTCTGCCACATTTTCACCAGTTCTTCGACGGAGGAAAAGGCCAGCTCCATCGCCAGCGACTTCTCCTCGTCGAGGATCAGGACACCGCCGGCGAAGTTGGGGTTGTCGGAAATGTAAGGCACCGGCGGCATCAGTTCACCGCAGTTTGGCATCGGGGTTTTCTCGAATTTCCCCGGTAGGATGTTGATGTCCAAATCCAGGGAAGAACCCACGAAGGAACTTGGCCCGGGGACCTGGATTGACCTGCCATTGTACTGTGAAACCAGGCAGCACACACGCTCCAACTGCAAATTAATCACAATATTTTTCCCAAGAAATTTCAGAAAATAGGCATTTTAATTTCATCTAAGTGCAACTCTAAAATATTTTTACACAAAGAGAACTAACATTCAATTCAGATGATAATGGATTGTGTCTAACAACGATTGATCAAATACAGACACTTATAGTCTACCACGAGAACGTTTTTAAAAGGAAGAACAGATGTGACGTTTCTTTTCCCAAATAGTTAAACATGGCTCGAAATTGTTTTAACATAATGGGATATTTTTCATTTTTGAAACGAAGTGAACTAACATTCAATTCAGATGATGAAATGCGACTAACAACGATTAATCAAATACATACACTATAGTCTACCGCAAGGGCATGACAATTTGAGGACATTTTTCAAATGAAGAACATTTATGAAATTTCTTTTCCCAAATAAACATGGCTCTAAAATGTTTTAACATTTTGGGATTTTTTTTTTCCCCATTTTTAAACAAAGTGAACCAACATTCAACATCTTAGCAACTATTGATCAAATACATACAAGAAATTTGAGGACATTTTTCAAATGAAGAACACATGTGAAATTTCTTTTCCCAAATAAACATGGCTCTAAAATGTTTTAACATTATGTGATTTTTTTTTCTTTTTTGAAACAAAGTGAACTAACATTCAATTCATATGAGATGGAATGTGTTTAGCAACGATTGATCAATACAGACACTTATAGTCTACCACGAGAACGTTTTTAAAAGGAAGAACAGATGTGACGTTTCTTTTCCCAAATAGTTAAACATGGCTCGAAATTGTTTTAACATAATGGGATATTTTTCATTTTTGAAACGAAGTGAACTAACATTCAATTCAGATGATGAAATGCGACTAACAACGATTAATCAAATACATACACTATAGTCTACCGCAAGGGCATGACTAATTTGAGGACATTTTTCAAATGAAGAACATTTATGAAATTTCTTTTCCCAAATAAACATGGCTCTAAAATGTTTTAACATTTTGGGATTTTTTTTTTCCCCATTTTTAAACAAAGTGAACCAACATTCAACATCTTAGCAACTATTGATCAAATACATACAAGAAATTTGAGGACATTTTTCAAATGAAGAACACATGTGAAATTTCTTTTCCCAAATAAACATGGCTCTAAAATGTTTTAACATTATGTGATTTTTTTTTCTTTTTTGAAACAAAGTGAACTAACATTCAATTCATATGAGATGGAATGTGTTTAGCAACGATTGATCAATACAGACACTTATAGTCTACCACGAGAACGTTTTTAAAAGGAAGAACAGATGTGACGTTTCTTTTCCCAAATAGTTAAACATGGCTCGAAATTGTTTTAACATAATGGGATATTTTTCATTTTTGAAACGAAGTGAACTAACATTCAATTCAGATGATGAAATGCGACTAACAACGATTAATCAAATACATACACTATAGTCTACCGCAAGGGCATGACCAATTTGAGGACATTTTTCAAATGAAGAACATTTATGAAATTTCTTTTCCCAAATAAACATGGCTCTAAAATGTTTTAACATTTTGGGATTTTTTTTTTCCCCACTTTTAAACAAAATGAACCAACATTCAACATCTTAGCAACTATTGATCAAATACATACAAGAAATTTGAGGACATTTTTCAAATGAAGAACACATGTGAAATTTCTTTTCCCGAATGTTTTAACATTATGTGATTTTTTTTTCTTTTTTGAAACAAAGTGAACTAACATTCAATTCATATGAGATGGAATGTGTTTAGCAACGATTGATCAAATACAGACACGCTGGCCATAACTAATGAAGAACATATGACATTTCCTATTCCAAACCAACATGCATTGGAAGAGTGATTTAGAGAAAAAAAAAATGAAACACTCTTTTTGTTCCAAAATAAAATAAAAAGGAAAGCCAAAGGACTTTTAGAATCCAAAGGCAAATGGACCAATTTACCAAAAGAGTGTAGCTAGGGATATGCAAAATGGGTATAAAACCAATGCGGGTTTCTTTCAACTTCAAGTCAACGAATAAAAAATCAAAATCAATCAGCCAATCATCATTCCTAATTAAACAAATGCAACCAATATAATTAATAAATAACAAACAATTATAAACGACGTCGTCCTTAGGTATACCTCCTCTTTGAGACGGGCATTTTCAAGACGGAGTTGCTGTTCATCAAAAGCCATCTCCCCAAGCATCCCCGGACCTCCACAGTTAGGGCAAACAATGTTCCTCAAAGCCGCTTGGAGACGATAATTCTCGTTCTTCAAGCTGTCATTCTCAGCCCGCAGGATTACGTTATCAGATCTGTCTTGTTGGGCCTAAAAACAACCCCATTAAAAACACAAGTATACACGCCCAAACAAACTTTGTAAGTACAACCTTAAAAACCCTTTAATAATAATAATCTTCTGTAATAATTAAAGAACTAATTATGCTGATGAAATCGAAATCCGATTATGATATAACATCATCAATAAGCCACAAAGACTATAGCTATACTACAACTCAACAACACATGCAATAAATTCTTGTTTCATTTTGGATGGCAAAATGTGTTAGTAGGTGGGGGTTGACTGCACGTACTGCACACCCCACTGTGTGTATTAATGGACTTGCAGACCATGAAAGCAACCGGGAGTAAATGTCATGCCCCCTCTCAACCCCCCACCCCACCCTCCTTCTAGGGCTTACATTTCATTTTTTAAAACTGTAACAGTAAAAAATTTATAAAAAAAAAAAAACCGTCATTGGAAATCGTGACAGGGTTTTTTCACTAGGGTCTTTTGCCTTTTTTTTATTTTTGTTTTTGAGAATTGAATGATTTTAGGTAAGGGCTTAGCTGTATGATTGATAGGGTCGGATCGTTTTACCTTCATCTGCGTTCGGCGGTTTTGGAACCAAAACTTGACTTGACGCGGTTTGAGCCCTAAATCCTGGCTCAACCGAAGCCTCTGCTTGTCATCAGGGTGAGGGCACTCCTTAAAAAGCCTGCAAAATGGAAAAATAAAAATAAAAACATGCATGTTTATATCGAAACCGGAGACTTAAAAGCGTGATTTAAGCAAAACCCGTGAAAGGAAATGATTAAAAAGCGTTCCGAATGATCGTACGCTTCCATTTCCTGGATCTGGCGAGCAGTGTGGCGATGGTAGCGCTTCTTCTTGGGCTGGTTCGGGTTCTGCTGCTGCTGAAGCTCTTCTGTTTCCTGCTCGTTGCCGGAAATTCCATCCAGGTGCTCGCTCCCCGAGCCGCCACTCTCCAGCATATCGTCTTTGCTTTTCGAGGACATTCCGTTCTCTTCCTTCTGTAATCATCAAATAACAAACAGAAAATGAAAAACGAAACAAATTTCCGTTTTGGAAAATAGCCAGCCAAGAGTAACACAAGCGTTGTTAAACAAGAGGAAGAAAGAACTTACGGGAACCAGCGGTGGGAAGATATTGAAAGGGAGGTTCGACATGAAACTGAAGCTAGGGTTCTGGAGCGACGAAGGGAAAAAGGAATTATCCGAAACAGCCCCATTTCCCACTCCCATGGACGACAAAACTTGACAATCTCCAAACATTTTTTCCGACAACAAAAAAAAACAAACGGTGACGACTACGATGATCGATCACTGATTATACCTTAGCTAAGACCTGCCCACAAACCCACCAAAAAAACAAAAACCCAGAAAAACGAAGATCAAATCAACACTTTTCAGTCAAAACGTCAAAAAATCAGAGAAAAAAAAAACGGAAATTCTCAATGTTTAAAACCCACCATGATTTCATTAGGAAGAAGAAGAAGAGAGAGAAGAGAGGAGAGTGAATTTGAAGGGAAGGTGAGGGGAAGAGAGTTAAATACATGGAGTGGGGATAGAAGAAGACAGACAGAGTCTTAAATATGGTAAACCGAGGGAGTGACATGTAACGGTTGAAGGAGGAGAAGAAGATAGCAGCTGGCTTTGATAACGGTAACGGATGACGTTAGAACGGGGTGTGACGGATGGGTAATTAAATGGGCAAATTTCTTTGCTGAATTAATGAGCGGACGTGAGGGATGATTTTATTTTAATTTTTTTTGAATTGAGGTTTCGTGGTTTGGATTAACATAATATTAGTCTAATAAGAAGATAAATAGGGCAACAAAAAAAAAAAAAAACAGTACCCTAAATCCCCAATTTTATAAAATAAAATAAAAAATGGATATCTTCTGTCTAGGTTTTTCTGGTAATTAATGATGTTTTTACTTTTTATATTAATAATTATTTATAAAATTTTCTTCTTCTTGGTATTTTCATTTGCATATAAGAGATTTAAAGTAAAAAGAACAATTTTAAATCGAATATATAAATATATGACTTCACTCAATTAAATTATTCATAACTCCCTCCATTCCATTAGTCTAGGGTCCAGTTTCTATTTTCATTTATTTTTCGTTGAAAAAGTCCAGTTTTGATTTATTTTTTACTTGTTGTATATACCCTTACTAATGTACATTTTGAAAAGTAAGGATATTTTTGAGAAAAAAATAGCACTATCTCCGTTCCATTCAAAAAGTCTTGTTTGTAATACTGAAAATAGTATTACAAACATGACTCTTTGAATGGGACAGAGGGAGTAACAAATTACTTATTTTAGATATCGTATCATACAATCTGTAAAATTGTATATTTTCAAAATTAAAATTTTCTAATAGAATGGGAAGAATTGATATGATATTCTAGATAGTTTAAATTAATGTAAATGTATCATTTATGTATTTTATTTATAATATATTATTCATTTGATAATTTCATTTTTAGGGCCAGCATCATTTTTTTCAAAAAAAAAAAAAAGGGGTAAAATTTATTAAAATTAATGCGTTATTTATCAAGAGTGATTAACGGGAATATGGATGTGGGAGTTATGGACTTGGATACTCACCGTTATAACGGGAGTAAACTCTAACGGAGAGTTGACAAGAGAGGATGGGAGAGTGAAGCCAAATTAGAATCAGTTAAGGTCGAAAATACGACTTTTGGAGGGCAAAATAAGAAAACTAATAAATAGTCCCTAACAAATTCATTAAATACACCTCACTAACAAACGAAAACCATTTGATTTTGGCGATCTGGTTCACTCCCCAAATACAACCGTTGGATTCTCCTTTGACTTTGAAAAGAAAAAAACAAATCATACATGGAAGGTAATTAATGGAAAATATTGGGCCCATTGACGAGAATATTTTTTTAGTCAGAGTAAAAAGTAAATACGCCACCAAGGACTTCGCCACATGTCGGTGTGCGTTGAAAATTTTTAACTTTCTCCGGTTATTGTTTTTTGTAATTTTGTTCATTTTACGTACCAAATTTTGACTCTTTTGCTTTTTTAAAATACTTTTTGTAATTACTCTCTTTGACTACTAAAAAGGGCGGGAAAAATTCCTATTTTGATTAATTAAATTTAAGTTTAATAATTTTAACCCTTGTATTTATACTTAAATTTCCTCATGTTTTTACAACATACATTTTGATCCCTTGATTGGCGATCGAAAGTTTTAAAAATTGTATCACATCAAGAAATTACAGTTGAGAGTTCAAAGTTTAAAACCCTTCAATTTATCATAACTAGTCGTAAAATAATATTACACAACAACTATTTGTAATTAGGTAAATATTATTTTCACCTGTGCTTTTTTTAATATTAATTGTGAACTTATATGATCATATTAATAAAAGTATGAAGGGTAAAAGAAATTGGAAATAAGACATTTTGTTTGGGATAAATGGCGACCAAAGTTTTTCTTGGACTTTCCTTGCAAATTGTTCATATAGTTGACGATCGAACGGTTTGGATAATGGTAGTGGGATGACTTTGTAAACTTGAAATTCGTGCATAGTAGCCGTAAGTTTGAAAATTTGTCATTGTAGTAAAAAAATTATTTTGAAATAACAAATTTATTATTTCATCCGTTCTATTAGAATAGTCAACTTTGATTAATGTATAACTTATTATAAGTGTCAATGTACAATACCTAAAATAGATGATATGACAGTCTTTATTCCATTGATATCCTTATTTATTAAGTATGAATTAATTGTGGATCACACATGATTATATTAGTATCGGTAAGAGGAGTTAAAAAAATCTGAAAGTAGACTTTTTGGTTAAAACAAAAAATATTTTTTAAAACTGACTCTTCTAATGGAAATGAGATAGTACTATATTTTTCTATTAAGGTGTTTCATTTGTATGTTTTTACTGTAAGAATCTTATAAATTCAACACCAAGCTCTCAACCGTTTTCAAAAGTTTTTATTTGAGATAAAATTTCAAATAAAACTATTTAGAAAACACTCTACAAAATTATAGTCTAGACACATGTTTTATTTATTATTTTAGTTTCCAAAACAGAAAAATGTTTTTGTGTTTAAAAGGATATATTATTGCCCAAACTGCCCTTTATGGTTGATTGTTGTGATTTCAAATTAATTTTAAATGTATTTCTATATATGTTTTGACAAATTAAATTTTACTCTTTTTCAATAAAGAAGATGTATGATAATAATTATATTCAATTTATAGCTAGTGATGCATTAACCAATATTTAATGTTTCGAACAAAATAATTATAAACCACATATATATATATATATATATATATAATTGGCTTGTGGTTATAATAATTATATATAGTCTACAAAATAAAATTATAATCAATGAGTTGTCAAAAAATATACAATGACCATTACTATTTTTTTAAGTGTAAATTAATTATAAATCATACATATTTATGTTAGTAAGATAATATATTATAAATAAATTAAAACAATATTTTCTTTGGGAAACCAATAAATTTTTTTTTTCATTTTTTTGGAAGGTGGATGTAATAAATAGAGACACTGTAGTTAATTAAATCAACCAAAAAAAACAAGTACGAATTTAATTGATGAGAGAATAGAGGAATGCGAAAATTAAAAGGGTACCTAACTAAAAACGAGTAAGATTGAATACCCCTTCAAAGTCTTGTCCAAATGTTCTTCTTGCCTTCTTCTACATTTCATCTATTAACTCATAGTATTTGTTTTCATTGTTTTTGTTTTGTTTTTTAGTTTGTACAATAAATATAATATATTATAATTATTTGTTATCAATCTCAATACAACTTTTATTATTTAGTTATACATATTTGTATTTTTAATACATTTTTATATTAAAAAAATTAAAAATAATATTTTCAAAATCATGTTGTAAAAACTATTTCTATATCTTTTCGAAGAAATGAATATTTATTAAACTACTACATAAATATTAATTACTTAGTTGCAATAAACCAATTTTTTTATAAAAAAATTTGGAAGTAGTTAGAAGTAGTATTTTGATTCTACTAATATTTTTCCACGGTTAAAAAAAAAAGTATATGAAATTTCTCTTAAGTAAATACGCTTATGGATTTTGAACCACTATTCGACCAAAGCTTATACTATACCAATATAAAGAGTTCGTTTTTTAAAAAAAATCATCACAATATATAAGAGAGTCCATCTTCGATGTGTGACATGCAATTAATCATTACTTAGAAGTTTTTTAAAACTACTCTTATAAGGATTGCTACTCTTATAAGGATTGTTTATTCATTTTCTAAGTAAATTATACATATACAATGTATATTACTCATTTTATCTCATTAAAAGAGTCTAATTTAAAAAATGTGTAATTTATTATGAATGATAAAATACAGCACATAAAATAAATAATTTGACATCATATTTTTTATTTATTATAATTAAAGGTATGTAATATTGCGGTCCTATAATGATCGTTTGATTTCTTATTTCTCTATATTTGATTACATGAATTTTGATTTGTGAAAAGGTTAAAATTAAAATAAAATTATCCAACTTTTTCCTATTTAATTCTATTTGCAGGTTTACCTCTAGTACTCTCAATAAAACAATTAAATAGGAAAATGATTATAAGGGTGCAAAAACTCAGTGACTGATAGTACTATACGACTAGAGCTGTTTAGCAGTTATAATTAATTTGAAGTATTTAATAATATTTTTCTATGTAATTGTCACGTTAGTTGCAGTGAAAATCCAGTTTGAATTTGCAAAGCGTGTATCTCAATTCACGATAATGGTATAAATAAAAAGTCCTAATTGAAGTATCAATCAAGGCCCATCATATTAATTGTTGTTAGCTTATTCTCCCAACTAAACAAGAAAAGTCCTCAATTGAAAAGATTAGGTCGTCAATTTCGTATCCCTCATTAGTCAACTTTTCGTTGACTGACTAATTCAATTTTTATATCATTTGACTATTTGTATGTACACATGACTTCATCAGACCAACATCACATTTTTTGTCAAAATGATAAATTATAAATGTGAAAAAATCAGAAAAATAACTAAATAAATTATTATATCAAAGAGGCATTTGAAAATATATGCGCATGAAATTAATTAAAAAAAATTCAGCCGAAATTCATTTATTGATTATTTTAAGAGTAATGATATTGATATGTATTCATTTATATTTTTGTATTGATGTTTAATTTATTTATTAACTATTAAGTAATAATATATATATATTCATTTTTATTTTCCAAAATTGTCATCTTGACTTTATATTATTTTGTTTCCACAATTGGTTTCACCACTTAACGGATTTATGAGATCCTATTCTTCAAGAGTGTAATCTTCTACGGAGGGTTAAGACGTCACAATCCTGAACTTTCAGCGATAGTCAAGAACTTTGGTATATTCATAGTTTAAACTTAAACTGCTGGACCAAAGCTGAGCATCTTAACTTTATATTACACTATTGACTTTTTATAACCAGTTTTGGATAATTAAGCTACAAAAAAAAAAAAAGTATTTTGAATTATAAATAAATAAATAAAGTGTATCTTGACCAGACTAGCTATTATGGTAAAAACCTAGTCAACCAAGCTCCCACGTATGACTCCGTTGCAAATCCACCGTTGACCAATAAGTCAACGAACAGGACATGAGTTTGGCTTGACTTCTAGGTTCCATGCTTGATGCTACAAAATATTAATCATATAATAAATTATTATTATTAACAAACTACGTACATCCATCTTAATTAATATACATTGTTTAATTAGTTTACATCACATCATTTACTAAATTATTACACTTTAAAGGACTACCTGCTTATCAGAAACAAAGTTTTGACTTGGCCGGGGGATCCCCAAGCCACATTTGGCGCTCTTCATCCTTATCGCCGAAACGCCGTGGGTATTGATGCTGGGATCTAGACGTTTCTGAGCTCACATTAACGTCCACGGAATTAAATCATTTTCTTTATTATTACTTTAAAAAAAGGAATTATAACATATTATTCTCCATCCAAAAGATTGGGGGAAAAAAAAAAGTTATATCCTTTTTAATAATAAACAATCGAACAGAATTCTACAATAAATTGATATCTAACGCATAAGTATGGTTAATGTTATTGCCAGAGCACTTTTTAGCATACAGAGTAAAAAATTTATTTTCTTACCAAATTACCCCTATTTATTTTAGTTAAGTTTTCTTTTTGTTTTCCTTCCCTGTTTCTGGTACAGTAGGGAGTTCTCGACACCGCCACTCCGATCGCCCCCCATGTTGATCAGTATAATCGTAATCGTCGGAACCATCAAAGCCGTCCCCCTGAACTCGTACAGCTCTGCGTACTCATCTTCTTCATCACTGGGAGCTGCCGATTTGGATGTCAACATACGTGAACGAAATGTCAAACTCCGGCGATCACCTTCAACAGCCCCTGAATCACCGCTGCGGGATACGCATTGGTTCCTCCGATCAGCCATAATTGCTCGTTCCTCCAACAGTCCTGAAGAGTGATTCCGGACCATTGATCTCAAGCAACATAAATATACACATAATGAGAGAATAATTGCCATCAGGAACACCAAAAAAGTGACATTAAAGGATTGAATGATGAATTTCCCTGAAAATAAAGAGAGCGCCGGAAGAAGGCATTAAACCAGGAGGAAAACAGAGGTGAAAGGGTACATTCCAACATTGAAATACGACACTCTCTACAAAAATTTCATTTTGGGACTTCCGAATAATTAGGCATTGTTTCTGGAGAAGAAAATCATGAAGGAGAATAAGGCATTCTTATACTCACTCGAATGAAATAATCATGCTTTCGTACTTTCAGTCATACTTTCTCTGATCTCCATGGTCAATTTATTGGTTTCCTACTTTCATAGGCGTTTTTTTTATACCTTTTTTGGTTGCAGTTGAATATTGATTCTACATGCTTTAACATTATTTCTACTGGTTTGGTTTTGTTGATTCTTTTTGGTGCAGCACTACTTGTTGCTGCTATTGAATTAGTTTTGTGCTGCTATTGGATTAGTTTTGTGCTGCTATTGGATTTGCTGATTTTTTTATTTTTTGTTTCCATTGATATCAACGTTGATTAATTTTGTGCTGCTAGTTAGAATCATGTTTTTTCTTTTTCTTTTTTTCTTTTCTGTGTTGCTACTGTGACTGAGAGAAATTAGAACAGCAGCAGTCTGAAACCGATCCGGATCCAAGAACACTGCCATGCCTTCGAGAGATTGAGGGAGAAAGAAACGGGGAAGGAAAAAGGAAACAGAAAAAAGAACAAAAAAACTCAACTTAACTAAAATAAATAAGGGTAATTTGGTAAGAAAATAATTTTTTTGCTCCGTATGCTAACAAGTGCTCTGACAATAACACTTAATTTAGAATTTAGAGGTACAATTAAAGTCATCATGGTACAAAAATGGCATGACATTTTCAAAAAACTTGTTCTCCGCAAAAGTATTTTGATTAAATAAAAAAAATTAAACTGTAAAATTAAAATAAAATAGATTTAATAAAAAAATACATTTCTTATATATTTTGGAATAAAATTTTTGTAAGTTTACATGTTAAATAAAGAAAAATAACCCCTCAAGCTTGTAAATTAATTAATTGTATGTATATATACATTGTTTAGTTATTTAATTGTTCTTTATCCAATCAATTTTTTAACATCAAAATTAATGTACGTGTACAAATTAATAGAAATAACATACAGGAATTACTCTCTCTATCTTCTCACATTTCAAGGAAATTTAACTAAACTAAAGAAATAATTAAAAGCACTTGACATATAAAATTATTTGGCAAACTAAAACCTTGAAGTGATAATAGCTTATTTCTAAAAATATTATTCATTATACTTCACTATAAGAGTTCAAATGTGAAATTATTAACAAGGTACAACTTTAATGTTTTAAAGTTCAAACACGAATCTTTTATTACAATGAAACAAAACGAGTATAATGTTAATAAATGAAGGCATTCTAAATTAATTATACACAATCAACCAAAATAAATAAGCTTTTAATGCTTATAGATAAAGTATTTTAGGCTAAAATGGAGCATGTAGTATAAGAATAAATGAAGTTCGTTAAAATTCATAGCGCATTTAATTAGGGTACGCCTGATGTTAGAATTAATATGAGTTAATGACGATGATAATTAGTTCAACTTCTGTTCTTAGATAGATTATGTATAATATCTAACAATACTATATATTTTCGTGTATCACGATGATTTATTTTATTTATTTACACTTCGTTTGGATATAGGCATGTTTGATAAAATTTAATACTTTAACTCTAAATACTTAATGCCGAAACCATAATGTTGAATCGATTAAATAGGTTATATTTGAATTCTGAAAATTTAGTATTCAACATATAAATTAAAATATTTAATCACTTGTTTATATTTGATAATATGTCAATACAAACAATATAAATTTGACAATAAAAATGCAGATATAATTAATAAAATTATTTAAGTAATAAAAAAATATATTGTACAAAAAAAATATACTCTTTCTGTTCTATTAGAAGAGTCCATTTTAAAAAATAATTTTTGTTCCAATAGAAGAGTCTACTTTCAAATATGGGTGAAATGCACCAAATACCACACAACTATCGGGTTTTGCAAAAAAATCACTTTTCTTTAAAAACTCTCAAAAACACCACTTTACTTTCAAAACGTGCAAAAACTACGAATTTCTCCATAACAAAAATTAAGTGGTTGACGGAAGGAAAAACTCAAGGGCAAATCCGTCTTTTCACTGTTCATCTTCCCCCAAATTTTTTTTTTAAACAAAAAAACTGAAGAATTCTTCAGAAACCAGAAGAAAGAAAAAATATGAAGAAACTGGAAATTGTTTTCTTCAAAAACCAGAAGAAAAAAAATATGGGAAATCGTTTTCTTAAGAAACCAGAAGAAAAAAAATATATGAAACCAAAAAAAGTAAAAAAGGGATTTGCAGAGAAGAAGAAGGGTGGAAATTGAGCTTCTTCTTCTTCTTCCGATGCCCACTGAGGACTGGAAATCAAGTCTTCTTCTTCTTCTTCCGATGCCCCCGAGGACTGGAAATCGGGTCTTCTTCTTTTTCCGACTTCTTCTTCTTCTTCTTCTTCAACTTATTCTTCTTCTTCTTCTTCTTCTTCCGATGCCCTCCGAGTACTCGTCCCAACATATTTTGGTGAATTGAGCATGTTTCTGTAAATGGGTATGTCTCCACCGTCGTTCACAACCAACCGGACGTTTTCTGGTTTCTGAAGAAAATGATTTCCAGGAAATCGTTTTCTTCAGAAACCAGAAGGAAAAAAAATATGAAGAAAACGATTTCCTGCGTTTTCTTTAGTTTTTTTGTTTAAAAAAAAATTTGGGGAAGATGAACAGTGCTGCGTTTTTCCTTCCGTCAGCCACTTAATGTCCGTTATGGAGAAAGTGATAGTTTTTGCACGTTTTGAAAGTAAAGTGGTGTTTTTTGCAAAATCTGATAGTTGTGTGGTATTTGGTGTATTTCACCCTTCAAATATTTACTATTCCTACCCCTACTAATATAATAATGTATGGTAAACAATTAGCTCATACTTAATAAGTAAGGATATAAATGGAATAAATGGTGTCAAATTAGCTATCTTAGGTGTTGTATCTTCACACTCATAATAAGTTGTACATTGGTCAAAGTTAACTGTTCTAATGGAATAGAAACAATAACTTATTAAATAATATTTTTTTTTATGAACAATTACATTAAAAAAATTCTTCAAATATATAGAGCCTAGCTAAATAAATAACCAATTAAAGTAGAAAATACTAGGTACTGTACTATATACCTTGAAAATGTTTCATTAAAATTAATGGTCCTCATCATCAATTTAGGACAATGATCAATTTAATTTGTACCCTATGATATATTCTTGAATTAATCACCAGGTGATCATATATAATTGCATTTTCTTTCCCGTGGACTAATTAATCATGAGGTATTCTCATGTTTGGCGGCGATACTTCTTCCTCTAAAAACAATACGCATATTTTCATCAATGAATGATGGGCTTAAATTTATTCGCATATATTTTTTATGATTACATGCGGTATTTTTATCCATAAAATCGATACGTGTACTACAAGCGATACTTATTGTTTTAACATAGTGGTGATGCATCAAGAGGTAATCCTAATATGCAATTAATACATGAGTGTCTAAAATTAATACACATATTTTTATAACATACAACGATATTTTTTAGGTTAAAATCGATACACATGCACGTGCAGTCACGTTTTGACTTGTCGGATATAAGTTTTTGTGCTAATTAATTGACTCCTTGCACCAACAAATTAATATAGCAACTACGTACGTTAAGGATTGATAATATCTTACGTTAAATGGGAATTGAAAATGGATGAAGTACTGAACAAACTTTAATATATTAATTCTAGATAACCTTAAATTAAACTACAACCGCTTTAAAGTAATAGAGCATGCTATTTATTTGTCATGTCATGTGTGTTGATAAAACTTTACAAATTAAATTAATACTCCCGACATTAATTATTATCAACGTCGAACCATTATGACAAATAAAAAGAACAAACGTGAGGGGAAATTATTTAATTAATTTTTGTCATCCGATGATGTTAACAAATAGTATATATTTTTTTAATGAAATAAATAATATTGTCACAATTACTAATTTATCTAGTTATGTGTTCAACATAAGAAACATTTGTTATCGTGGAGGAATTATTTCGTACATTTGCTACGTTACATAAGATAGTATAATGTTATACTTAATTAAGCCTTATGGCATGAGCTGTTTTGTCTTCGATTTGGTTTTCAAACCCATATTTAAAACCAAAATGTGGTTTGGCGCCTAGGGTGGAACATGTTTTTAAAACTGAATTTTTAAACATTATTTTGTCCAAAAACATATTTTTGGAAACTTCCATTATCATAACTTATTTATTTTAAGACGAAAACATAGATTCATTCTCATATATTATCTTCGTCATTAAAATACTTTTAAAAAAAAATTTCCAATAAAAAAGTATTATTTCTGCTTTTTTTTCATTTTATACATTACTAATATAATTATGTGCGACTCACAATTAGCTCTTCCAAAGTAAGAGTAAAAGTGACAATAATAGTGTCAAATTACTTATTTTTGTGATACACCTTATAACTCATAAAAAAAATTATACTTTTCAAAATATAACTTTCTGTATGAGACAAAAGAAGTACTTAGAAGAGTCTATTTTGAGAAATATTTTTTGTTCCAATAGAATAATCTACTTTCAAATTTTTTATTCCTCATACCTTTACTAATATAATCATGTGTGGTCCACAATTATCCCACACTTAATAAGTAAGGATATAAATAAAATAAAGAGTGTCAAATTACTATTTTAGTAGTTGTACCTTAACATTCATAATAAATTATACATTGCTCAAAGTGGACATTTCTAATAGAACGGAGGGAGTACCATTTAAGCAAAACATGCTTGTAAACTTCACTTACCATACAACATTATGAAAAATATGTTTATAAAATATTTTTACCATACAACATAGTGGTAAATAATATATTTTGCCTCAAACAATTTGAATTAAAACACCTCTAAACGTAGTACCTTACATATATACATCCCAGATGATGTTTAAATACTTTAATTTCTTCGAATTTACACCGTCAGAAGAATTATCGGGTCAGTTAAGGCCATGAGTATGGATCTAACGATTTTTTTTTTTTTTTTTTTTTGAAAATTACAAACATGTTGTGCTTAAATGTTATTCCCTCCGTTCCACAGTATTCCCTCAGAAGAATTCGGCGACAATAGTAACGATAATTTTTATTTTTTTGAAAATTAAAAATTTAAGTAATGGTGTTGAAAATCATCCAACGGCAATTGACAGAAGACAAAGTTGTAGGCAATACAACTAATTACAATATATTTCATCTGATAATTAGCATATTTGAACCACAACAGTGTATCTAATCTACTAAACTACAAATCTATATCTAGTATAGATCTAACCGTAGTAGAATTATCGCTGAACAAATATCGTACCAATAATTACGGATCTACTACTAATTGGTGATGAAAGTTTCGAGATTGCATATTCAACCGAGTCTTCATACACCATAGCCAGGGAGAAAATCACCACAGATGGAGAGCGAAACACCGTAGATGGAGATATAAACTTCAGAAACAGAGAGAAAAATAACATAAACATGGATAAAATTAAAATTAAAGCAAACTAAATAAAAGATAGCAAGAACATAGATAGATGAGAGAAGAAGATGATGGAATTTAGAGCATCTCCAGTGGTTGAAGTCATTTTAGCACCAAAAGCTAAAAATTTTGGTGCTAAAATGTCTTCCAACTCCATGAGAGATCAATGATTGATGCCATTTTTAAAGCTATTTATAAATATTGTTAATTTTAATAGTTTAAAAATATTTTTGTAATTATAAAAATGTTTTTAAATATTATTGTTAATAATATTAAATTAATTATGTTTGGGGAAAAAATTTCTCCTCCCTTAATGAATGAATGATGTTTTCGTTATTTTTATTATAATATTGTCAATTTTAATTATTATATTTTTTCTTAAAATTAGTATTTAATTTTTTTAATCTATTAATAACTTTATTTTATTAAAATTTATAATTTTATCAAAAAATTAATTTAATTTAGAAAAAAAATTATAGAAAAATTTAACAATTAAAATTACTTAATTATCATAAATTAATTAATCTATTTAAATAATTACAAAAACTAAAGAAAAAAATACATTTTTTAAAGTTAAAAAATAAAATAATATTATTCTAGAAATGGCTCCAGCATTTGTGGCGTTAAAACCATCTCCAAGGCTATTATAGCTGCAGAGAATGGCATACGCTATATTTTTATTTTTTTAAGGAGGTTTTTAACCATTTATATATATATATAGTCAATAATTTTTTTAATAGACAATACATACGAGATTATTACGCATTAATTCTTGCCCTTAAAATCGATACGCATATTTTATTTATTATAGGCTATATTTTTATTTTTTTAAGGAGGTTTTAAACCATTTATATATATATATATGTATATATATATATGTGTGTGTATATATATATATATGTGTGTGTATATATATATATATATGAATAAACAGGCAATACTTCAGAGACTATACGCGATACTTCAGCATCTCAACTTATATCCATGATATATCAACAACTAAACTCGATACATCAGAAGTTAATTAAATTCAACACGCGGTACATCAGAAACTAAAACCCATATGATTATTTATAGCAAACATGCGATACTTTTTAAGACTAAACTTCATACTTGCTTTGTCGGACAGTCAAACACGTCAGATACAAGTTTTTGCGTAATTTTTTTTCTTCTTCAAGTTCTGAATCTTTCTATTAATTTCCGTACGTGGTCTAAAATATGGAAGGAGGGGAATGATTTCATTTCCTACAATTATTATATGAACCCAAATTATTGGCAACGATCACGGCCACTTCTAAATAGACAGCGGCAATATTTGCCCGGATTGTCACATGCATCTTTATTGCAATGTTTGACAAATAATAATAATAATAATAATAATAATAACCAACCTTTAAAAATAATAAAATAATTGTTTCTGGCAATGACCGTTTCTTTGGGGAAAGCTGGCGGCGGCAAACATCCAAGACGTATAGAAATTAATGGAATTTGCCTGAGTACCTTTGGGAAATTGATGGTCAGTGGGAACTCAGATTGTGACATTTAATGCTCTTGTTCTCTTGTGACTTTGGTAGAGAATCATCACTTTTTTTTTTCCAAAACTTTACACAAAGAAACAACTTTACTTTTTCAACAATTTAAAATTAAAATTTTAAAATTCCCTCTAAATACCTACTCACATAAATTCAAAAAAAAACACAATCATTACACTTTTTTATCTCTCACCTACACAATTTCCCAAAAAAAACTTCCCTCAAAAAAAAAAAACTTCCCTCTAATAAAATTTCCTCTACCAAAGCCACAAGACCCATGACATTTTTAATATATTTATATATAGCAATGTTATTTGATTATGATGACTGGCCATTCGTGTCGTATTTGGGTTATCGGGTTTGGGTTGGCGGTTCCCCTGTCAGCATCCCTCAACTCCAACCTTACTCGCGTTATTAGTATCGACCCATTCAACCCACGGATATTTCGTGTTCGTGTCGGGTTCATGTTGTGTTTTCGCGTTGTAATTCAAATTTCTCGTGTCGGATATGGATGAGTGGGTTCACGTGTCGACATTTTCAACCATAATCTTACCCTTTTAATTATTCGTGTTATTCATGTCGACCTATATAATCCGCGAACCAGCTAAAGCTCAACTCTAACCCGCTTATATCGTGTCGTATTTTTGTATCGTGTCAGAGATTGTCAGCCCAGATTGTCAGAGAGAGAGAGCCAATGAAAGTGATTAGTCCCCATAATTTGAGTTTTTATGAATATTTTTTTGGTCTCTTAATTTAAAAAAATTCCATCGTGATTCCAAAATTCATTTTCTTAAAATTAGTTTGAATTTGTATTTTATTCAGAATTAGACTGAATTTCATAGCCAGACAGTGAGGAAAGGCATTTAACCTCGAAATCATGTCTAATAAGTAATTACTAATCATGAAACTAAATTAAGATGAAGATATACGTTCAATTTTGTCATGTGAATATCCATATCCTATTATGTTCGGTTAAATTTTGAAACAAACAAAAAATTGAAGTTAATTGACTCAAAATAAAAATTTTTAAAAATTCAAATTAAGGTACTAAAATGAATTGTTTTAAAATCAAAGACCAAACAGATCAATGAGAGGGCCAAGTTAACTAGTTAAGGGACCAATAGGCAATAGGTCACTTGTATACTTCAAATTAAGAATGAAAATCTTCCTTAAAAGCCATTGATTTCTTTGAAGTAGAACATGAGCAGAATTTCAGAACCATCAATCAAAATATTTGGTAAAACAAAATTTCTATAGATCAATACTGAAAGATTGTCACGTTCATAGAAAATCATACAACTGTGACACATACTCACGAGCAATTACATAAATTGTAACGTCGCTTCCCTTGCATCTTCAAAGTTCAAATCAATGAGTTACAAGACTCTCTCTCTTCCCCTTTTTTTTTTTTTCCTTCTTCTTTTTATGCCCTTGCATCAACAAGAATCAAACCCCTGATGTATTTTGTGATTTATAAATAGTTGTATCACTGAACTTTTCTAATTAAACAGAGGAAATATATAGTGACCAATAGACAATATATCATATATTTGGGGTTAAAGTGTATACTCATTTCATGCTTATTTTAAATGATTATTACAATGGTATTGGAATTCGTTCAGTTACGATTGACACTTCTTTGTCTTTGTTTGATAACATTTACCACATCACTCCCGGAGAGTAGTTCATAAAGTCCTGACAATAGTTTGCTTTAAAATTTGTAAATCTTGGCTAGTGGTGTGAATCAAACTCTTAACTTCAAAGTTTGTGCACTAGGTGTTTCACTACTTGAGTTGGGATGATTCACATTGTAAGTTATTGCAACAGTGTTAATAAGAGTCTCAACTAATTAACCAAATTGGGTATTACAACAATGTACTGATATTTTCTTTGATAATATGCCCTACTATTATTAAATATTTTACTTTAATCCCAAGTACATGATACCATAATTATACTTCATCATATGCTATCAAAGTTACATTTGAGGCTGTCCCAATTCAATATGTATAAATTTGTCTATTAAATATATTCTTCAGGTATCATTCCCTTTACTTTCAATATTATCCGAAGAGGTGTTACAAAACCCTATGCTTTTCATTGTAAAACCTAGAAAGAATAAAATATTTTGTGAAATAATTTTTGGACCTATTAAAAATGAATTTTGTGTTTGTTGAAGCAACTTTTGTAAGGTAAATTTCCCTAACTCAACTAAATTTCCCATGATTAAAATGGTTTCAATATATAGAGGGAGTAATTCTTTAAAAATGAAAAATATATATATAATTCACAATTCCTTTGAAAAAATATCTTATATTACTTCATAGTCCATGCTTTATCATCCATGAATTAAATGGGCTAAATATGTTGTAATAGTTTTGTGGCTAAACCCAATTAATAAACAAAAGCCCACCTCCACACCACAAAAATCAATCGGAGTATATCATATAGCCAGCGCATTCCCCGCCGTCCCCACCCCCACCGCTGCCGCCGTACTCCGACAATGTCTCTCCTCCATCACCACCACCTGCCCACCATATCCCTCCTCTCTAAACCCACTCTAAACCCTAGGACCCAACTCCCGGCCGTCACTTTCTCCTCCGCACCGTTCAGAAAACTCCATTCTTCCATTCCGCCCATTTTTTCTTCATCTTCTTCCTCCTCATCCTATTCTTTCAACGACCCCTCTGAACCCCAAAAACCAGAATCGTTTTCTCCGCCGGACGAGGAAATCAAACCTACAATTGTTGATGAATGGGGTGAGAAGGCGGAACCCGAACCCGAACCCGAACCCACTATTAGGTTTTCTGGCCCGGATCCTCCGGGGGAAGATGCCGATGACGAATGGGGTGGTGTTGGGGTTAAGGATGATGATTTTGGCAATGGGACACCTGGGGCTGGGGTTGATGTTGATTATGGTGAGAGCGAGAAGCTTAGGGATTTGAAGCTGGCGTTTGTGGATACGGTATATGGGTCTGACTTTGGTCTCCGGGCATCCACGGAAGTTCGTGCTGAGGCTCTTGAGTTGGTCACTCAGCTGGAAGCTTCTAATCCAACTCCGGCGCCGAATGAGTCACCGGAATTGCTCGATGGAAATTGGGTTTTGGTGTAAGTTCATTTTCCCCAACTGCCTAACTTCATGTGGCTTGTGTGAATTTATGCTAATTTTTAGCTTTGTGTTTGAATTGGTTGTGAATTTAGATTTGTATGCTTTGCGTTAGCTCTGGTTGCTTTGTGCTTCAAATTTTCTTTATTTTGAATTGAAAAATAACAATAATAATAAGGGCAAATTACACCAGCCACCCAACTATTCGCAATGTTCAGTTTTGTTCACTTATCTTTCAAACGTGCGCATTTGGCCACTCATCTTTCTAAAACGTGCCTGTGAAGCCATTCCGTCAAAAATTCTGTCAAATTTGACGGAATCCATCAGCAAACGTACAGTACCTTTTCTTCCTTAACTCCCCCAACAACATCAGCAACCGTACAGCGCCCTTCGATCTGTGCATACCCATGTAGCATTTCATTCCAAGTCACAGTGTTTTTATTAGGCATCAGATCGAAAAACTGCCTAGCATCATCTACATTGCCACACTTGGAATACATATCAAGAAGGGCGCTGCCAACCACGACATCATTTGCATATCCATCCTTCAGTATCAGACAATGAACTTGCCTCCCCTGGGATAGCGAAGATAGTTTCGCGCAACAACTCAATATAGTGGCATAAGAGAATTCAGTAGGTAATATCCCCTCTCTAAGCATTTGGACTAAGAAAGAAAAAGCTTCACCATCCATTGCATTAAAGGATAGACCAGCTATCATAGCATTCCAACAGAAAAGGAGTACTGTACGTTTGCTGATGGATTCCGTCAAATTTGACAGAATTTTTGACGGAATGGCTTCACAGGCACGTTTTAGAAAGATGAGTGGCCAAATGCGCACGTTTGAAAGATGAGTGACCAAAACTGAACATTGCGAATAGTTGGGTGGCCACTGGTGTTATTTGCCCTAATAATAATAATCACCTTAACATCTTCATTAGTTATACTTCCAATTTAGTTTATAGTGTCAGGGAGTTTATTCCTCCTTTGGCTATGCTGGCTAGGTACGCTCGTAAGCTGATAAAATCTCGAGTGAGGAAACATATTATTCCCTGTGCTTTATGCTGATATCCAGGTTCATAATCCCTCCGTCCCATAGGCCTGTTTTGATTGCTGATATCCATGTTGATACTCCCTCCGCCCCATGTAAAGACTCCTGTTTTGATTGCTGATATACAGGTTGATACTCCCCAGTCCCATATAAAGAGTATCCTTTCGAGTTATATTTGTGACTCAGAAATGGTTGTGGACTCTTTAATGGGTAAGAGGGAGTATTATGCTTCCGGGCTAGTGTAAATCTTTCTGTTGTATTTAGTAATGCAAAATCATATTGGTTTGTGGTATAAAAATTGCATCTTTTTCTGTCAGGTTTACCGCATTTTCTGAGCTGTTGCCTCTTCTGGCAACCGGCAGCCTACCGTTGTTGAAGGTTGAGAAGATAAGCCAATCAATTGATTCCAACAGCCTAACCATTGATAACTCCATCACAATATCTAGTCCTGTTGCTTCATTCTCTTTTAGTGCCTCAGCTGGTTTTGAGGTAAGAAGTCCATCAAGAATTCAGGTTCAGTTCAAGGAAGGGACTTTCAAGCCTCCAGAATTCAAGTCAAGCTTAGATCTACCCGAAACTCTGGATGTTTTTGGGCAAAAAATCAGTCTGTCACCAGTCCAACAGACTCTAAATCCTCTGCAAAATGTCTTCTTCGGTATTGCAAGCGCCATTTCTGGCCAGCCTCCTCTTAAGGTTCCTATTCCAGGTGAGAGGACAAAATCATGGCTACTTACAACATACCTCGATAAGGACCTTCGTATATCAAGGGGAGATGGTGGCCTGTTTGTGCTGGCTAAGGAAGGAAGTCCTCTGCTAGATCGATAGCCGGGAGAGATACATGATTAACACTCCATCCATGCCCAAAAGATACTCCATCGAATCGCTTGTATCGCTTTCTTGAGCTGCTATTACTAATCTTGAGTTGGTACTGGAAGAGTGAGACCCCTATATAGTCTTCATAGTTTACTGTATTGAGTGTGGGTCTAGATTCTGGAATGGCCAAATGTATAGACTTTAGATATATTATGACTGGGATTTTGTACTCTGCTCTTACAGCAAAAGTTTATGTGAATTTTGTTGAGTCAAATTTACATAATAATTGATGTATTTGTTACATTGGAGCTAAGCAACAAGCAGGTGAGATGTAATAAACCCTCCCTCAGCAGTGTGTTTTTCCCAGGTTCCATTCTTGAATATGGGATTTCTCTCATTTCCATTATTATTTTGACGCGCCATTCGAATATGAGATGTTCCTCATTCCCATTCTTATTTTCACGCGCCAATGCACCAACAAGTGTAGTAAATGAAAGGAGGAATATGACAGTCAAGGGAGATTAGTTGGATAGGGTCTTAACAATGAAAGTGGAGAGTAGATCCTTTGTCTCACTCACGATGACAAATTTTAGTGCAAACAAAAGCGAATAGCAAAATGATAACTTATCTTTTGTCTCAACATTCTGTTTTATAGTAAAACAACTTTATTTTATCTTTGTGAAACATCAATAAAATACTAAAAGTGAGACATATTATGAAATCTCAAAGAGATGAGTAAACAAAAAAAAATTATTTTTTAAACAAGAACGACATCGTTTCTTTCGTTTGGTCAAACTGCAAAAAATTGGAGTCCGACCAAATGGGACTCAGTTTGGGTACCAATTGGAAACTGAAAGATAATACGATAGGCTATTCAAGGGGACGTAGTGCAAGTTCTAGGTTCAAAATCCAGAGTTACATTTTTGGAATTGTCAGTCACAAAAAATGTACAGTATACTCACCGATTTAAAAAGTTTGAATCATTAATTATTGTATTGTCAGGAATTTTATCCCGTATTCTGTGAGGCACAATAGATATACATATAGTGATTAATTATAAAAAAAAAAAAAAGACAAGTCGTTCTTTTCATGACAAGTAATTATAACATAAAGTAGAGGAAACTGCAGTCTGCATTCCCTCGGCCGAGTCAAAATAGGTTTGACGACTTTTTCAACATACCTAATTGGACTTTTGAGTATTACTTTCTCATCTAACTAAACGAATTTTATCGCCTCAAAAAAAACTAAACGAATTTTATTTGATATTGCATTTTAATACTAAAAATTAGTCTTTATAATATAACATTATCATAAACTAGACTAGATAGATACTCATAATTTTTATAATATAACTATAATATTTTAGACGATAAATTTTATATGTATACTATTGAAACGTCAAACATATTAAATTCAAGCTTTTGCGTTATTTAAAAAAAAGGGAAAAGGATGACTTCGTGTCTAAGCCCTAAAGTATTTCCAGAGTCATTAGTTTTTACTAGTAGATATATTTTTTTTTAATTCCAATAGAGGTGACAAACTACCAAAATTAATTTCAGAAGTCCACAACTGCCAAACGACATCACTTAATTTAAACACGACATATGATGGTTGAACAAATCATAACACACATTTAGAGACAAAAGATTTTAAAGTCAGACAACATTCGTTAGATGTAGAGTACACAACGTTGGTGGAGTTATTACAATAAATTAAACAGAATTCCTGCACTGTAATTCTTGTCCAAACAATCAAATAACTTGCTAATTTTTCGTTTATATTCATGAATAAGATCTCATGATTGAGTTTCTTCCGATTCACGATTAAGAAGCGTAACCAAAATGATTCTAAAAGATTTAGCAGTAAATTAGTACAAACAGAATTTTGGAGTCTTTTAGATTTATGATAGATAAGATTAACTCATTTTTCCCTAATCAATTTAAGGGCATTAATGTCTCTACAAAAAAAACAAAATCATCTAATTTATAATTAATAATATACTGTCCTTATTGATAATTATGTAAAAGTTACGCCATTCTTGTAAATTTTTAACCGTTCACTGCCCCTCAGAGACGTCTTCCCGAAAAGATACTCCCACAATCACAGTCAAATACACATGTTTTGAATACAGATAACTTAGATAATGATAGTAGAAATTTAGAAAGTAATAAGAAATATGTAATTTTTGCATAAGTTATAATAATAGTAGTAATTATTAGTTAAAAATTATAAAATATAAATATATTTGTATGGACTTAAATACCCTCAAACTCTCTCAAGTTAGTTTCTAGTTAGAGTTGATAATGAACACGAAGGTTTACGAACAAGCTAGGGTTCAATTTGGTAATATTATACTACCAACATAATTTTAGACTCGATTAATAAATGAATATGGAGATAAAAGCTCATTTACATTGATGAACAACTTCAATTAAATATTAGTTATATATAATATAAACATACTAAATATATACAACATAAAAGTATTAAATAATAAAAAAAATTGAATATTTATATACATTTGTATGCACACAAATCTCCTTATATAAGTTTCAGTGGATTTAGATATTTATGTGAATTGATACACTATATTAAATTAACTAAACATTATCTTTTTATGCTAGCTAATGACGAGATAGAATGTACACGAATGTTTAAGAACAAACTCGAGCTCGAGTATTTAATAAATAAGTAAACACAAACAAAATTTTAGACTAAATTAATACATTAATAATGGTTGAACACTTCAAAACTCGATTTGGCTCGGTATCACCTACATCTCTGGCTCTACTACACAATATAGTGGAATCGAAAAACCTTCTCACTATTTGCCTCATATCAAGTCGACATCTTGGCAATGGAAGTAGACTTTGCTGGGTTATTAGTCCCATTTATACCCACGTATCTATCATAATCAAAAGCAACATCATTTCAAGATAATAGAAATCAACTTAACTTTCATAAAAACCTCATCACCACCAAGATCCGCCATAAATTTAATTAAGGATATACTCTGCAACAAGTATAAGCCATAATCCCTAAGCAAAGCAAAACCTATAATTCACATAGCCGCTCGCATGTTGCGTGTAGAAAGTAGAAGACTTTAGAATTCACTGGTAGCTTTAAAATAGATCACCCCATATTTTTTGCTCCAATGAACTACTTTTAAACTAGCCGCTCAAAATACTGAGTAGAATTGAAATTCACTCCGATCGGTACTGAGTAACATTATGTACAAAAATGATCATGTAACAAATACAAAAAATATAATCTTGATTTTATGTTTGGGTAAAATATAGTTTCCCCCTATGGTTTGAAAAAGCCTAGTTACCCCCTTATGGACTAAAGTGTCCATTTAACGGATATCATCCAAATTAACGATGAGTGTTATCTACTCGCGATAGAGCGAGAGTGAGCAATATAGGATTGAAGACATCATTATCTTTTCTCCAAAATAACCCTAACACTTAATTTGGGAGTACTGAAAGAAACATGTTAATCTCTAGCAATTCTTTGGCAAAAGCTCAACTTGCAAACCAAATCATCTGTATTCTTTTGTTGTGCTTTACATTGAACTCCATATATATTTTTATTTTGGAATTGAAAGTGTGTATATTTTGCTTTTCTGTTGAAGGTACATGCATAATTTGTTCCAATCACTGAATTGGGTTCTCTGCATTTTTTCCTTATGCAAATATCTTGACGGCGAAAAGAATTTTGGTACGCAATTGTAGTTCAAATTTGTTTTTTGAAAAACTCATCTTATGTTGAATCTTCTGGCATCCAGAAATTTTTTGGTATATTGGAATTTCTTGTCCTTCGGTTCCAAATAGGGTTGTTGGAGTTTGTTGGAGTTTACCTTTCGATGTTGGTCGGAGTTTATCTTTCGATGTTGAATTCTTATTCTTCAATCCTTGAACTGGGTGCACTAAATTTTGTCGACATATTGTATAGAGAATTGTTTTGTGTTCTTAACTGATTTGGAAATACTAAGGCCATGTTTGGCATCAAGATTGGATTCAAACCTTAGTTTGTATTATGACTTTAAAATATTAAAATTTCATTAGGAATGTAAAAATGTGTGTTGGAAATATAAAAATACTTATTGGGCTGAATGAAAATTTATATAAAATATAAAATGAGACTCAAACCTTGGTTTGAGGTCCTTTACCAAACAGGGCCTAAAATTTACATTTGGCATCTCAAATTTGGGCTTCTGTTGTTTGAGAACAGAGCTGAAAAATTTTGTCACCGTTAGATCATTAACTGCGAAAAGTCTTAAGCTCCCAACTAATTTATGCTATGTGCCAATTCTGTTTTCCTCTGGGTTGAAGTACATCCCTTCTTGTTGTCTAGAGTTCGTCTCCTAATTTCAAAGTTGTCGGAGCTCGAGTGAGAGCCAAATTAATAAAAAAATTATATCTTGTAAGAGCTGGTGTGATGAAAAAGATCCAAAATGGATGTTATCTGGTTGTGTTAGCTTCAACTTTGGCCATCAATTGGTTTACATTCAGGTTGCGGGAGTTATTGCTTGCGTTGGCCGGTCATGAGAGCACCGTTTCTCTGTTTTGCCATATAGTATAAGAGTTGAAATTTAAATTTTCTAACAGTGGGGATATTTTGGGAATTTTGCACATCCACTATTAGTTTGGATGGTAACCATAGGGGGAACTATCTATTATTGAATAGCACAAGGGGGAAACTGTATTTCACTCTTTATGTTTATGTGAATGGAAGATTTTTTGTCGAATAATCTTGAAACAAACAAGGTGAGGATTCTTTTTTTTTTTTTTTTTTTTTGGTCTGATAACGATGAATTGTGTGAAGAGGCTAATTGGAAAAACATGTTAGTGTTGATGGTTTTAATGTATATAGTTTTAATTCCAGGATACACATAAATATTTAATGTATATAATTTTAATAAGAACTGAGGTCTTGTGTATTGTAGTTAAAGTCAAACCGGTTCTACTCCTCAAATCAATTCTCGATTTCTTCATCCATTGTTATTTCGTTTGGTAATTTTGGCAGTGTTCTGTTGTAATGGGCCATGGGGGCAAATTTTTCTAGTCACATGAGCGGTAAAGGGTCGAAAACATTGGAGTCCAAGGAGGTGGCGAGGATAGTTGAGACAGAGGAAGAAAAAAGAATATGTGGCCTAATCAGCCCTCTATTAGGATACTATCAATGTTACCTCTTGAGGGCATGAACATCGTGGCCAGTGGTAGTTACGAAAGGCTTCTACTTTGAGCAAATTAACTCTTATAAGGAGATTTAGTGCCATTGATGTCTTTCTTACTTGGCTGGAACCTTGAAAGTTGAGACTACCAGGTTATAGGTGCTTATAGCTTGACAATCGAAAGTCTTTATTTTGACATCCAAGGGGTTGCGCAAAAGACGGACACAATATACAAAGCTTCATTTGCGGGGTAAGAGATTTGATGCGGAAATCCAAGTCATAAACGACACAAGTCGGTCTTTGCAAAGCCAACCTTAAGACAAAGTCCAAAGAGATCAACGCAAGAAGGGTAGGAAGGTTATTAGCATCGGATTCATCCAAGCTAGTCGGCATACAAACTCTCAACTATGAAGATTGGACTGTTTCTTGAAGTTCTTGAAAGGATCGAACAAAGTTCTTGAATTTCTTGAAACATTTCTTGATTAATCTTGAAGTTTTTAAAATTTCTTGATTTATCAGATGATTACTTTTGAAAAATCTTGAAGAAATCTTGAAAATTCAGTTTTGACATTTCTGAAATGATTCCGGAAGTTCACTTCGGATGGTTCCGGAATATTTGAAGAAGCTTCCTCATAAAATCCCACAAGCATACAACATCACAATGGCCGAAACCTTACTCACCATCCAACTTCAATTTCGGCCAGCCTAACAAAGCAACATAATCGACACTACAAAGTCCAATTGTAATTAGGTTTAGCTTTTGGAATGTGACTATGATTTGTGCATGTTTTCTAATCCATTCCCCAGTTTAATTAGAAATTAGTTACACTTTAATTATCTTCTTAGTTCCAAAAAGGTTTACCTTCTTCCAATCCTTGTTGTGAAGGGAATCAAACCTTGTTTGGGTTTTTAGAGGATTTTTCTTCCTTGTTTTGGTTTCACAAATAAAGCTAATATATTTTATCTTGAACATAGAACTTTACAACCTTATTTAATCATAAAATTAAAGATGAAATGCATGAAATGACACTTAACCATCGCGTTTTGCAAGAAATGACACTTTAAAAAAAATACTATTTTCCTGACACTTAAACTTTCATTTTGCTCAAAAAGTGACACTCCGTGAGTGTCAGACGTTAAATCACTAACGGAGCAAAAAACTCAAGGGCAATTTCGTCATTTTGCACATCACGGCACTATTCATCTTCCCCAATTTTATTTTATTTTAAACATTCTGCAGAAACCAATTCGGGTTGGTTGAGAACAACAGTGGAGACAGACCCATTTACAGTTGGTAAAGTTTCTGTTTGGCATCAAGTTAACAGCAAAATGAATTGCAAACAAAACAAATAAACCCAAAGAAATCTGGGCAGTTGGGTGCAAAATTTCAGAAACAACTCCTGTAATTTGAAAAACGTTAGAACAGAGAAACAACGAAGTGAGAAGAAAAAAAAAAATCACGGTCGCGGCGGCCGATCTGAAATCACGATTGGTCGCCGTTGCAACTGATCTAGATTTCAGATCTGGGTTGTTGCTCGTTCGAAAAACTGCTACAAAGAAGAAGGAAAAACTTAGAATCGATCAGAATCAGAAACGAAAATAGAAAGGAAAAAAAAATGGAACTGAAAAAGAGAAAAGAGGAGAAGAAGATGATGATGATGATGATGATGAAGGAGAGGAAGAAGCGGCAGTCTCGATCTTTTTGGTGAATCCATTAACTTCTAAGAATTTTATTAAAATGAAAAAATAGAAATAAAAAAAGAAGAAAAAGAAAAAATGGCTGCCCGCTAACTACGCCGTACGTTTTCCTAAGTCTAAATGGCCAAAATCTTGAAGTTGACATGATTTGCAAAATGGGTTTTGATTTACATTTTGTTGGAACATTTTAATAAAATGCATTTTTATTGATCAAATTGTAAGGGCCTGTTCTTTTTGGACGTTTTGAAAACGATTTTGAAAACAAGTTTTGGAAAATAGTTTTATAATGTAAAAAGTGTATTAAAAATGTAAAAAGTATATGCTGAATAGTAAAAAGTTGTATTGAAAATGATGAAATATGATTAAAATATATTAAATTTACTGTTGAAACCAAAATCGTTTTCAAAACGAAACAAAAAGAACAGGCCCTTAATTTTTGTGTTAAAAATTCAGTTACAAGTTTGATTGGTTACAAAAATGATTTGAACAATAATCTTTAGCATTTGTGATAATGCTTAATTTTTAGTAATCGAAACTTGAAAAATGCAATTACATTAATCCATCTGTTTTGGAATCAAGGGAAATATTGAGCAATCAATTTTATACATTTATATTATGATTTGAAAGTTCATCCGGTTTGCATTTTGTTAGTCAAACGTTTTATATCATTATTTATCATGAATAGTGCCGGTTTCAAATTGCATCAATATTGCATTGATCACATTTATATAACTGTTTGATATTTATATTTCTTTATATTAGAGTTTTATGAAAAAAACCGTTTTCAACTTTCTTTTAGCATGGCATTTACTAATCTAAATTAAATAAATATTAATTCAGTGCTTCTTTGCTAATATGTATATAAAGACGTGTTTTGAGCAACAATGAGTAATTGAGTTTTTCTCATATATCTTGTGTTTCATACAAATCCCTCAAATGAAATATAATTTTGGCAAGGAAGAAAATAGGTGTTAGTAGAGTTCCTAATTCCTAATAGTTGTGCAGATTGTTAGGAAACACAACGTGTGTGTTGGGTTGTTGTATCCTGGGGGTGATAAGTCGCGTTGATACTTTGTAGATACTTTGTAGAGGGCTTGAATAACCTAAAGAAAGCATATGCGCCTCAGCCCTACTAACAATTAACCGTTTGTTTATTGTGTTTGTTTTATTGTTTTGCAGGTCACTTGAACTGTTGGGAACAACACATTTCTTAAAAACCAAATTTACTGTTGAATTCCTTTCTCAGGAGATGATGAAGGTGCAAAACAGAGAAGATGAACTCTCCTGTTTTAAAAGAGAAAAGAAACAAACAAAAAAAAAAATTCTTGGAGAAGATAAACAGTGACGACGTCCGAAATGACGAAATTGCCCCTGAAATATTTGGGTCGTTAGTGAGTTAACGGTTCACATGGACGGAGTGTCGAATTTTGAGCGAAATGGAAGATGAGTGACTAAAAAAGAGCTTTTTAAAAAAAAAAAAAAGTGTCATTTTTTGCAAAAGTCAATAGTTAAGTGACCATCCATGCATTTCACCCTAAAATTAATATGTTACGCCTTTTCTTTTTTTTTTTATTTATGTGAGTTGAAGTTTCAATGAGTTTAGCCTTGTAAGTTTATAACATACTCCCTCCCCAATTTAAGCGTCATTTAAGGAGTAAATTTTAACCCAAAATAAGTGTCACTTTGACATTCCAAGATTATATTGTACTAATTGTTTCATGTTTACCCTTCTACTACTACGTTTAATGTGTTTTGGAAATAATGCATTATCTTGAAAACATGAGTATAATTATTCTCTTTCTTCTCATTAACTATAACTACTACAAGTAGCCAATGGAAATCACCAAAAAAAGTCTTGGGATAGTAAAATACTCTTTTACTAAAATTTATAACATAATTGTAAGTTAACTTAAATAAGGCTAATATAGTCATTTTTATATTTTCTTAATATTGTACTAATTGTTTCATGTTTACCCTTCTACTACTACGTTTAATGTGTTTTGGAAATAATGCATTATCTTGAAAACATGAGTATAATTATTCTCTTTCTTCTCATTAACTATAACTACTACAAGTAGCCAATGGAAATCACCAAAAAAAGTCTTGGGATAGTAAAATACTCTTTTACTAAAATTTATAACATAATTGTAAGTTAACTTAAATAAGGCTAATATAGTCATTTTTATATTTTCTTAATTTTTGTGAAACAACCTTAAGTGACACTTAAATTGGGATGGATGGAGGTATAAATGAATGATAAAATTACAATAAATAAGTGCAAACATGAAACAAAATGAACTACTTCCTTTGCTCCATTAGAAGGGTTCATTTTAGAAAATATTTTTTGTTCCAATAGAAGAGTAAATTTTCAAAACTTTTACTTTTCTTACCCTCATTAATATAATCATGTGTGGTTTACAATTAGTCCATACTTAATAAGTAAAGATATAAATGAAATTAAGAGTGTCAAATTAGTTAATTTAAGTGTTGTACATTAACATTCATGACAAATAGAAGGGAGGGAGTATTTGTTTTTGAATTCATAAAACATCATACAAATTGATACAAATTCTAAAGGCTAAACTTCATACAATTAAGAACGAAGGGAGTAGGTGCATGGCAACAGCTAAAAAGAAAAGCAAAAGAAGGTATTAATAATTTTTGTAAAATCAGGGACAAAAATAGTAATAAATGCATATTTTAAAAAATTAATGTAAAGTTGAACTATCCCTAGCTAACACACTGACAAATACCAACTAAATCCAACTGCAAAGAGTTTAGTTAATAAGTGATGAAAGCGAAAGGTAGACAACAAATCATTAAAGGAAGCATTTAAAAAAACAGTTGACAAAGTCATGGGGAGAACGGTCACGATGATCAAAAAAGACGTGTGCGTCTTCACGAAATTCGCGCCATTTCTGCCGCCCATTTTGCCCTTTTCCATCAAACTTTGTCAAACATCAACAAAAACAAAATTTGATTGATTAAATATGATTGAATCAATCATTCTTCATACTCCACTTAGTCTATTTTAGTGGGTTGTTGTTCGGGTTTCAAATTGAATACGAGATTGTATTATTTGTTGTGTGAGTGCGTTTTTCTTTCTTTCTTATAAGTTGTTTCAAATCACTGTCCCATTTGGATCCGATTAGTTCGTCAAAGGTTTACTGAGAATTCTTAGGATCCCTCCTCGAAACTGGTGGATCACTAACCAAGTCTTTTCAGGGTGCCACCATTTTTGGATTCATGGTTTCTTTCTTCGTTCTTAGATCATCATCAGCTGCAGAAGGAATTTGATTTCATTCTGTCACACACACAAATACACACAGTGGAAAAGGGCTGTAATTCCTAATCTTATTAGTGATTGCTGAAGAACCCTTAATTCTGAAATCGAACCCATCTTGATTTTAGTCAGAAAAGGGTTGGGGAAGAAAGAAAGCGAGAAAGGAAAGATTGGATTTTTCCTCTGTTTTTTGAAAATTCAAGGGATATTTTAGTTAATTTGCTCTTGAAGAATGAGCAGGAACGAGACGGCGACGTTGGACGATGAGCAATTGGCGGAGCTGCGAGAGATTTTCCGATCATTCGACAGAAACAACGATGGAAGCCTAACGCAATTAGAGCTCGGATCGCTTTTAAGATCGCTAGGTTTAACGCCAAGCCAAGATCAGCTCGACACTTTGATTCAAAAGGCGGATAAAAACAGCAACGGGTTGATCGAATTCTCGGAGTTCGTGGCCCTGGTGGCGCCGGAGCTCCTTCCGGCGAAATCCCCCTACACCGACGAACAGTTGAAGCAGTTGTTCAAGATGTTCGACAGAGATGGCAACGGATTTATAACCGCTGCGGAACTGGCTCATTCCATGGCGAAGCTCGGCCACGCCTTGACGGCCGATGAGCTCACCGGGATGATCAAGGAAGCGGACACCGACGGCGACGGGAGGATTAGTTTTCAGGAATTTTCACAGGCGATTACTTCAGCTGCATTTGATAATTCTTGGGGTTAAAAAAAAAGTGGGATTTGATCTCAGGTAATCTTTGATTAGGTTAAAATTGATTTCCACAAGAGAAGTTTGATATGAATATGGATGTATTTTTTCATTGGAAAACTCTGAGTGATGATAGATCTTTAATTCCTCTGTTTAGACCTGAATATTATTTAGGATTTTTGTTGTTTTTTTCGTTTCTCTGTGTTTTCTTGATTGGAAAGAAACACTTGAATCAGAATGGTAGGAAAAATTTGCCAAAGTTTTTCATTCCTTTTTTTTTTTTTTTTTTTTCTTCTTCTGCATTTCACTTTGCATGAGATATGATTGTTTGTTTGGAAACACACAAAACATGTATCATTGGATTGTTCACAGTTCAAAGTGGAGAACTATGGCTGGTGTTATTGTCAAAATAATAATCTGCTGAAATAGAAAAAAAGCAAGAGCAAATTTGCATGATTGTATATACAAATTGGCTTTGGCTAGTGAATCATTGATGGTTGAAACTGAAATCAAGGAAGATCGGGTTTATAGTATTTTTGAGTGTTCATTAGGCCATCTCTAAAGGAAGATCGGGTTGGAGTAAATCTACTGTAACGATGCAAAATGAGGGAAATATTGCTGTAAAATGAAGAAATGGTTGAAGATCCCTTAGTTGCTACTTAGGAGTTTGCAGATTTCATACTTCATAGTTGTGCTTTTCCCCCTTTTTTAGAATGTTTCTCCCTTTGACTTTTATTTCAATTATGTTAAGTGAAGAAGCAATGATGTATGAACCCAAGAAGTCTTTCAGTTGCGCTGTCCCTTAAGGAAGTTGCAGTACCTGCCAGATTCATTTATCCACTTAACATGTTTTTAAAAATATATTTTTGAAAAATTGTATTTTGTATTAATATATCATCATTATCAATATATCTTTTTGCTGTTCATTTTTATTATAGGTTTTCAAATTTTCAACACAATGTTTTAATCAAACTTTTTACATTAAATTTTTTTTTTCTCAAAAGTATGTTTTCAAAACCATGATATCAAGTCAGCTCTTAGTTTATCCTACAAAAAAAATAACACTTCCTCAATCCTCAATCAGTATTCTTTTTTGCCATCTGTCTCTGTACAGCAGATTCCTGCTTTTGGTGTCCGTGTTTCACTCATAGTAAAGTAAATTAAGGCGAGTGACAAAATAAGTTTACTTGCCGTTGTGGGACACTAAAAGTAAGTAAGTAGGACAGAGAATCGAGTCCCTATTCCCCAACTACAACGAACAACTATTAGAAAAAGTTTTGAGTTTAGATGACACTTTTGGTGATGATCACGTTGAAAGTTCAAGACCCAATCACAATGTTACAGTAAAATTTGCGTTTTGCGGGTTTGGTTTGCACCAACTACTTAGGTCAATGGTATTTGCAAATATTCTGACGTAGCGGAAATTTACTATGAGAAAGATTTTGCGGAAACTAAAAAGCCTTCCAAAAGAGTAAGATCAAGGCACTACGTTGGTCATTCATGAGGACAAGACAATATAACATCTGCATCACAAACACAGCCAAGCTTCTGTTTTTGCAATTAGCTCAACTTTTCTTTTTTGGTTTTTGCAGTTTATGTTCCTCCTCTGGGAACGAAAGGCCCTCATCACTTGTACAAAAAAACAAAAAGATGTTTCCTTATAGGATTTCCCTATAAAGAGTGATCAGTTTTGCTGTTCAAATGTGAAAGGGTTTGTAAATTATTCAACCTCCACATGAAAAATGAAACACTTCATATTCATTTCTGCCGAAAAAAAAAGGGAAAAAGTGCTGAGCACTGTAATAATATGGATACATGAACTGAAACTATAAATTGGAACAATTATCTAATGAATCCAATAACAATATTATGTTATGAAATATTTTGTGAATGTCCATATTCGTTATGTTTCATCCCATAAAGAATGGTTTATACGCTCAAAGTACAAAGAATGGTTAACGTATAAACCGTTCGTTTAAGCTATTAGTATAGATAAATATAATCATAATGCCACTTCATAAATATGTGGTCATTTAGTAGAAACACATAAATAAGGACATTTATTAGTGGTTTTTACTTTATTGATGAACGTAGATTGAAGATGTATATATATGCACTACCCAAGAAAAAGCGCAAACAGAATGAAAGGAAAAAAGAAAGAAAGAAAGAAACAAACAAACAGAGAAAGAGAAGTATTTTGATTTTCCACTATTTATTGTTTTTAATCTATTCTGCAATTGTTAGTGTTAGTATACACTAATATTTTATAACATGTTATACTCTCTCTTTTTTCATTTCTAGGTCAGTGATGATGAAACCAAACTGCTCCAAAAGTATAACTATGCCTTCATCACAGACACTTGTGCTACTGAATTGAATGGAAGCTTTGTCAAACACAGAAGATAGCCTTCATGCTTGTTACTTGGTAGGTAGAGCTCAACTTGGCACCAGATTCAAACTCAACGCGGCAACAAAGAAAATCAACAGTTTACAAGTTTTCGGCATACAAGGAAAGAGGAAACTGAACAGTGTATGATCACAAGGAGGCACCGGCGTTAAAAGTCATAGAAAGTCATGAACAAAATTCCTTATCAGCTTAAGAACTCAAATTTGAAATTGATACATCTATAAGGTAAAAGTGTCAAGAAATCATTAAGATACTTCCAATTACAAGTGAAGGAGAAATCATTTCTGAACTATGAAAAGGTAAGAAAAGTGGTGTGAACCTTGCATTATGCCTTCTTCTTTTTGGATTTGAGCATCACAAATCCAATAAACATGCTAACAAAGCAAAGAAGTGACATGAGAGCAAACACAGGAATCAAAATGGCATATTCTTGAGGCAGGAAGTACTTGTGCACAAAATGATCAGCATCAACAAATGGCTGAAACACACAAGAAACACATATATATTATAAAAAAAAATAATAAAACATCAAGACATCAACCTAGAAGCATATTCTAGAACTACAAAGTAAAAATAACAAATAAATAATAATAAACTAACCAGGATGATCACCCAGAATGTATAATAAGTGAAAATGGACAAGCTGATGATCGATAATAGCAGCCCAACTGCCCTGTCTGCCATATCCATGGTAACTTTCTATTTCTGTCTTCTCACCTTCACACAAGATAAGGAAACTGGGATTATGAAATTAGTGCTAGTCCTGTAATTGTTTCAAACCAAAGAGGAAGCAATCCCACAAAGATACACAAAGGCAAGCAGTAAAAGCAGTAATTGTCCATTATAGGTCAAACCAGAACATAGAAAGCACCAATGAACCCAAATACAACTTCGTCAAACACCAAGCAACCATGGAGATTTGAAGATTGGAACATACATCTTTTACACAAAATTTTACCAGCCCACTTAAATTCTATGACCATCATAAAAAAACATGTACTTTTTTCCCTGTGTCATACTGAATGCATAAATTCTTAACCATCTTTCCCAGTACAAAACGAAGAGAAAAGTGTAATACCATCACTCTGGCATCATACTGAAAAATCAGTTACCAATTTACACAATTATAAATCTCAATTTATACAGTCATAACCTACAAAACCACTTCACAATCACAAAGCAATGGAACCACCATCTTTAGAACCCCATATGATTATTTGTTTTCACTTCCAAGATCACCAAGCCATCCACATAGGATCAATGAAAAAATATGCTGTTTGTCATTCAAATAAAAAGAAAGAAAACCTTTTTTGTGGGCACATTGCAACATTACCTCAAACAGCATGATTAATGCAAGTAGGGAAATAGGAGTCAAATGATTTAGGAAGCAATTGTGTTGTGAATGATACATTAATTTCAGCTACACATTTTTCTCTAACTAGGGCATTGGTTCAAAGCATTTTAGCGTACTGAACAATCTTCTTCCTCTTCCGTTCCTGCTATTTCTTTTCCTACCTTAAATTTTTTTCCTTTTTATTTATATATCTATTTCCATTCGTATTACTAGTATATAAATCACAGCCAACTAGCACTCGACTTTATGGATATATTTACAACATAAAATTAAATCTTTTATGGATATATTTACAACATAAAATTAAATCTTTTAAATATAACTACCCGATAAACATTATATAAAACCCAAGAGCAACCCTTTTTTCTTTCTATAATAGTCCATTTTAATTTTAATCTTTCAATGCATGTATGTGCATGTGTGTGTCTATATATATGTGCGGTTTGTGTGTTACAAACAAGTTCCTACCATCCTAGACCAGCACCAACATAAACCAGAACATGCGTAAGCCACTAAAATTTGATCCTTATCGAAAGACAATTTTCCCTATTTCCTAACAATTTTCCACGTTCTAAGCAATCTAATTGCATACATGATATATTCAACTCCAAATCACACGTTAAACAGAATTCTATCATCAACAGACATTAAAAGAAAGTGTATTCAGATCTTCAAAATTTAACCCTTGCCTGACGTACAATCTTTTTCCCATTTCTCCACTTTTGTTTCTTTTCTTTTTTTTTATATTTTATGTATAGATATTCTTAGTTCAAACTGACTACATTTAAGACAATTTCAACTTAAAACCAGTTTCAAACTCAAGCCAAAAGTTAGTTAAATCTCCATAAAGTTCATGTTTTCCTGCAAGAACATTCTCCCACATTCCTCTTTTAAAATGTTCAAACATTAAGGGTATGCAGATATCAAACTCATTGAGTTATAGATTCTAAATACAATTTCAGACTCCAATTCAAAATTCAATTTCTCAACTTCCTTCACTATAAAAACGCTTGATCATACAAATTTAGCTAACCCTACTATTAATTATTTAATAAGTTCAAGACAATCTCAAAACATATAGCCATTATCTAATTGGAAATAATCCTAACCTAAAAATTTAAACTTCTAGATTCAATTTATCAGGGGACTTTTCTCAAACATTTTACAGGCGATCTGAAAAATCACATTATTATATGCCCTCAAACTCTAGAGTTCGGCGGCCTTCAACCAGCATTTTGAACACCATTTAATCACAACAGTCAACTTCAAATTATCCTCAATCAAACGAATACATCACAGAATCCGTGGAAGCATCTTTTTACGTTTTCACTAATTTTCTGAATTCAACTAATTCCAAGAAATACGTGACATTGTTTCGCCCGGAGATTAAAATCATTACTGAATTTACCTTTTATGGAAAAAAAAAAGAAAAAAGAGATTAATACTTGAGCTCCTGCGGATCGCAGCTATGCCCCACGGTTCCACTTCTCTTCACTCAGATCATGCTCTTCCTTTTCCTTCTTGTGATTTGGTTCAGTTCCGGGAGGTGCTTTGTTGTCGTGGCTAATCAAGATGGAGGGTTTAAACTTCAAAAATGGCGGGGGTGGAGTTAGAAGATGGTGATGCGACTGGAAAACGAGGAAGAAAGACGGAGATGTTGATCGGCGATGAAATGGTTCAGTGCCAAATAGAATAGGCTTTGGAGTTTATTCCATAGAAATTGGTTTTTAAATTACAAATTACCAAAATGTAGTGAAAAGTTTGCCTATTCCCTAAAATTTTCTTCTTCTTTTACTTTCTTTTATTTAGAGGCATACGTAGTAACCATTTTACTATTTGCAGTAACATTCTCTGTGAAAATACAAAAATGCCCCTGGCCAAAAAGAAGAAAACGGGGGGTACTGTTCACCCGTGCGTGAACAGTACCCAGTTAAAAAAAAATTGAAGAAATACCGCCGGCGGTATTTTCGCCGGAAAATATCGCCGGCGATATTTCCGGCCAAAATACCGCCTGTCGCCGGCAGTATTTTGGGCGAAAATACCGCTTCGCTGGAAAATATCGCCGGCGGTCGGCGGTATTTTCCCGGAATTCCGTCCGGGGAGACAGTCTCCCCGGCCGAAATGTTGCAGAAACAGAAAAAAAACGTCCGAATAATCGCAGATCCGGGAAAAAAATGCCACCAAATGGGTTTTTTTCCCGAAAATTATAATGAAGGGGTATATAGAGAATTTATGCAAACTAATTTAAGTAAAAAAAATAAATATAGTGTTTACTTATAGTGTAATATGGATCGTACTCGGGTAATTCGGACTTTTTACAAGGGAATGTTACTGCGTTTAGTAAAACGGTTACGGGGACACCGGCGGTATTTCTTCAGTTTTTTTCTAACCGGGTACTATTCAACGTGCGTGAACCGTACTGTTCAAGCACGTTGAACAGTAACCGGTTTTATTATTTTTCTTTTTTATTTTAGGCCAGGGGCATTTTTGTATTTTCACAGGGGAATGTTACTGCGAATAGTAAAATGGTTACTGCGTATAACAATTTCGTTTATTTATTATTAGCTTAAACACATAAATAGAAAATAATTAAGACAGAAAGTAATACTCCCTCCGTCTCACTCACTCAAAGAGTCCACTTTGAAATGAAATATGTACAACTTATTATAGGTTGTGAGGTACAACACCTAAAATAAGTAATTTATCACTATATTTTTCATTTATGTTATATTGTAACCACACATTGTTATATTAGTAAAGGTATGTAATGTAAATAAATTTAAAATGAACTCTTTAAATGAGACAAGATTTTTATTTGAAAGTGGACTCTTTGAATGGGACGGATTGAGTATCAAATATGAATAAACACACCATTAATTATATTCAAAACATCATTCATAAACTTCACACCTCTGATACCAATTACAATAATACAAGCAAATACAACCACACACGAAATTATTACAATAATACTACGAGCAAATAGGAACAAGAAAGAAATTAAGTAATTGGTTTGGCTTAGCCTATTACAAAAGACAAAGACATTAACTTGAATATGAAAAGTAAAGAGCTTTGTTGAATCTCTGGAAATGAGTACCCTCGAAGAATGATATGTTCTTTATATATAGGCAAAGTTTGGTCAAAACTCCGAACTTCAGATGCTGAATTCAAAGGAGTTTATTAACAAAAACGATATGTTTCATCCTTTTTTTATTGATTTATCTTTTGAGTGGGTAGGTTCACTATGCCTCTGCTTTTCTGAGAAAATGACTCAATCTTGCATCATGTTGACGATATCGTATAATTCTTCTTCATTGAGTGAATTTAACTACGTATCTCCATAGTGTAGACATTATTTTTGAGCTGATGAGACATTTCAGCTAAAGCATCTTTGGTCATTTGAGTGAACCATTTTAATTTCACAACTTTATTGAGAACCTAGTTAATGATACCAATCAATCCCCAATCTAAGGTAGTAAACAAATCAATTGGTTCTTCCAATTCTGAAATTTTCATTTGGAAAAGATTGAATATCAATTTTCTAATATGGAAATCTTTGTCGTAACTATTATAATAATTCAGCCAAAAATAATCTTTATATTTTGCTTCATGGATTTTGTCATCCAAAATTTCAAATACTTCTTTAGGGAAATTTTTTTAACTTCTTCATAAATTCTTATTCTTTTAAATTCAAATTTTCCAACAAGTTCTCATACATTCTAGTTTATAAATGTTATCTGTCTTTTCATTATCATAACTGCATATCTTTTTAGTACATTCTATTATTATTTATTTTATATCATCTTTTTCAATTTTTCTAAAAAAAGGTTTTTTCCATTTAGACAAATCTTTGACAAATTGCCTACCATAATTAAGTAATCGTAAACAAACTTTGTAATTCTGTAAGAGCACTTAATTTTTCTGAAAAATCTTTTATCTTTGTAATAATATGAGTTTGTAATACTATTCTTGTACTACTAAGCATTATTCCAAGATTATCAATTTCTTTCATCTCAATCTCAATTTTCTTTGGATTGAGAATAATACTCTTATTCTTAAACTTCTTGCATACTATTTCTAACTGTTTTTTATGATCTTCTTCATTTTTTGAAAAAAAGACTAGGACATCCTCTATCTAGGCTAGACAAAATCACTTATATCTTTAAAAATACTACCCATCCATCTTTAGACTATTTGAGGAGCATTTTAAATGGTAAGATAGTCCATTGGCACTGCCCGTATGGAGCAGAGAAAGCATTCATGTTGTGTTTGGCGCGCGAGAATAGGAATGGAGGGAATGGGCATCTGTTTCTTGGGATTCAAATCTCATGTTTGGTATGTATAGGAATTTAATAATTTGAACTATTACTAAAAGACAATCTAAGATTCATTTAATGAATGATTTATCCATTCCCGGCTATGAGATGCCCTCCATTCTCATTCCCACGCGCCAAACGCATCCTCAAGGGATTTAATTCTTCTCTGTTAATTTAATCCACCAAAAATCATATTTGCAGTCAAATTTACTATATATTCTAGCACTTCTAGTTTTATTTACAAAAATATCCTTTCTTGGAATGCATTTATAACCATCAAATACAATATTTTTATTTAATTTCTTGTAATTGATTATCATTATTGGTTTTTCTCTTTTTATTTCACTATGTTTTCTGACCATAAATGCGGGGCTAGAATAAGAGGACTGTTAGTTGGTTCGATCATTCCTCCTTGGAGCCAATCTTTTATTTGTACCTCAAACTCTTCTATGTTTTGTTTAGAATATATCATAGGATTTACCCTAACTATTTTATGTTCATCTTTTAGTTTAAGAATACAGAATTTGGGAGATTTTTCTCATAGCAAAAGTGGATTTTTTAAAAAATTGTCTTCTACTGTTTCATATAACCAATGACTTTCATATATCTTTTTATTCTCTTGTTTGGTTTACAAAATTTTGTACTATTAGACTTCACTCATCACGTTTAATTGGCACAAATGCTCTATGACAAACAAAGTTATGTGATTGTAATCATGGAACATGATAAGATTTTTTCTTATCATTAAGTGAAAAAGTTTCCACATTCATGCTGATAGGTAAATGTTGGGAAACATAAGACTTTTGATATTTTAAAGGTTTTTTTCTCCAGTACTAGTCATAACACTGAAAAGAATTTTTTTTTTTTTTGCTTTATATTCCATCAAGCTTTCAATATCATTAGCACTTTTTGCTAGTACTGAATTTTTTATTTTCTGTCAGAATTCTAAAAGGCGTGCTTTATGTTAACACACAGTGGTAGTTGCTCGTGTATCAACTAAAGCATGAAGACTATATGATTTATAGCTTAGGAAATCAAAATCAAATGTAATTTAAATGTAACAATATTTTCTTTTGTTTTGGTTATAAGAGAAAAATATTGTGTCCAAATCAACATTCATTTGTACAAAACTTATCATTTTGAATTCTTCTTGTTTAGAGGATGTTCCAAGTAACTCTCACTGTTGTTTCTCTACTGGCCATTCCAATTATTCTGTCAGTTGTTTCTTGATATTCATAGACTTTGATATGGCTTAACATAGATATTTTAGTGTTTTTACTACTGGTATTTTCAGAAAAGCCTATGACATTGGTATTTCCAGAAAGTTTTTTCTTCCAGATTATAACCTCTTATCTTTAAAATAAAGGCAAAAAACCTTGCAGGCCATTAAACTATTATAATAGTATACATTTGGCAACTAAACCATTTTTTGTATGATTTTAGCCACTTAACAATTAAAAAAGGCAACTTGTGGCCATTCCGTCAATTTGTAAGTTTGTTACCGTTACAAATAGATGGAACTCCACATCCAAGCTCCTAATCAACTGTTTAGCTTTGAAAATTTCGCAGCAAAGTATGATCTAAACACACGTCTTTAAACCACTTCATTGTTGGTGATTCTAAACCCATCAAATGGTGCAGAATTATGGAATTCCCAACTCTCTGTTTCTCTACTATCTGATAATCGAAAATGATGGTCATTGATGGAGAAAAGGGGAGACCAGAGGAACAATGGAGTGGTTTAAAAACATGGGTTTAGACCATGCTTGGCTGTTCATATCCCGATTGACCCTTTGTCATCATAGATGAACCTGTAAGAAGTTCCCTCGATCAATTACCTAATTTTGAAGTTTCACAATGATTTTGGGTTTCCAGTAAACAGAATACACGAATTTTGCCATGAAAATGGAGACTATTACCATGGCTGCCAAGGCCATCAATATGGAGTCTTTCATATTTGGTGGTGATTCTTTGCTTAATTTGATGAATGAAGTGTTAGGAGTGAGTGAAATGCCAAAATGGAAGAGAAGATATTCATAGCATTTGTTTGTTCATGAGGAATTTTTGCACCTCCTGCAGCTTCATTTCTCAAATTGGTTTATATTGTTTCAGGGAGTTGGCTAAAATTTTAGATTAGCCAAAAAAAAAAAAAAAAAAAAAAAAAAAAAAAAACCCAAGATTAGGAGCTTGGATGTGGAGTTCCGTCTATTTGTAACGGTTATAAACTTACAACTGACCACAAGTTGCCTTTTTTAATTGTTCAGCGGCTAAAAACATACAAAAAAAAATTGTTTAGCGGCCAAATGTGTACTATTATAATAGTTTAGTGGCCTTAAAATAACGGTTATTTCCTAAAGCTTGGAATTCTATTGACTTAATAGACTTCCTAGGAGGTTCTTGAGTGAAATCATGAAACATCCATTCTTTTGGAACTTCCAAAAGTCTTTCCAACTCATTAATTGTGGTTGTATTTCAATTTCAAACGGTTTTGATTCATACAACTCAATTATGCTAGGATCTACATCTTTGAATTTAACATTTGTATCACTTGTTAATTGATGGACTGCTTTCCAAGATAGTTTCAAATCATTTAAATTTTGTTTCATCTTAGTATTTTGTGTCTGGATTCTTAAAACTATGGTATCTTCTATTTCATAGGTAATCTCATCATCGTTATCAATTTTTTCTCCAAGACATATTTCTAAATTCTGTTCTTCAAAAATTGTAATAGTGTAGGGTTTTTCTTATGACATTTTGGAGTTATGTGACTTAATTTTTTCATTGCAAAAATAACAAGTACAATTTTTTGTGGATAAACTTTGTTTTCGAAATTTTTTATTCTTTTTCCTAGTATATTTCCTTTTGGGAGAAAAGTTATTTCTTTTCTTCCATTTTCTAAATCTGAAGCTTTTCTTCTTCTGTATCATCATTTAGGGTTAGAAGTTGAAGTTGATGCAGTGGTTACTGCTGCTGTTAAAATTCCTTCCTCCCAAACTTGGATTTGTACTATATTATCATCCGGTTCATAATCATCATCTGATTGTGAGTCTTTATTCACCACGCTGGTTGGCGCAGAATTCCATATCTGATTCAAAAGTGCTTTCATCATTGGAAGCTTCTACACTGACAACGTAGCTATAACTTTGAAAGATTTCTTCATGTTGCGTATAAAGTGACTGTATCTTATTTAAATACTTTGTTTATCATTATTTTCTTCTTTAAACCTATTTTTTTAATATTCTATGATTTCTTTATAAGTTAGAAAGTTTTCTGAATTTTTTTCTTTATGAAAATTCATTGTTAGTTTTTCATTATGACCTCTTATAACTCCTTTGAATAACCTTGGTAATTCATCTTTTTTGATGATTTCTATCCTAGTTACATTCTAGCGTCTTCATTTATAATCATTAACATTTTTTTTTAATTTATTCAAACATATATTTAGTACACTCTACTAAGAAGTTTATTACTCCTACTAAATTTTTTCCATTTGCTTATATCCTCCTATGTGTTATATGGTGATGGCCTTTTTCACTACTTGTGATATACCTTACCTTCCTTTCTTCTTGCTTCTTTCATTTTTAATTGGTGGTTATTCATAATGAACCTCACCTAATAATGACTCAAATCCAGCTTCAACACGTTCAATGTAAGGTAATTTAGCCAATCGGAATTTTTAACAATAAACCTGACCTTCAACACCTTGAGAATTTGAAGTGTTTGAAATATATAGTTATTCAAAATAAATAGGAAATTTTCAAAAACTCTATTTCGGGAATTTTGAACAGTAGAACACCAGTTTGAAAGTTATGGAACTCAAAAACCTTAGATGAAACCCTTTTTCCATCCCATCGCATGTCAACAACACAACTGTCTTTTACAAAAACATGCTGTTTTGGAACCCAAAATGCTGCTATTACATAACAACACGCCTACCTTTGTTAATGTACTATCTATCTTCAAGTATATCTATAAAACTTTTCAACAAAAATCTTGTAACAGCACCTTTAATTTCCACAGAATCACCACATTGATCTCCAACACTGCAACATAGTTTCCCAAATTGTCCAAAGGGAAAAGGGTTCAAAACAATTTATTAATTACCTCGAAGAGGAGTTTCCAAATTCCAACAATCCCTTTTCTGGCATCAACTTAGCCTTCTACCGTTACTCGATTAAAACTGAGCTTGGTCGCAGTGTGAAAAAGCACATGCAAACATAAGACACAACTTCAGCCAAATCGACTAATTCCGTAACATCAACTGCAAGATGTCTTCACGAATCACGCCCCGATAGCCAAATCCCCCAGAATTCACAGATAAAGCCCGTGGACCATAGATGCTCAAATGCCGATACTGAGTGTTCATTCCAGCTGGCTTGGTTGGTCGCAACATCTTCGACACGATTGGCAAGGATTTGGACCAAATGTTCCTTGATGAGGTAAAGAAATGCCTGTCAGATTCTTGACCCTCTGTTCTTACTCCATTTCTTTGGATGCTTGAAGTTGTCTGGTGCGTTGAGTTGGTAAGCTGCTTTTTCGCAGTTGAGCTTGCAGAAGTATCTTGTGGAGGCTTTGGCCGGATCTCAGCAGACGGCTTCATCTTGTCTAGCCATCTCAGTAGTCTGTTGCCAAGGTTCCTGCCAACTTCAAGATCTCTCTCCTGTATGTTTTGATGAACCTTGACCGCAACGTCAAAGACAGCCCTAGTTCGCCTGTAAAGAGCTCAATTATGAGGAATAAATACATATTGAGGGAACACACCAACAAGCCACTTAACAGGAAATAGAAACATTTTGAGGAATTAGCAAAACTTGGGGGTTGATTTACATCTATTGAATAAAAGGAAATAGAAACATTGTAAACAGCATAGATGACAAATATAAGTTAGTTAAAAACAAAACAATGCACTAAGATAAGAGGAAATGGGGTTAAGTGCTAAATGACCCTCAATTTTTTTTTGAGATATTTGATTTGTCAGGAGGGATCCTAACAAAGCCTTATATCAGGATCACCATTTAAACTTTGCCATGCTAGTTTTGTTTAAGTTTTCACCGTAAGAATATTACACCTTGACATGTAGAATCATATCTTTATTTGTCACCACTACCACCATCACCATGGTCGGATGGCAGTCCAATGAAAGGGGGGCAGTCAGGCCAAAGTGATGAAAATATAGGGGGCAGTGATTTAATCTCATGGAATTAAGTGTATTATAAATATGGTGGAACCTTCAAAACCGCTAACATGGCACCATTTCACTGGTGCCAGATATGGGTGATCCTAACAAATATTTTTCTGCTTCTTTGCAAGAATTTTCAATATTCCTTGCAATAGCAAAGATGTTAATAAGAAGTTCCAATATAAAAAGAAATTCTAAAGATTTGGTTAGATGTCACACGCTAGGCAGCAGACAAAACAAAACGTCTGATTGAAGTTATGAGACTCCCTTTACAATCAAAATTTCAGTTGAACAGTAGGTCTAGAGAACTAAGTGTAATGCTTTCAGACCTCTACCAGGAGGAAGTTGGAGTTAAGATTCACAGATCCATAAATTTGTTCTCAAACTACAGCCTCAGTTGTGGACAAATTTATTAAGGATACAAACCAAAGAACATATTTCTATAAAAGGTATCAAATTTTCTAGATGCAACCTGATTCCCAAATCAAGCTAGAGACATCACTAAATCAAGTGAAATGCAGTCACAGCAGTGCCATGAACATCTGAACAACAAACCAAGCAAAGTCAGCATGACCGAGAAAATGGAAAACATACAACTAATAGAGTTAGAAATATCATCTGAAATTACCCTACATCCTGATCACAGAACACTAAAATGTGGCCTAAGAAAAGTTTCAATAAAGACACACAAGCACAGCTGAAGAAAATGCAACAGAATAGAGGGAATGGAATGGATCCTGGGAATATTTCATAGCAATATGGGCAATAACCCTGAAACAGCAAGCAACCCAATATGCCTCTAATGCAAACCATATGCAACCTATGATCAACTAAAAATCACATTGCATCAATTAGGACAGATATGCAACAGAAGGAAAACTTCAAGAACAAGGAGGATAACATATGAAATGAGTAGTTGAGGCAATGAAAATTGGCCGACGGTGAGAACAAGTTATGACGAGTAGAAATAACTAATTAAGAAAGCATTTACATAGCCATAAAAGAAACCGAAGTGTTCCCCACTCATTATCCTCTCATTGGCTCCTAAAAGAAACAAGGATCATTCAGAATTAAAGTTATCTGAGGGATAGGCTCTTAGCACAAGAATTAGCGAGTACAAATGATAAAACCTTTAAATTTAGGCAATCTGTTTGACCTGGTGCAGTGAATACAGCTGCTGTTTAGAATGAAGTAACCGCAACTTGGAAATGTAACAATAATTATTTTCGATATGATCCAGTTGCAAATTACTCCAACTAATAATGATGAGAAAGAAAAGCATGGAAGCTGGTTATTTCCATCAAGGAAGGAGGACAAAATATTTGATAACTTTTCTAGAGAAGATTCAACAAAATATTGGCTGACGATCAGATGATGTGCTAGTTTGAAATAAGGAAAGGCAAGACAGAAGAAAAGCTTAGAGAGCTCTATAAGGCCAACAAGCACATAAGGATCCCGCAGAACTTTGCCTGGTTGCAAAGTTAAGGTCCCCAGTCTCCAGGTCAGACCGTGCATTTTGAAGAATCCTGCACCAGTGGGCATTATGGCCCTTCATGTCTTTCTTTTCACAGGCAGAGCATTATGGACTTGCTACAAAATCCCATAAAATGACATCCTCATGCCATCATTCCCCTACTCTTACAGTATGGAAAATGAATTACAGCTAACTTTTCTGTTTACCACTGAAAGACTTGCAATTATGATCACTAGTGGTATCACATTTTGAAATACATTTCAATACACATCCTTACATTTCCAAAACACGTTCTATATTGTTAAAACAAATCAAAACCACATGTTGAACACACACTTTTGCTATCATACTGGCCTCTAAATTTGAAAACAAATATTTTGACAAATGAGTTATGAAACTCATAGCTACAAATTTATAACACTTTCCCATAGCCGGTGATGTGTCATTCAGTCATTGGTTGATATTGTGATGATAATAAAGATTTCCATTAAATTTGGACAAGTCTGGTTATGGGAAGGTGATATGGATTTGTCAAGATGAGTATCATTACTCTGGACAAATCTAACAATTTAATAACTAGAAAAATCAATAGTTACAATGATATGCCACAAACAAATTCGAAAACGACAAAAGCCTTCCCATCATGGCCCATCATATACTAAGAGCCACAACATCTTCTTTCTCAAAACATCAACTAGCAAATTCTAGAGTCACACATTGATGAGAAAAAAGAAAGCTTCTTCACTGTAAAAAATCCCACAATTTTCATTGAGAATAAGCAAGCATCAGATGACATTGAGTAATAAATCACTCCTTTCAGGGACATGTCATGATACACAAAACCCAATACACACGTAAATGGCACATTGTAAAGCTCAATTCAGAATCCCAAAAATGGAAGTGAAGCAATTAATCCATTCATTTCAGGAATTACACCCAGACTAATGAAACCCCATTCCAGCAAAACACCAGAATTTCAATCCAACAAGGAATTCCTCATAAACATTAGGGAAACTAGGACAAACAAACACCCTCATTCCTCACTAATTCCACGGGAAGAACAACCCAAGAGAAGTAGAAAAAACAGAACAAACTCACAATCGCACACCGGATAACATCCAAATTAAATGGCGATAGGCATTCAAAAGAACAGAAATCTCAATAGAGATAAATCACTAATCAGAAAATTCAACAATACCTGTGAGCGAATTGGCGGATCCTGGTATGTTTGGGGCTGATGAGCTTACGCTGAATCTTGAGAGCCAATCGGTAAGTTCTCTTGAGACCCAGAAAATAGGCAGTGGCCAGTGTCAATTCCCATAGCACCATTTTCAGATCAATTTCTCATACAAACTGGAAACATCATAATAACGGTAATGGTGGCGGTTTTGCGAAGAGTGGAGAATATTTAAAGGCTTGTTTGGTCCTTTCTTATTTTACAAAAAAAAATAATCGAAATTTCGTTTAAAGGGTTTAAGATTTCGTTTGTCTCAAGTCACCAAGGTTTTTGGGAGCCGCTCGAAATTTCGATATACTGTGGGCTGCTTTTGAGTTCTTTTTCCTTTTGAATTGTTTAATGGGTTAATTACATTTACCTCCCTGATTTTTAGTGACACTACAAATGTCTTCCTAAATTTCTGCTAATTACAAATTCTCCTATGGTTTGTTCAAAAAAAATTTTAAACCTCACTTCTTTTTTTTTTTTCTCTAAGATGGGGTATTGATAATTGTGACAATCATGAGATGGGTAAATATAATAATTAAAGACTTTTTAGGATGCAGTTTGGCATCGACAAAATTATTACAAAGATCACTGACAAATATATAAATTATAAGAAAGTCATGCCTTTTTTTCCTTCAAAAGTCGCTCAGAAATCATTAACTGTTTTCTGCTTTAACTGTTTAAAACTGGTCATAACATGTCATATGGACCAAAACTGTAAAAACAAGCAACAGTGTGAGATTATTTTTGTAACAATGAAACGTAAGGGACTAAAATGGCAACATATCCAAAAGAAATAGACCAAAATTGAGATTTTTCCTAATTATAAACAAATATTTGTAGTTTCACCGAGATTTAAGGAGATAAATGTAATTCGTATTTGTTTTACTTTTACATATTGGACTTTTTGCATTGTCACGGATGCTTTCATGAGGAAATTGAATGGTTAGATACTCAACTTACAATTGATAACCATCTAAATGTTTTCATATTTGAGTTTTTTTTTTTCCAAAATAACACACTTTACAATAATATTCCTTAAATAATATATCTTTTGCCAACTTTACTTTTAAATGCCAACATGGAAAAGAGAAAGGAATAAACAAACGTTTCCATGTGTCTCTTCTTCTTCTTCTTTCTTCCGTTTGATTTCCTTTTTTTCTTATTCTTTTCTTTCAAGCAATATAAGGCGTGAGTGAAAATTTTCTTGAACCAATCTTACAATCATCTATCCATTTCTCACCGATTTTTACAAAATTATCAAAGGTAAACAACTGAAATCTTTCTTTTTTTTAAATTATTCATATATCATATTTAGTTACAGACTCTATTACTATCTAAAATTTTTGAACGGTTATAATGTTTTTTTTATTCTTTTTTGTAGTTGTCATACAGTTTTTTATTTTTTTTGTTTTTTGGGCAGATATCATTCAAATGGCATACCTACTAACTGAGCAAACAGAGAAGTGCAACTATCAATCAAAAGCCCTCATTTCGTCCCTGATGTTTAGCATAGCAGCCCAATTCTTGCTTCTGAGGTTAAAACCATAGCCAATCACAATAGCACACAATACAACCATTTTGTGATAACCTAGCTCTCGTCAGACATAATTAACTTTCCTCAGAAAGGCAGCGAAGTAAGCCTTTCACTGGATGTTTTTCACATATCGAGTTCGACCATTATATCGTGGTCTGTCTTTGCCTCTCGGGTGACCTTTGGACTATCTCCCCCATGAGCTTATAATCTTTGTTCTCAGCGCGCGTTAACATATAGGAATCAGGTAGAACAAAGGGAAACCTTCAAGCCTCTTGGATGCCTCCTCGTCAATTTCACAACCAAAGCCAATGACTTGAGCAAGGGTTTTAAGGTAACAATCTATCATTTTTTTCTCCTTGGTGGCGCCTTCTCCGCCGGGCTTATCCATCACGAGATGAGCCCGTGCTCGTAGTCTTGTTGAGCGACAAACCGGTGTTGGATTGATTGAAGAAAAACCCCGCACACTTTTATAAAGATGAAGAAGATTGCTGGCCCGGGAGACAAGCCTTTGATCGATTGCTGGCCTCAGATCAATTGTGGGATGAGAAGAATTGGGGGAAAAAGAAAAAAACAAACGTTTCCATTCTTCCTTTTTTTTTTTTTTTCTTTTCCATGTTGGCATTTCAAAGCTTACTTGGCAAAAGATATATTATTTAGGAAATATTATTGTAAAGTGTGTTATTTTGGAAAAAAAAAAAAACTCTTCATATTTGGACTTTCTTATCGTCTTTTAATGAGTTTATTTATTAAAGTCGTTTTATCTTATTCTATTTCATTAAAATAACATAATTTTACTTTCTTTTTTTTTTTTTGTGGTGAAATGGCATTATTTGAATAATTTACAACGTAATACATAATAATTTTATTTATGAAATGTTGTCATTTTAAATGAATTGCCTGAATTTATTTAGGCATAATAAGAGGGTGTGATTTTGAATATTCGGACATTCGATCAATCGCTTCTAGTCTAGTATCTTCTAGACATTCTATTATTCGTTTTTTAATTTTTATTTTTAAAATGAGAAACTAATGGGGTAAAGATAAGCCCTTAAATGCATGGTTTCGCTTTCAACTATGAGAGTTTGCAAGATAATACTAGCAACGATTTATTGATGAATTGGGCTTCATGAATGGGCTGAATCCAGATCCAGTGCAAACAAAATGAGTTTGTTTGTTTGTTGTGCTACAAGAAAATGTCATTACATCTTACGTTTTTCAAAAGCGAGTTCAAATCCAAAGTGTTTCCGAACTCAGGTCATATGTTTCTTTCTCATGTGGGATATTTAATCTTTCGTAACAACCACCACACTGTGCAGCATTGCAGTGCACCGAGTGATTCCTACATTGAGCACCATTTCCGTACTTATGCAATGACGAAATCCAGTTATTTTATAAATATGGTAGACAAATATTTTCTTCTATTCATTGATTTGGAAACTCGTGTTAATATACATTTGAGTAATAAACTACAACGAGACTATCTTTAAAGTACTTATAATTAATTATCCATCACAACCTTTAATTGAAGGACATACTATTTGCAGGAACCAAATTATTATTCACAAGAATATTTTTCTGTGAATTTATTATAATGCTCTTAGTTTTTTTTTTTTAAAAAAAAAACAAGAAAGGAACAAAAAATGTACCTGGCGACATTTTTGCCTAAAAATAGTATTTTTGCCCAAAAATAGTATTTTTGCCAAAAATGTCGCTTACTGTAAGTAGCGACATTTTTGCTAAAAATACCGCCAAGTGACATTTTGGACAAAAATGTCGCCAAGTACATTTTTTGTTCCTTTCTTGTTTTTTTTTTTAAATAACTAAGGGCATTATCGTAAATTTACAGGAAAATTTTCTTGTGAATAGAATTTGGTTCCTGCAAATAACAATTCCATAATTGAAATATCAAAACGACTCCAGTAAAAAATGCCCGAATATTCTAAGTAGATTTGATTATAAAAGATCTGAAATGAAAAGTGATAAAATGGGATAAGATAAACATTTTTGGAGAACTAAATACCAGGGGTAAATCTAAAGGACACTGATGGACTACAAGCAGTATATCATACCAGTTTAAGAGTGGAGCACCTGATTGATTAGCATCGCAGGTGGAGAGAACTATTGCTCCAAGTCATATTCTTACAGTAGATCCGGCACATGATCAGATCTATTTACCTATCGCCATGAGTGGAAGGGGAGAATACACTATGGTATAACGCAGAAAAGACAAGTAAGTACTTAGCATAGGTAGGTTATAAAAAAGCATTTAAGGAACAAATTGGTGCACAAGAATTGGGTGGGTTCAGGGAACCAGAGCAGATTGAACAAATGCAATGGAAGAGACTATGGAAGCTTAATGTACTAGCAAATATACAGTTTCTAGTGTGGCGTATACGACATAATGCACTACCATTTGCAGTGAATCTGAGATGAAGGACAATTCAGTCCCTGAGATTTGTGAACGCGAAGAGGATATGGAGGACATCCACACTTGGATTCAAATTTGATGTGGGGTCACATGTAAAGTAGTGTTAGAGAATAATTTTGGAATTGGACGAGAGAGGCACCGGATGATGAGGCCATAGAGCTTTCATTACAAATCATGTATGTAATATGGCTGGGTAGGACCATAATGATATGGGAAAGTAAACTTATTCCACCTAATGTCCTATGGCAAATGATAATGGCTGAATGGAATATTAGGGGAAACCGAGGAAGGGAATCAAGATGCGGGACCCCACAAGTATCTGAATCTGAGGGACTTGAAAATACCAAAGTTGTAGAACAATTGCACAGAGAAGGGGATGTTCCATAGGTAATGATCTTGGTTGACGGAGCTTTCTAAAGATAAATAAATGCAAGGGCAATTGGATGGGTCACAAATGACAGACGGAATCAACCTACAGAAGAAGGGACTAAAAGCTCAAGGGTCATCAACATTGCAAATGAAAGCGCTAGCTTGACTGCGAGCAGCACAATGTACGATCACTAAGGGATGGATACCTATAATCTGCACGGACAGCGCGGAGCTAGTAAGTCAACTCAATGACCTGCCTAGAGCCCGTAAGGAAGTACAAGTAATGCTAATGGATATCTTCAGGTATGTGAATCTCTTTCCTAGTTTAATAATTAATAAAGTTAGAAAAAAAATTGTACAAAAAGCACATGTAAAGTCTTCAAATGTATCTGATTCTGAAGTTTAACAAAAATGTTTGTGTTTTAAAAAAAAAAAGAAAAAAAAAAAGAATGACATTTTAAGTACTAAAAGTATGAGCTGTTTGTAACTTTGGTACTAAAAGTTTACTCAGTTCCAAACTTGTGCTTTATGTTTACACTTTGTTGCGTTTTTAGTACCATCACTTGCAATAGTAGGTTTTACGTAGTCAAAACGAAGTCAACTGAAATTTGAGAGTATTTTATAATTATAAAATTTTGTAGGGCTGAAAATATAATTTTTCTAATATAATTTTCAAAATATTTTTGCGGTTTTCTTTCTTTTCAGTCGAAAGAAAATTTGTATGTAGACTGAGGGGAAAGAAAACCACAAAAATGTTTTGGAAATAATATTAGAAAATTATCTTTTCACCCCCCACAAAATTGTAAAATTTATAAAATAACCCTAAATTACCTTTGATTTCGGTTTGACTACGTAAAACGTGATATAGCAGGTATTGGTACTAAAATGGTAACAAACTGAGTAAACTTTTAGTACTAAAGTTAAACAGCCCAAATTTTTAATACAAAAAATATCATTTTCCCAAAAAAAAAAATGCCTAATACTTTAAATACAAGCAACAGAGAATCACAAAAACTACAAGTCTACATGGTCAAATAATTCACGTCAGCTCTCTTTTTCTCTCCTTTTCGCAAAAGGCAAAAAGAAAAGCCAAGCGTACAATCCCCTTTAGCCATATCCTTCCAGCATAAGCTACAAAAAGTGAAAATAAATAATAATAAATATATCCCATTTCCAATCAAAGTACCTCATCATGAAACGTGGAGTACATCTTTCCATATTTTGCAAAATACGCCTTAATCTTGAGAATAATTTTCTCAATTGAAATATGCTCTCTATGTTCTTTAAGAAATGTCTCAAAATGAGAGAAAGTCATAGACTTACAAACTAATTTAGGAGATTACTAAACTAGAAGAGTGAAAAAACTCAGTAACTGATGTAATATCATATGATTGGAATTACAGTATTTGGCATATACAATTTTAAATATCGAATAACATATTTTATGTGGTTACCGCGTTAGTCACTAGAAGGATTAACTTTGAATTTTCAGAGTGTGTATCGCCACTTAATGTTTAATTTACCCTCAGTTATAGTTACAAGCTTTCATAAGGGAAATTGAGATCAATATATTTGAAGAACAAAGAAATGAAGGGTAAAATGTAATATTTCTCAAAAGTACCATTTTTATGGGATAATCTACAAACATTTAAAATGAGTAAATTGATACTATATTTTCACTTATGTCCATATTTTCTAGGTGAAAAATAACTAATACAATCAAAAAATTCAGCGAATTCTCGCAAAAGGCAAAAAGAAAAGCCAAGCGTACAATCCCCATTAGCCATATCCTTCCAGCATAAGCTACAAAAAGTGAAAATAATACAGTAATAATAATAAATATATCCCATTTCCAATCAAAGTCCCTCATCATGAAACATGGAGTACATCTTTCCATATTTTGCAAATTACGCCTTGATCTTGAGAATAATTTTCTTAATTGAAATATGCTCTCTATGTTCTTTAAGAAGTGTCTCAAAATGAGAGAAAGTCATAGACTTACAAACTAATTTAGGAGATTACTAAACTAGAAGAGTGAAAAAACTCAGTAACTGATGTAATATCATATGATTGGAATTACAGTAATTGGCATATACAATTTTAAATATCGAATAACATATTTTATGTGGTTACCGCGTTAGTCAGTAGGAGGATTAATTCTGAATTTTCAGAGTGTGTATCGCCACTTAATGTTTAATTTACCCTCGGTTATATTTACAAGCTTTCATAAGGGAAACTGAGATCAATATATTTGAAGAACAAAGAAATGAAGGGTAAAATGTAATATTTCTCAAAAGTACAATTTTTATGGGATAATCTACAAACATTTAAAATGAGTAAATTGATACTATGTTTTCACTTATGTCCATATTTTCTAGGTAAAAAATAACTAATAGAATTAAAAAATTCAGCGAATTCTCACAAGAAATTATGTGATATCTACGTGCCACTAACCACTATGCAGTTTTAATAGTAACTATCCAATTTTAGCGTTTTAAGATAATTTGCTTGTGTAGGTGGAGATTCGTTATTTTCTAAATCCTAACCTTCCCCCAAATGGTTGTCATATTATTAATCCATAATTCTCTAAATATTTTCACTGTGTGTATCATCACTCTTTTTAGGTGTGGTTGATTGTGGATTATGTATTATCATATTAGTAAGTGTATGCAAAGTAAAAAATATATAAATTGAACTCTTTATTGGGATAAAAGAATCTAAAAAAAAAACATAACTCTTTTAATGTGCAGAATGAGTGCTTTTTTTTTTTGAAAAACTTGGTTGTTGGAACATTGTCAATAATCAAAGAATGAAGAAAGAGGAACGAGCCAGTGCTGCAGCGGTTGTGAAGCATAGTGAGCCACCCAGAGTCAGGGGTTTGATTCCTACTTCTGTCAGTTCTGCCTATTTAGAGCGCAGGCTGATAGGACTCTGCAGGCGGCTCCCTAACTTCGTTCTTCCCCTCCCATAGCTTCTGCTTTCAATGTAATAGTTGATAGAATAATTAAATAGTGTTGATTCAAAATAAATAAATAAATAAAATAATGAAGAAAGTAATCCGATTCACAAACCGTCAATTTTGTTTCCATGAGAGGTGGAATCGGGACCCGGACCTTGGAGAATGATGTCAGGTCACTTCTGGAACCGCCTGTTCTATCTCGTAAAGCGATTCCAATTTTTTGTGTGGTTTTAAATTCTTGTTGAAAAAAATGCTGAAACTCAAGATTAAAAATAAAAGCTTAAATTCTAAAATTTTCAGTATTTTCATTTATTATCAATTCATTAATTAATTTATAAATTTAATTTCTATTGTTGAAACATTTTTTTCCGTCGAGGTCTCTTGAACTCGTCCGCCAAGTTACCTGCAGATGGGACTAACTCCCATGTGCAACTTTGATGCCTAAGTTAGCCAACCACATATAATGTTCTAGCAGATTTGTTCTATTTAAATCAGTTATCTTTATCAGGTGTGTGGGAGGGGTATTTATAAGCTTAAGCATCGATGCGTTCATTCTTCATAATATCTTTCTCTTTGAACTCGATCGTAGTTGAACAGATATATGTCATCTTATCCAATAGTGGAACTCGACTGATATTGAATAGATTGATTCTCTTCCAACTGCCCTTGATTATCATTGTGCCAAGTCACTCCTCCATTTGTTGTCAGATATAGATATCACCTATCCTGTTCTGGTAAGATCTTTCAAGAGCTCGTCACTGGACCTCTAACCACGACTGGGCTCTCATGAGCCCAATAGATCCTTTGAGCTCGACGGTCCTTGACCTCGACATTTAGTCAATATCCAACACTTATATTCTCAATTCAATTATTATTATTTTATTGCCCATATTTTAGCTAGTAGCTAAAGGCCTGTTCTTTACTGAATGTTTGATTTTTCATTTTTAGAAAATAGTTTTATAATGTAAAAAGTTATATTTGAATAGTGAAAAGTTGTATTGGAAATGATGAAAACTGATTGTAATTTATTAAATTTACTGTTGAAACCAAAATCAAAACTCAAACAAAAATGTAAAGAACAAGCCAAAACTTATTACTTCTATTATATATTATAAAAATTATAAAGTAATAAGAATGAAAAAAATGATAATTTATATAATAAAATATTTTACTTCATAATCTTTAATGATTTATAAACCCCAAAAACAATAATTTTTGTGTAATATCACATTTATATATATATATATTAAAAAATTGAAACAAATGATGGAACTGTAATCGGCCTGCGTAAAGCGGTTCCAATCACGATTCTTAAACCGTCGATCGCAATTCTAGTTTCGGGCCAGTTTACCATACAATTTAAGAAGATGAAGGTAAGATAACGAACAAAATAAGAATATTTCTATGATTCTATCATATTTACTAATAATAATTATGATGGTGCTTATTAGGCTATTACTATTAGCTTTTAATATGCTAGGCAATTACTTTCCTACCACGTAAACAATACATTTCAATTTTAATGTCCCTTTGGCATTCGGCGCATACTAACTTTTGTACCACGTTAACATTAAATTGAAATTTTTATTATTCATACTCAATTGGTTTACTCTCACTTTTCCTCTTTCTTCAACTATATTCCCACAAATTTTCTTTGTGCCAAAAAGCTTTTAAATATTTTCACTGCAACAATTTTATCAAATAATAATAATAATAAAAAATAAAATATGTAATACTCTATTCATTTGTTCCACATTAAGAAATCTGATTTAAAAAATAGTTTGTTTTGATAAAAGAGTCATATATATACTTTTCATATTACATTTAAGGCTCTGTTCTCTTAGTACTATGGATAGGAAAATTTTTGATTAGGGAAGAATTTTGTTTTGAAGGGAATTTCTTTTGAGAATTTGTGTAGGAAAGAGAAGAAAAAGTGTAATGATTATATTTTTTTTGAATTTATGTGAGTGAGGATTTAGAGGAAATTTTTAAATTTGAATTGTGAATTTTGTAAAAATGATGTTGTTTCTTTGTGTAATATTTTTGAGAAAAGAGTGATACTTTTCCTGATTATTTCGGAAAAGAACAGAGCCTAGCATCCTTATTAATATGGTTATATGTAGTCCACAGTTAATTTACACCAAAAATATTGCACAGCTACCATACCCAATATTAAGTATTTGTTAGTTGATTTGAACATTCTTAAACTTTCATAATATTGTGCACAAGTTTTTACGGGGCCTTGTTCTTACCGTCCCACCAAAGACATTGCAATGCTGATTGCGAATGGCAATTAAGATTTGACAGAAGCAATCTCCAAGAATTGCTTGCCTCACAGTATACGATCTTAAACAACGTAAAATAGCGTCTTGTGACAGCTGATATGAATATATATAAAAAGAATGAATATAATAAAAGTGTTGTTCTTAAAGTTTATAAAAATTGTACCTCATAAAATTTGATTGTTTTAATAAAACAAAGAAACAAATAAAATTATCGTAACTTTGTATAACGAATGATATAATATTCATATACATGTCAGATTTTCACAATAATTTATCACTGCAAATAAATAAATATTACAACACTCATCATACAAAATTTTATTATTCTTTTTAGTACAAATTTGTTAGCCTTTTGAAAATAAAATATGACACAAGTTACCTTATTTAATAAAGTCAATTATCAGGAATTTTCTTCATATTTGTCCTACTTACCAGATAAATTATGCCATTGGATGAAGAGTGGCTATGCAAAGAGTGTTTTCGTTACCATATTTTACTTTCATGAATATGCATGTTTTTATAATATTGAACTGTATACTATTTTTTCAATATTTTTAATATAAATTATTACTTTTTAATTACATAAATTTTATATTATCAATACATTTTTCACATTTAAAAATTATTTTCAAACTAAATTTTGAAATAAATCTCCCAGACGAACATGGTCTATAACTTATTAATCCTTTGCGAGGGGAGTTGCCTTTGCGAGTTCAAACATTAGAAGTTGTAAGGTTAAAATAATAAAAGTAATTATACGTCATTAAATTGTTGTTGACGTTCATTTGTTGTCATTAAATAATTTTTAGTTCACTTTTAGCTACTAAATTAATGAAAATGGTTATTCTATTACTAAAAATCATTAAACCTGCCATATGCATGTAATTTTTCGGGGGGGGGGGGGGGGGGGGGGGGGGGGGGAGGGGGGGGGGAATCTTTATTTGTTGTTGCGTTCTTTTTAACCCAATCATGCCGAGTAAATTGCACATAAATTAGGTAATCACGGTGCAAATTCCTTGGGAGAACAAAATTAAACAAAACTTTTGAGTGTGAAATGAATTCATCATACCCAAATTCGAGTCATGACACTTGAAATAATGATAATGAAACAGCAAATGTAAGTTTCAGAGTTAAGCAAAGATCTTATTAACCGAAAAAGATGGTAATTAGTGGTCACTTTCATTAGTTTAATGACCAAATTGAAAGCAAACAATAGTGTAGGCCCTATTTATTGAGAAATTATTGTATACACTCGTTTCGTTGTATCCTTAAAAATAGTGCAACAAGCCAATCATAAACCAACTATTCATATTGATATTAATATATGTACATCACATTTTTCCAAAAAATAGCACTTTCTCTCTAAATATATATGGTTGTACAATCTTAGGTGATATAATGGATGCATCGCATAATCTCTCTTATTCATTTTAATGATTTAATTTTTTGTTTTTACAGGAATTTAATATAATATAATACTCTTTCATTATCTCCAATACAAATTTTCACTATTCAACTACACATTTTCACATTTCTAATATACTTATACATTAAAAATTTTCATTTTCAAAACCATCCTTTAACGAACCAGACTCCCCCTTGATGGTATAATTGCCAAAACAGTAACTGTTTGGTAAAGAGACTCAAGCCAAAGTATGAGTCTCATTTTACATTTTATAATAGTTTTCAATCATTCATAATAAGTTTTTTTTTACATTTTGAATAAATTTCTACATTTTCAATACACCTTTTTACATTCTCAATGTAATTATAATATTTTAAAATTACAATCCAAACTAAAGTTTGAATCCAGCCTTGATACCAAACGGAGAACTAATAAAAAAAAGACATTAGGGCCCGTTCTTTTTCATTGTTTTGAAAAAATATTTTTAGAAAATAATTTTATAATGTAAAAAATGTATTAAAAAATGTAAAAAAAAGATAACTGAACAGTAATAAAAAATTGTATTAAAAATAATAAAAAATAATTATAATATATTAAATTTACTGATAAAAATAAAACAAAAAACATGTCTAATAGTAATTGTGATTCATGTACACTTGTACAAATGCACCTCCCATCACATTAAAGAATTCCAAAATAAATGGAAACTCAATAACAAATTTACTAACCCCCTTCTTTTATTTGGCAATAAAACCCCTTCCCAAACCCGTCCCACTCAACCCAGCCCCACCTTCACCCCCAACACAGAACCACCTCAATTATAAGAATAAGAAACTAGAAGAAACAGAGCCCTTCTCATTTCTCCACTCACACAGAGTCCTTATCTTTCTTCCATTTCTTTCCCTTTTTTTTTTTTTTTATCTTTCTTTCTTTTCTACAACATGCATAGGCAATCACTGGGCTCCCCAGCGGCAAAGCTCCATGCCAATGGAGTCATCACTGTCAAAGAAACCTCTTCTTCTTCCCCACTATCCTCATCCTCAGAACATCACAAGAAACTCCCCACCATTAACAACGATGAAGATCAACAGTCGCCCAAGAAATCCCACAAAACGCTGCCGTCCAGGTGCCCGGAAAAGTCCATTCATCTCATCCCCGTTCTTATCCTCTTCTGCATCCTCGTCCTCTACCTCTCATCCCACAACCCATCTCAGAACGGTACCAAAATCCCACGTTTCACTCCTTTTTTTCTGGGTTTTTTTTTTTTTTTCTTTTGGCCTTTTCATTCCTTTTATGTAATGATTAATTTTTTCTGGGTTTCAGAATTAGCTCAGTTTAATGGGTTCAAGCCTTTGTCCTCCAATACCATAGGTACATTTCTGATTCGACCTTACATCTGCTAAATTTTTTTTTTTATTTTTCTTCTTCGTTCAATAATTTCGCGTAATTTTTTTTTTCTTCTTCCAGATTACACAAATTTGGATGAAATACAACGGGTATCAGAGATAGGAAAAGGCGATATTTTGGCGATTCGAAGCGCGCGGAATCTGCAGGGACTTCACAGAAAAATGGGTGATTTTTGAGGCGCATTAATAAATAATCTAATACCTTTCTGGTTGGCTGGCTTCTTTCTGGCTTCCACCATGCGAGTTGACTCAGTCTCTCATAGTAACCGTTGAGTTCTTCCTGTTCCTTTGCTCTCTCTGTCTGCAAATTCTTTTTACCACGCGCCTGCACGTGAATAATTATATAATTTTTATTTTAAATTTTCATTTTTCACTTTTTTTGTTGGGTAAATTTTTCTCCCCGCTATAAAAATAAAAAGTAGCAATTTCTGCGGTTGATTCGTCGTCATTCATGATGGTGAATTCGTGGGGTTTTTTTGTTTTTTTTTTTTTTTTGTAAATAGCAATTTTTATTTTATTTTTTAATTTTAACTTTTACTGTGATGTAGTAAAAAGAATGTTTTGTTATTGGATTTACTGTTTTACTGATTAGGGGAAAGGGAAGACTAGTATGAAGTCCTGTTTGGTTGTATACAGCTGGAAAGTTATGACCGTTACTGCACCTCGTGTTCCGGTTAAATTTTGCCAGCTGGAATCTACTGTACACGTTTTACGCTTGGATTTCTATTTTTAGGCCAAATATCAATAAATATTGGCAGCGTGAGTGTTGAGAACACAAACTGGACTTTTCTAACCACCTGCAAGATTTCTGTCTGCTCTACCGGTGTATTTGGCGCGTGTGAATGTGAATGTGTCATCTCATAATCAGGAATCGATGAATGAATTTCTGATTTTCTCGTAGAGGGAAAGTGTAATCTACTACTCTGTTTTGAAAATTGAAGTATTGTAAAATAATTGCTTGTCATAATAATATTGTCTTATAGGAGATTTAAAAAATATGTGAAATTGTTTTTGTAATTTATCCAAAATGAAACATAGGGCAGAAGCAGGCAGCACAATGTTGTTTTAGGTACACCTGCTTGTGTATTTTGTGACAATGATGAAAAGGGGTTCGTCATTTTATTTAATTATTAAGAATAATAATTAATTTAATAAAAAGAAAAGACAGGAAAAATGTGAAGAGAGTGACAAAAGAAATAAAGATTGGGACCAAAATTGACGTGACGCCCTACCATCCAACTGAGGTGGCCATCATTCCTAATCGTCGGTGCATGTTTCTCAGTTCCACTATGGTGTCCAATTGCTCTATTACAAATACGCTTTATACAATTAGTTTTAGTATAGCATTTTTTTTTTTTGGTTATATTTTGGTTTCTTTTTTATTTTTTACTCTATACTTTATGTCTCGTCATTTCTAACAATTATTTTTCTAAAAGCATGTTTTAGGTCATGTTTGGTAAAGAGACTCAAATTATGATTTGAGTTTTATTTTAATTTTATAATATTAAAATTACATTGAGAATGTAAAAAAGTGTGTTGAAAATTTAAAAAGATTTATTAAAAATGATAAAAAATTATTATAAAATTGAAATGGTTTGAATCTCTTTACCAAACAGGGCCTTAGAAAAACGTCGTCTAAATTAGACGACGCCAACGTATAGATGTTTTGGACTTTTTACATTTTACATTCGTATATTTATATAATCGACTAATCTTTTCCAAAACAAGATCATATATTTGTTCGATTATTCGCTTTATTTCATCACTTTTTTATATATTTATTCTTGTCACACATCAATTTCATTGCTACTAATTATTTAAAAGTGTCAGTTTATGTTCTAATATTATATTTATGAAGTAATGATACACTTCTTAACTAATTTTTATAATTTTTTCATAACAAGTGAGTTGTCATGTATTTATTAGTTACACTTTTATAAAATAATTATTAATATTACATTATTAATCAATGAATACTTAACACCTCATTTGCTATGAAAAAGTTGTCAATATTAGTTGAGGTGTGTATCATTACTCTTATCGATGTTGTCTACAAAGTATAACTCTTTCTCTGTCTCAAAAAAAAAAAAAAAGAAAAGAAAAAGTATAACTCTTTCTTTTTTAAAAGCATAAATATCAATTTTATACAAATCTCAACTAATTTTCACAACTTTCTTATAGCTAGTGACATGTCATACATTCATTTGTCAATAATGTATTATTATTAATTATTTTATAAAAATGTAGCCAATGAATACATGACACATCACTTGTTATAAAAAAAGTTGTGAAAATTAATTGAAATGTGTATCATTACTAGTTTTAATTTTAGAAGTATCAATTTTCCTATCAAAAGTATAACTCATATGTTCAAAGATATATAATTCATAAGTTTTTGTTACACCAGATGTTACAGAGTACATTATATACCCTTTCACACGGAGTAAAATTAAATATTTTTATCCCATATGAGAAGATACATGAGCATTCTTATGAGGCAATATTGATCCTAGTTTCCATACTAGTGTTACTTTCTTAAGTAGAACTCTTTCTTTTCTTTTGTAAGTATAAACCTAAGTATGAAATGTATGAGTTTCCATATTACAAGTATTAATGTTACTTTCCAAATTAGTAGAATTCCTCATTTTAAATAAGTATAAACCTAATTCTTGATTGCAGAAAATAGGCATATTTTAAGGAAACCTTGACAGTCTTGCTTGATTCCCTCTCATCCTACAAATGTTTCTATATCCTCTTGGATTTCCTCATAAACGGGATAAGATCAAGAATACTGCTTGCTTACGTTAACACCAGAGACACTAATCTTCTTGCTCACTGTCTCATTTTAGTTGTTGTGGCTTTTCAGCCTCCATTTCGACATGATCGGGATGTTCACGAGAGCAAAGAGCGGGTTTAGAAGTATAATTTTTTTGTTCATAAGTATACATTTTCATATCAGAAGTACGAGTGTTACTTTTCAAAAGTAAAATTCTCTATTACATAATACATTAAACATAAATAGTTTATAATAGATTAAAAGTTTAATATAAAAAATTTAAAGTATATTTTATTTCTTGAAATTTTATTATTGAATCAATCACCATCAATTGTAATGATAATCATTCCATATCACAAATCAAACAATATTAATACAATGATTACATCTGCTATCATTTATCACTACTATTATTCTCATTTTCTTTATGAACCAATTACACCCTAAGAGTGCGTTTGGAGCGCGGGAACGGGTGAATGTGCATTTGTTTTCTCGGATTCAAATCCTATGTTTGGTATGTAAAAAAAATTTAAACTATCATATTATCTAAAAGACAATCCAAAATTCCTTTAATGAGTGATTTACGTGTTCCCAGATATAAAAAGCCCCCATTTCCCTTCCTATTTCTACGCTCCAAACACACCCTAAGAGTTCATATTTTAAGAACACTCTAATCCTGTAGTGTTTGTCTTGTCTTTAAAAGTATATATATCTTCTTTCTTTTTTTAAAGGTAACATTCTTAAAAGTACAAAGTGTTTATGTCAAAGGTATCCGTCTTAATTTCAGAAATCACTCTTAGGTTAACAAATATCAGTGTTTCTTTTTAAAAGTAATACTCTTCATTTGAAAAGTATAATTCGTAGTAATATCAAAAGTATTAGTACTATTTTCAAAACTAACATTTTTTCATATAAGGTATCCGTCTAATCCTCTCAAGTGTCACTATTAAAAGGTAAGTCTTTTACGCTTCATCTTAATAGTAGTTCAGATAAAATGTATTAGTCTTATTTTAAAAGTATCACTCTTACATTACGAGTATCGAACAGTAAAAGTATAAGTCATAATATCCGAAATATTAGTGATCTTTTTGAAATTAACACTTTTTTCTTACAAACAAATGAGTGTTCATAGAGGTGTTCTTTAAAAAATGTGTCTCTCTATTTTAACAGTATAATTGTTCATATCAAAAGTATCACTCTAGTATTCAACGTAACAAACAGTCTTGCGCTTAATTTTTTTTTAAAAGTAACATTATTCATTTTAAAAGTATGGGTGATTATAAGGAAGGTATCAGTATTTCTCCCTAAAATGTAAGACGTAATTTTTACAAAATATCAGGTTTACGTATTCGCTTTTAAACACTACTCACTAAACTAGTCAAAATCTTTCCGTTTCCTCTTAAATAATTAAATAAAACTATGAAAATATACAAATCGTTTCAAATATATAAACTCATTTCATATAAGTTTTTGTCATACTAAATAAACACACTATTATTTTTAATCAAAGACAAACCCTAAAAAGATTATAATGCCAATGCATTTTCTTTATGATTGTCGTATTATACACCAGACTTAATATACAATGTGTAAAATTTCTTTAACTCAGGGAGACAATATATTTACCTATTTTTGATAATAAATTTCATATTTCATTAATTAAGAAAGAATCAGTGACACAACCGGATCTGATAATAATCAGATAAAAACAGTTGAAAATAAACTAAATTAAACATATACAGATCTAAACAAGTAGTAATCCGTATAGATTTATCTATTAGTAGAACAAAAAATTGCCATCACGCTGGACAAATCATGTACCAAAGTATGAATCCGATCTCGAATTTGCCACTAATCTTCTCATGAAAGCTCCCAATCGACTGAATCTTCACTTGATAATAATAAAATACCCATTTATTAATATGGGGAAGAAACTCCCGTTTATTCGGGGAGACAAGATCTCTCACGAAAACTCTCATCATAGAAGAAGATAAAAATAAACTAAAAAGAAAATAACATAAAAGAAATCTATTTCCCTCATCTCCCATGAGAGGGAGATGGAGGAAAAAGATTAAAGAAGATGGAGGTCAGGGTTTGAGAGGAAGAGACAATATATTTACCTATTTACAAATACAGAAAGATAATTTTTAAATTGCAAAAGACAACAACGAGTCAGTGTGCTAACGATTGAAATGTATAGAGGGCATTACTTAAAGGTTGGGGGTTCGATTCTTACACCGGTCAATTCTACATATTTATAATCCTATGACGGCTTCCCAACTTGTTCCCTTCTCTTTTGCATAGTTTTTGGCCCTTACCTTCGATATAATAGATAAGAAATTGTAATAGTGCCTAGTAAAAAAGAAAAATATTAAAGAACAAGGACACACACATATAGGGTATAACTATATGAGATGCAATGATTGGATAAACTTCTCATTTTAGCAATTGTCGGATGAATAATGGTAATCCGGCCTAAACACTAACATGTCTGACCAGTTGAGGAAATTAATGATTTACTCCCTATGTGAAAAGAAAAAAGAAATTATTTGATATTTGAATGGGCAAGTTTTAGTTTTGACTCTCTTTTTCTTTTTTCCTTTAATTCCTTTTATTGGATTTCTCTTTTTAAATATTATAATAATGATACTTCACTCTGCGTGGTGTGATGTAACATATGTATATAATGAAATATTATAATAATGAGAATAGGGGGAAAAAAAACGGATGGAAACGACAATGTATATTATAACGTCTCAAAATATATTTTTACGTTATCATACATTCTCTGTTTCATTAGAAGTCAACTCCCAGCCATTTACAATTTTGTATGGATGTCAATGTATAATATTTTAAAAAATTAATTTGACAAAATTCGTTGCATTGATGTCCTTATTGTATACTATACATAATTATATTAGTAAGAATAGTGAAATTTTTTGAAATTAGACTCTTTTATTAGAACAAAAAATATTTCTGAGAGTGAACTTTTTTAATAGAGCAGAGAGAATAATATATTATTGTTTCCAAAAATTTTCTTTCTAATGCACTTCAAATACTTTTGAACAAATTAAGAGCACATTTTGTTGATACACAAGCCCTAAATGATGAGTACCATCTCATTAAGCTTTAGGATTCAAACTTGCCGTGCAAGTACAAATACATTTGTTTGGGAGAAATTGCCAAAATCTCTAAATTTTGATCATATTATTATTATTATTATTTTTGAATACATCGTTATATTTCATAATCCTATTCAATTGCATTGAGACAGAGACTATTCTAAATAGTCAGAACTAACAGATGTAGGAATCAAACTCCGACATCTGGGTTACCCGCTATACATCACAATCAATGAAGCACTGGCTTGTTACTAGATCAAATTATTGAGCAGAATTCGAATTTTGTTAAAACACTACAGAGTATCAAAGTCCTATGAATTTGCGAGGAAAAAAAGAAAAAAAAAAGAAGACAAGATAAGGCCTTCTTAGTAATTTGGACAACCTCGGTGGGGATTTTAGTAATTTACTATCTTTTGTTTTTAATAAAAAAGCACCACCATTTTTTGCTCCTGAGTCCTGACCTGCAGGATGTAAAAGGGAAACTTGAAGTGGGATGTAAAAGTATTAGCAATACCTAATGGCATAGCCTAATTGATAGTGGATTACTGTTTGATTACAAGGGACGTCAAGTTGATTATCACTGAAATGTGTCACCTTTTTTTATTATTATTTTTTCCTCTACTCAATGTTCGAACCACGATCTCAGGATTACAAGACATTCCCAATAATCATCCACTTGAGATTTTAGTGTCATTTCCTCACAATTCAATAAACACGATCTTAAGATTATAAAACACTCTCATTAATTACCCACTTGATATTTCAGTGTCGTCTCCTCACAATTCACTAGGGCCCAAAAGTGAAACCCATTAAAATTGTGACGAGAGACACTGTCAACTCTTTCGCAATAGTGGATCCCAGACTCTTAAGTCTTAACCATCACCCCAATGATGCCTCATGTGGCACCATAAACAAAAATATCCATTTAGTAGTTTATCTGTTTTATTAGAAAAATCTAATTTCAGAAAAAAAAAAAAATAAATAAATAAATTATTCTACTAGAAGAGTCTAATTTTAATTTATTTACTTCTTATACCACCATTAATATAAAGACAAATGACACTAGTAGTCACTTAATTGTTCGAAATATTCAGTTTTAACCACTAATCTTCGTTTCTTTTTTTTAATACTTTTTTGCCCACTAACCTATTCGTATTGTTCAATTTTGGCTACTAAATTTTTTTTTTTGTCTATTCAACTATTCGCAAAGCTCAATTTTAGCCACTAATATTTCTTTTGTACATGTTTGCCCACTCAACTTTCTAAAATGTTACTTTTATTCAATTTTGTTCGAATTGACAGTCAAGTTAAACGAAATCTTGATGAAGTATCAGGCGTCCAACCAACAATCTAAATAATGACTCCCCCCCCCCAACATATAATTTATTTATTTTCAAAACGGAAGAATTAAAATTACAAGTGATCGGGTGTCTTCTTCTGATGAAGTGACATAGACTGTTAAGTATAATTAATCACTAATGACGCAAAACGTAGTGTTGATACTTTTCCTTCTGGAGGAAGTAGGAATAATTGGAAAAGTCGGCATTTAAGATAATTCTTAAGAAATTTGTATGAAACTATTACATAAATAAAAAAATATTAAAACTCTTTTGAGATTTGTTAAAATGATCCATTATCAAATCAATCATTTTCCTCAAAATAAAATAAATCAATCAATCATTGACCAAGCCACAAGCTGACTTGTCAATTTAATCAAATTACGAGATCTGCTATATTTGTTTAGTTTCTTTCTATTTCACTTTTTCATTGTAAAAAAAAATTATTTTCAAATAATTTTAATTTCTTTTATATTCTAAATTTTAAATTTTAAAATTAAAATTCTCTCTAAAATTACATTTACATTTTTTCAAGATTTTTTTTCTTTTTCCTATACAATTTTCGACCAAAAAAATTTCTCACCAGAAACAAAAGTTTTGTAATCCAAAATTTCCCTAGTAACTTGGCATATTAGACAACTTGAGGGTATGATTTTATAATAAAAGAGTCACGTGTATATTAAGACATTTCACTTAACGTTTTTGTTGGGACACATGTAGTATATTAAGGCATTTCACATTTTTTTGACAAGGTTAACTTGTCATTCAATTAACTGTTAATTTTATCAAACCAAAAGGTCCATTCAATAATTTAAACAGATCTCTATATTATATATGAATTGAGTGTAAAAAGATAATACAAGCTACCCTACAGATACGTACGTCGTGACATATAAAAATCAAAGCTTTCTTAGGTGTCCCAAAAAATCCAAACAACAAATGCCACGGCTAACAATCCACCCACAAAGTAAATGGTGAATGGATAAAAGGGTCTTTATCATTGTGAACATCAATGTCAGCTCTCCATCAATGCAGAGAAAATAATGAGTGATGTTGTCCCGAATACTATCCGTAAATGTAAAACTTATTATAAATGATAAAATCTAACACATACAATAAGCAATTTAAATCACACATTATAATATTACTAAGAGTATTATACTATGTAAACAAATTCAAACAGAAATATTTTAACGGAAAAATTTTTATTTTCTTGAAACTGGACTCTTTACTTGGGACTGAAAAAGTATTTGTTACTAATTGATGAGTTTTTGTTTTCTCTGTTTACATTATTCGTAATTAACAATAGCAAGATAATGGGAACTTGAAAAGTATCCTAGGAAATAATAATACAAAAATGCTTTTTGAGAAGTGTCCTAGGAAACCATTCAAATAGTAATACCACCATTGAAGAATCTTGAATGAAAATTCTATTTTAGAAAGTGACCTAAACAAAAGAAGAAAAAATAATGTTTCATACTTTTCCTTGATCCAAACAGAGTTCACACATTTTCACTCCTTTTACTTGCCACTTAACGTGCCAATTGGAAAGAGAAAATTTACTCGTTAAGTTTATAACTTTAATCACGCACTATCTATGTCCTTATATGAGGCAAATAATACATTTATCTATGAGACGTAGAAAGAGAAGAAGCATATTTGTAGCGATAGAAAGTGTCAAAATACAGAAAGGGAACAGAAAAAAAAAAAAAGTAAAAAGAGAGCAAATGACATGGGAGTGTTAGATAGGTAAGAACAGTGATGCTACATGTGCACTTTGTGCGTCAATTTTAGAGGTCATAAGTTTAAACCTCAGCAGTCCCCAAAAAAAAAAAGAAAAAGGTGGGCAATAGCCCTACCCCTTTTCCAAACTTTAGCATTAAAAAAAGGACGAGAGTGCTACGGAGGAAAGGACAAAAATGAGAAGATGATTTTAACTAAAGTTACCGAAAAAAGAAATACGTAGGAGATCTAGAAATAAAAATAAATGTTAATAATACAAAGGGGGCAGAGGTGATGAACATAAAGAAGGATACAGTACAAAAATAAATTTTAGTCCCTATTTTACTATTGACATACTGCACTATTGCTAAAGATGACGCAACTGATGTACTAAACAATTTTTCCATATATACCTAACATAATTTCTATTGGATATTTAAAGGACTCAAAACACAGTCCTATATTTAACTAAACAGCAACAAAAAGGCAAACTTAGAGAAGAAGCAAGATGCCAAAAATACCAAGAGGGAGATGGATTTCATGTGCAAACCAGAGTTCAGTCTCTATTGAATAATATGACCAAAAGGATCTACAGATTTCTTATTAGTATAAACACCATGATATCATTAGGGTACCAATGCACAAACTGAACCACCTTCCAAACTGATGGGAACAATAAGCCTGGAGTTATAATTCGTTTCACTAGTGTATAGTGTCAAAATTGAATTGGATAAACCCGATTGTACAACATATTTGAACCAACACAAGAGTTTTAAACTATAATATTTCAGACAAAATTAAAGCATTCACTGTAATTTTAAGTTTTAAAACAGAACATAATGTACACGTTCTACATTCATCGCATTATATTTTACTAAGCCAATTTAGAAATCCAAACTGTAAACCGAAAGATTTTACATATGCATCCACGTAAAGCAGCAAATCACAGAATCAAACCTTCAGCTGCCGCAGGCTTAGATGGCTTATGCTCGCTTGAGTCAGAGGCTTTAGGAGACTCAGACAGATGGACTTGGGCATAGTCATCTACCATTTTCCTTCGCTGTTCATCTTCAGCCATTCCGACTTTCTCTTTAGTCTTCTGGCCTACTTCCCCTGCAGCCTTAGCAACTCTACTGAAAGCACCAGTTGCCCATGAAACTCCTGTAAAAACATATCGGTTCTTCATAATGGCAGAACCAGCAGTACTAACTGTTTGCTCAGCAGCCGCAAAAGCTGACTTTGCCTTCTCCGAAACCTGGAGTTTCTGATCCACTTCCTTAACTTTGTCATTCACCATCGAAGTACCCATGCTTATCTTCTCAGTCAGTCCAATCTTCTTATCAAAAGAAGAAACTTTGGCACTTGCTGTCGAAGTCAACTGGTGCTTCTCATCCAAAGTCTTGGCTTTGTTGAGAGCATCTTTACCTAATACAAAACCTTTCGCTAGCATGCCGCTAACAACATCCTCTGCTTTACGGAAAGCAGATTCTGGACCGCCCGCAGCATTGTTTTCCCCCTGCAGCAGAAATATTCAGCAATAAATTACTTGAATCCTTTTATTAGTTCGACAAACTATCTCGTAAGTAGCTCACCGACGGTGGGGCAAAAGCAGCAGGAGGAAGCTCATAATTTGGTTCTGGAGTAATGGTTACAGACATATCAACAATTGTTGCACCCTGCGATAAAGAAAAATTCCATTAAGTACAACTCCTTTCTTCATAAAAGTCAGTAACATGGACACTTTGGTCAGGTATAAGTAGCACTAGGTAAACTATTTTGCTGTCGCTGAATGCATACGGCCACTAGACATAACAACTAGTAAAAGCAAATCTTTTCATAAGATTGAACAATCTGTTTTATCCAATTAATAGATAAAGTTCTCAAGGTACTTCAAGTTTAAAAGAATCATATTTTCCAAGTTTCAAGGAAGGTAAAAGATGCACATTAGTTATTAACCTGTTGAACTCTTAAAATGAGAAAAAAAATTCTCAAACCACTAGTTCTTGCTACAAATCAGTCCATTGTTGCCTTCTAATAGAAGATATAACTAAAGTTTACTGGTGGTTAGCGAGAATGAAACTCTAAGTTCCTAGTTCTAGGAGTGAGTGCTTCAATTTCAATCTTCTACTGAAACGACACCAACCGTGTCAATGAGTACAAACTGATGAAGAGGTAATTAATCATTAAATTCCCCCTCAACAACAACAAAAAAAAAAAAAAACAAAAGCGAAAAAAAAAACCGTACAAACCATATGCTTTCCAAAGCAAACAAGAAGCAATATGAAAGAGGTAAGGATAATCAGCAGCACCACAAGAAGCAGCACCACAACAGTTCGGTTTTGAATTTAAATCTTCAGATCTATACATCCAAAACAAAACTTTTGACTGTTGCCAAACATAGGACTACTTTGAGCACTAAAGACAACTCACTCAAAAAATATAAGTACAATGCATAACCAAGGTTATCTGGAAGTAGGAAAAGTAAAGTAGAAAATACATTTCCACAGAAAAAAGAGAAAAAAAGGAAGAAGAAAAATATAAGAACCTGAAAACTTTTGTTAGGAAGGTGATCTTAATTCAAACGTTTTACAAATATATAATCGCTACAACATCCACATCTCTAGCTCATTAAAGTTATTTTAAAACGTCAAACTGTCAAAGCCATGTTGTGCTTCCAACATATGCTACTAACAAGTTCCATGTTCTGCATCAGAGTAGGGACACAAAGGAATGGAGCATAAAGGCACCTAAGGAGCCCTAATTCCATACCATTGATGCTGATCATTCAATAACATTCAAGGCAAGTAGCAATCAGAGAGGTATAGACAGATTATATTAGAATGCAGATAATGTGCAGTAACTACCAACCATTGCAAACATTACTCTGTAATACATCATATAATATCATATCATATTCCAGTTGTACTGTTTGCTGGCCTGTCCACAGTTCTATAGTAGGCTTGACATAAACTGCTTGGTATAATAGCATAATAGAACTAATACTTTTAAACCAGCAACTCAATTGAATCAAGAAAATATCTGCTTAGTTTCTGCAATAAAAGGACATACCTAAGCACTCTTTTGAGACGAAGAATTTATAATAACTGACCACATCCATCAGTAACTTCTCAATCCTTGTCAACAAGTAATAATGTCAAACCATGATAAATGAACATTATGCAAATGAAGGGTAAGACACTGAAATCATGAAGACCCTCAGCATAGCAGAGTGGCAGTGAGAAGTATAATGAATTCCACAAATAACAACTCTAGGATTAAATACATTGAATTAACAAGCCGATCTTAAACTTATGATGTTAGTACGTCCAGATAATGCTGCAAAATCAATCATCATCAAACAGTGAACCATTCATAGAATAATAGTAACTGAAGACATCATACAATACCATCAATAGCACATAATCAAAAATATAGTTAAAATAAATTAAAAAAAGATCAAGAGAAGTAAATCACCGAGAGAAGTTGTGCTGTTTCTGCTCCCTGTGAATCCTTGAAAGTCACATATGCAATTTGAGACCGTTCAGTAGCACTACAGTTCGTCCAAGAAATATTGGTGTCAATAAAGACAGTGAGGAAAATGCAAAGAAACAGCTACTCCTAACTAACCTTTGCATCTCAACATATTCAATATCACCAGAAAAGGAGAAAAACTCCTTCAGATCTCGCTCAGTTGCTCCCAAGGAAACATTGCTAACCTTGACAGTCCTTACCTGAAAAAAAAAAAATCCCAGGTTTAACATACAGAAATATATGCAAAAGGGAAGAATTTACTATCAAAAGAGAGGAACTAATAACATATCTTAAACAAGTCATCGTCAACATTTAGGCTAGCGTATAGCGGTTTCAGTATATTAATAAAGTTGGCAGCATTCTTCTAGGTTTCTGGCCATAATCCAATTTTTCATAACTGTGGGTAGCATAATCATTATAAGGTAACCCTGTTAAGGACAGTCTTGGGGCAGCCACTGTAACCATGCAACCCAAGGCCATGGGTTCGAGCCGCATAAATAACCTCTAATAGAAATATCAGGTAAGGCAATGTACTTAATGGCCCAATCCTACCCCAGACCATGCACCTGCAGAAATTCTATTCACTGGGCTGCCTTATGGGTTGAATAATCCCTAAACCCCAATGATTCAATTCAACTTAGGAGCAAAATTAATTCTTTCCATTCACAACATTATACTGTATCACTTGGCTGAGGAAGGCATACTCAAGCATCTATGTATAGCTTTTATAGACCAAGAGCATGTAGTTATACACACGAGCATCATAAATCTATATATTCCCTATTTCCATATCTGTGACTGTGAAATACATTTAATCGCATCATTGAAAATAAAATAATAATAATAATAAAAGATGAACAATCATATAGAACCACTATAGTTAATATGAATTAAGAATCAGCTTCACCTACAAATACCTAATTCAACTAAATTTCCAACACACAACCAATACACAAAGCTAACACAGAATACACGATCAGACTTGCGAAATCACGTTATGATCTTCACAAACAGAAATACCACATTCCAATAACTTTCAAGCTAAACCACCGCCGAGGATTACACATAAACGGATTCACGAACAATCGGCAAAATAAGAGCACCATTCCGCGTGCAATTCATGAGCAAATAGAAGCAGAACGGAGAGACATGAAAATACGCACCGACATCGTAATCCCGCGGAAGAATAGATCAGAAATGGAAAACGAACAAAAGATTAGGGTTTTTCTTCGAGAAAGTTACTCAAGCTTTTCGAGGAATTGAGAAATGGGGAGAAGAGGTCTTAGGGAGGAGGAACCCGGCGAGGCGGTACGGCGTTGACGTGGATAACGTGAAATTTGCGGAAAATATATTTTTTATTTTTTTTATTGCAGGCCGACACGTTTTTGGAAGAGTGAGTCAGGGAACGTGCTTTGCCCATTTTCAAGGTCCTCTCATCCAAGGTTGTTAAACTCGGAACTCGGGATAGAATCGTTTTATGTCCAGAATCGGAATCGTAGAATCGGATCGTAGAATCGGATCCTGGAATCGGAAAATAGCAATACACACTTATTAATTATAATTATATCAAAAACTCGGAATATCTCATACAAACTCATAATTGTTCAATAAAAAACACATTAAAAGTGTCAAAAAAGGGGAATGAAAAAATTGAATTCAAGGAGTCGCCCGTCGTGAATTCTGAGGACTGAGGAACTCAAGATTGAAGACTGAAGAGGGAAAATTATTGCTGGGCTAATCATGAAAATGGGCTGCCTAGACTGTTTTTGGTCTAATCACATATTTAATTTAAAATGGGCTAATCATGAAAATGAGCTAATCATGAAAATGGGCTAATCACATATTTAATTTAACTGTTTTTGGTCCAATTTCTCGAGCCCATCTACATATTGTGGAATCGGTCTAGAATCGGTACGATTCTAGACCGATTCTACGATTCTAGACCGATTCTAGACCGATTCTAGACCGATTCTACCGAGTCTACTGCTGCAACTCAGGTACATCCGATTCTATTCCGAGTTTGACTCGATTCCAGGGTCTAGACTCGTAGAATCGGCCGATTCTACGAGTCTAGACCCGATTCTAACAACCATGCTCTCATCTCCTCATCCAGAGGTTTAAATTGCATAATTTTCCTTTTTTAAAGGGTAATTTCATTTACCTCCTCTAAAGTTTTGAAAAACTATCAATACCCCCCACAAAATTTGAGAATATTAAGGGCCTCTGTTCTTTACATTTTGGTTTGAATTTTAGTTTTAGTTTTAACAGTAAATTTAATATATTATAATCTACTTTCATCATTTTCAATACAACTTTTTACTATTTAACTATATTTTTTATATTTTCAATATACTTTGTACCTTATAAAATTATTTTTCAAAAATCAAAACTCAAATATTCAGTAAATAACATGCCCTAAATTATATATTCTCTTACTTTAGTTGATATTACCAATACTTTCTCAATCAGTCTCTACTCTCTATATCATAGTAGAATTGAAAAGATTCCTGAGGCTAATATATTAACTACTTTTTTGACCATTAAATGTATATTTATTTAATACGTCTTATATTCTATTAAAATGGTCCATTTTAAAAAATATTTTTTATTATAATAAAAGAGTTTAATTTTAAACTTTTTATTTCTCTTACTCTTGCTAATATAATCATGTAAGATTCATAATTAATTTATACTTAATAAGTAAAGATATAAATAAAATAAAGTGTGTCAAATTAGCTCACTTAGGTGTTGTAGTTTAACATTCATAATAAGTTATACATTAGTCAAAGTGGACCTCCATTCTTTTTGTGACCGAATTGAGAAATTTTTGTTTTAGGAAAAAAATATTTTTTGGAGGGAATTTCTTTCCTAGAATTTATGGAGGAAAGAGAAAAAAAAGTGTAATAATTATGTTATTTTTTGAATTTATGTGAGTAATATTTAGAGAAAATTTTAAATTTTAAATTAAGTAGAAAATGAGGCTATTTTTTAGTATAAAATTTTGGAAGAAAAAAATTGATGATTTTTCTGGAATGAAACGAAAAATAACAAAGCCATATTTATATCATTTAATTAATGCGAAGGAGAGGTGCAGATGCTGACAGACCTACCTACTCCCTTGAGAAATAACTATAAACATTAGGGGTCGATCTGAAGGATTCAAAAGACTATTAGTAATATTTCAAAACTTTAGGGAATAAATGCAATTAACTCTTTTATAAAAGGAGACATGTATTACTTTTTCATTAAGTAGTTTATTTTCCTAAGTCAAGCTTTTGAGTACTAACAAATTCTTTTTAAGAAAGGGCATACTATTTGCAGTAAAAAATTTACTATTTACAATAATATTTTCCTGTGAATTATTTAATTTGCTCTTTAAGTATAAAAATTAAAAAAAAAGGAATTTCACCCTTATAAAGCTTGCATGAGTTTTTCTCAGCATTCCTGCTTCTTCTTTTCTATTTACACTATTTATATTTACAGTAATTTCTTTTTTACTCACGCGTGTATTCAAATATGACCGGTAGACACGATGACGATCCATATTACACGGTAAGTAACAACTGTATATATTTTTTTTTTTACGTGAAATTTGTTTGCTTAACAAAAAAAATCTCTGGCTGCCCCTTGATTTTGCCAAAGAAAACCCCTGTGGGCAAAATTTTTGACCCGAATCTGCGATTATCCGGCCGTTTTTTGGCCGGAACTATAAAATTTCGACCGAGGAGACGTTTGAGCGAAATACCGCCTGGCGCACGACTGTATTTTTCCCCAAGAACACCGCCGAAGGAAAATACCGCCCTGAGGTATTTTCAGGCAGAACACCTCCGGCACGGCGACGTTCTACCGAAAATACCGCCGGACTCCGGCTGTGTTCTTGGGGAAATATACTGCACACGACAAAATACCGCGGCGTCCAACGGTATTTTTGGTCAGAACTCCGCCGTCCGCCGGCGATGTTCTACCTGAAAAATCGCAGCCCTCCTAGGGTTTTTTCAGGCGGAAAAGTTATTTTTCTCGATTTCTCGGCCGAAATGGACCAGATTTTTCCCAGAAGGGTAGATTTTTGAAATCTCCCTCCCCCTATTTATGTAAAAATTTTGTCACATTCTCACATCTAGTAGACAAGATTATTCTAAAATTTAATGGTTGCAGCTAAATTTTAAGGTTTAAGTATGCTGACCTATCTTTTTGTATTAACAGGATATCCGTATGGAGAGGATTGACATATTTGCTGACCACACTGATGTATTTCATACGGACAAAGAGTTCAGAAGTAAGGAAGATTTGGTTGCATGGGTTAAAGCTACCGCAGCTGAAAATAATATGACTGCAAAAATTACGTCCTATTCCAAAACGTTGGGCCTTTTCCTTACAAGAGAGAGAAAAGGGCGAGTTGAGATAGAGTGTGATAGATCAGGAACAGTTAGAGATAAGTCACCCCTACCTGAAGGGAAAAGCAAGCTGAACAATACAAGCAGCAAGTTGACAAAATGTCCATTTCACCTTGTGGGACGAGAAATGCTGGGGGAAATGGAAGTTAGAGGCCAAAAACGGTAAGCACAATCATGAACTACAAGAAGTTCGAAATTGGCATTCCTCGTACTCACGGTTAACCGAATCGGAGAAAAAGAAGATTGCAGAAATGTCAAGTATTAACATTAGGTCGAAGCATATATTGACCCAATTGCAAGCAGATGATCCGCAGAATATCAGCCATATAAGACAGGTGTACACTGAATCAGCAAAAGGTAGAAGGGAGGCGAGGGGAGATATGACTAACATGTAGTATTTTTTCAAACTTTTGTACGATCACGAATACTTCTATGTGCACACAGCTGAAGATGATAGTAATGCAATCGGGCACATCTTCTTCGCACACAAGAAGGCCCCTTCTCTACTTGGTTTGCTTCCGTATATTTTGTTTATGTATACGACGTATAAGACAAACATGTATGACATGCCTATACTGCAGATAGTGGCTCATGTACCCACATCTCAGTATATTCATATTGCTTTCATTTTCATGTTGGATGAGACTACCTCGAACTATTTATGGGCAATGACTCAATTGATGAATTTATTCAAGGGCAACAAATACCCACATGTAGTCATCACTGATCGAGAGATTGCCTTAATGAACGCTGTGAAAATAGTATTCCCACATGCTACCCAACTACTGTGCAAGAGACACATTGAAATGGATGTAAAGAAGCATGTAGTAGAGGCTGGCAACGACAAGAAGACAACGGATCTGTTTCTATATCGTTGGGGGCAAGCGGTGAAAGCCTTGACATATGAACAGTTCACGTAAGTTGTGGATTATATTGCTACTACATATGGAAGTAAATCTAAATTCAGAAATGTGATTCCATACTTGAAAAACACATGGTTGGATCCCCACAAGGACAAGTTTGTGTCTTGTTGGACAAAATATATAAAGCATTATGGAGGGCGCACAACGAACATGTAAGTTAATTATAGCTTTAATTTATAGTTTGTATACTGCATAATTACATGATACTTTGTATAATGCTTTGTGTGAAAGTTTGATTTTCAATGTTAATTGGCTTTCAGGGTTGAGAGTCACATGCACAGTTGAAGAAGGCAGTTGGGACGGATAGAAAGGTATTTTCAGGTATTTTTCAAGGCATTAATATTATTATAGAGGCGCAGTTTCATAAAATTTGAATTGCAATAGAATCTTCTTGGAGCAAAACATACAGGAAGAGCGACTACTTATTGTATAGTAGGCTGAATGATAGACTGTCTTTCGCTGCTATTACAATGGTAGAGGAATAATATACAAAAAGAATTGGCCTTATCGGGAAAGATGGTGCGTTGTGTGGTTGCGAACTCCGAACTAGTTGCGGGCTGCCATGTGCATGTAAGATGCAACAGTTGGTGCGAGCATACCGTCCAATTGATCATGTTGATGTGGAAGCCTTCTGGAAGACGCTGCATTTGAGAGATAATAATATTCCAGAAACTGCGGAGACGAGGCAAAGCGCTGAAGGGCGACTGCATGAAATGTTTGTTGAACCAATTATGCATCCAAGCGCTGACATATACAGGGTGATGGGTACCATGCATGCGTACTTCATCTGAAAACTATTGATCTAGCCGAGCCGGTAAGTAGGCCACACAGGGGACGCCCGAGACACAATCCGACCCAACGAGATCTATCAGAATACGAGCATGCCGAAAGGAATGCAATACAACGAGGAACATATATTACTTTTCATGTACAGATCATTCTAATTAATTACATATCGATATACTAAATTTAATATGATTTACAATAGCAGGTCGAAGATCCACATGTGGACAGAGTAAAAGAAGGGTTTTGAGGCTCCACGATTCTGAATGGCCTTTTGACATGCCCATATTTCTGAAGCAGTTCGTGTTTGACTACATTATCGATCACGTTAATGTAGTGGGCGATGGACATTGTGGTTTTAGAGTAATTTCTTATTTTGTACACGATGCAGATGAGGATTATTGGAACCAAGTGCGCAGAGAACTGCACCAAGAATTGCATGATGAATCTACCCTTTGGCGCCACGTTCTTGGGCCAGCCGACTACAATTTAGCATGCAGGGTGATAGACTGTTATGTAGTTACTTCCGGTTGAGTGGCGGGGGGCCGACATCTCTAATGATCCGATCAGCTTCATCAATATGGGTCTTGTAAGACAAAATTATTTCATTGCTTTGTTAACGACAGGGGAGGTCATGCTACCCATAGTCTATCCGACGTGGAGAAACAGGGCCTCAGAACAAATGCAGAGTTGAAAAACTCATTTGGAACCCCGATTTGTTGCTTTCAGGAATAAATTTACTGTTGAGTGTTAGTATTAGATCTTTTTCTTATCCACTGGTTTCACGTTGAATGCAATTTACTTTTCATTTTGCATTCCCAATATAAGTATCTTATATTTAAGTTTCATATGTAATTAATTTTAATATTATTGAACGCACATACAATACGTATGTAGTATCCCGAATGATATATTACTTTATACACTACATCAAAAATCGAATACACTACATTACAATATTTTACAAATGGTTATTCACTAATTTTTCATAAATTTACTCAAAAAATAAGTCAATAATATAGTACAGGTGACCTTGCCGCAAGTTATTCTAGTGTCGGCATCAAATCCTCAAAATGTATAGTCACCTCCTCTATGCCCCTCTCCCTCATGTCACTGGGGACGGAATGCCTTGTCCGGAGATGAGCTAGATACATTTTACTAGCTATATATTGCAGACGCTGCATTTGGCAAAAAATCCAAGTTATGTAAATAAAAATTGACATAAAAAATATAACTAATGGACAAAAATATGCATAAATCACATGCACTTACCGCAACCGCTGATATTGTCTGGGGTCCAGTGTCTCTTCCACTTCCATGTCGTCAGGATTAACATGAATGTGCGATCGTGTCTGGAAATAGCCGAGGTACTCAGGGCACGACTGATCAGCCTACTGAGCCCTCTGCAGCCCCTTTAACAACTTACTCTTGTACATTTGCCAAACTATATAATCCGGATCGTACACGCACGAATACTTACGAATTTCAGGGTCTTTGTTACAGCTCTTTGGCTCTAAAACTCTATTAGGTATCAACTGCACGTATCCAAATTGTCGCAAGAATTGATCAGGCATAAAGGGCTCTATGATCGCAGGGCAATAAATAAGACCCCTGAACAATGTTATTGGGTGCAAGCGTGCAGGATTTGGCTCGAAAGAAAGCCAATTTACCTAGTTTATTTGCAAGAAAGTCAGTGATTAATCGACCAATTAGGATATTAAACTAAAAAACCTTAGGACATTTAAATGATATAGAAATATTACCTCATTAGATTTCAATCGATCTAGTACGCGTCGGTAGGACACCAAATCCCGTTTAGACTCACGCTTCCTTCCGGTTTCGATGTGTCACTTCGTTGCAGTAGGCGAGTTGACATCCCAAGATCTCATCTTTAGAGGACTAAACATGAAAAAGTACTCGTATATCAAGATCTTTTAAGCATAAAATTTTTTTTTAGGGATTTTAATGAACCAGTATGAAGTATTGAAATAATTTATAAATGATTTCGACAAACCTGCAATAATGTCAGACACCCGCGTAATTAGGCACTGTCAGCCCTAGAGGCCCTTCCAAGATTGCGATAAATGTTCGCCAAACAAGCTGCCTCCCAAGCAAGTCCGCTTACTCCATCTACATCGCGGAGGAAAGGCAGAAAATGCCCAAGTACGTGGGTTTTTTTCTTATCTACGAATAGGGTGTTTCCAACTAACCACAACAAATACCCTGCGGTAAAATTGGCAGGGTCCACATGTCCACTGACATAATGGTCTCGAAGGAGGGACATTTTCACACTTGTAAAATCTCGCTCCACGAACTGCTCTGCCTCTATCCCCAACATTTCTAAAAACAGTTCCTTCATTTTTGTCGGTTTAAATTTTCAATTAATGGGATATCTAACAGTCGAAATTCCCAATATGTAGATCACATCGTGGAGAGTGATACTCATATCTCCGAAAGGCATGTGGAATTAGTCTCCGGATGCTATCTCTCAACAAAGGCATTGAGGAGTGTGGAGTCTAACTTTGGATGCATGCACCAGACCAAATGTCCCAACCCGAACAGTTCCACTATACTTTTCATTTATCCTTCGGCTAAATCCCACCTTTGCAGCTGCTCGTGCCCATTATGGCACATCAATATATCATGTTCCTACGTAATTTAATAAATAAATTAACACATTTAATGCACCAAATAATTAAGCATAAATCTAAACAATAAATAAAAAGTATTTCGTAATAAGTAATAAAGAATAATAAAATACCTGTCAATGCCATATGTAGTAAGCAACATGACCCTTAAAACTCCGTAACAACTCTGGATCTGAAGGTCCACCGTCAATCGGACCATCCAGAGGCCAGTATGCCTTTCACCCAGCATCTCTCCAGGATCCGAACCCTGTAACTGACCTACGTGAAGAGAGCATTAAGCCTTTTCCACTCCTCCTTGGTTGGTTGGGGTCATTTGCCCATTCGTTTTCATCCTCCATTCGTCCCGAATTACATTCTATGTACCCCTGCGACTGAGACATTTCCCTTTCAACTCGTTCAGCATTTTTCCTAACTTCCTCCTCCTCCGCATCTCCAATGTATTGAGGTGCAAATTCAGTTTCAGCGTAATCACTGTGACTTGCTGCCACCGCATTTGAAAATCGAAAAGAACCTCGCGCTCTTCCTAGCACCCTTCTCTGGCGCTCGGATGCAGTGGGAGGTATTCGGCCAACTATTTCCTCTGAGACGAAGTTTGTTGCCTCATTGGCTTCATCAATTTGCAAATTGTCATCCTTTTTACTTTTGGTTAATTTTAATTTTAATTTTTTAAACGTTTCTGCCATCTGCAATAATATAAAGACGCAATTATAAATACGAAAATAATTGATAATATATAAGGAACAAGAACACAATTAAAGCTTAAAAAATTTAAAATGTTGTGCACATCTCGGCCATTTCGGGCAAAAAATCAAAAAAAACTGCCTTTCGCCGGAAATTAACTGTCGAAGGCCAGCGTTTTTTTCCTAAAAAATACCGCCGACGGTCGGCAGTATTCCGGCAAAAAATACCACCGGCGGTATTTTTGCCAAAAATACCACAGAGGCGGTAGCCGGAGGTATTTTCGGGCCATAATACAGCCGCTCTCCAGCGGTTGTTTGGGACTTTTGGCCGCCGGAGAACGTTGGTATTCGGCGTAACAAATACCGCAAGGCGGTATCTTTCCCTCGGAATACCGCCCTACGGTATTTCCAAATAGAAATACCGCCGGTGGCCGGCGGTATTTCTGCCTGAAAAAATAGCCGGTCATCGGCGGTATTTTGGTCGAAATCCGCCAGAGGAGATTGTCTCCTAGGCCGAAATTTTACAGATTCGGCCAAAAAGGCTGGTTAATAGCAGATCTAGGCAAAAAAAATAACAAATTCGGACAAATTATACACAAATTTATCAAAACAACGAACAAAACATGAAAGAAACAACTATTAATTTTAGTCACTCACCTTGCCGATTCAGTTCGTCTGGACTTTTATCCGATTTGGCCTATTTTGTGCTTCCCTTTTTCTCCATAGAGCAGAGCAGAGAACTTTGAGGGAAAATGTTTCTGCGTCCCTTTTCTTTGCAGGAGTATTTACAAAGTTTTTTCTATTCTAATTTTTTTTTAAGCCTAAAGTTTATTTTAGACTTTTCACAGAAAAATGTTACTGCAAATAGTAAAAATGTTACTGCAAATAACAATTCCGTTAAGAAATTAACATATTTTCTCTAGAATATTGATGACATAACTTTTGAATTTGATCAGTTTTAAATTAGAGTACACTCTAATTTTTTGTCTTTATATATTATCCAAATAAGTTTTTTTTTCGAGTTCAAAAAATATATATATTTATCATTTACATCTAATAAAAAAAATAGGTAATTTGTTTTTTTTAATTTATAATAATGGTCATTTTTCATTACTCAAGAGATAATCGTTGATACAACTGTAAATAATCTGATGTAATAATATATATGCAGATCTAAACAAGTACTAATCCGTATAAATCTAACTAGTAGAATCAAAAATCGTCATCGCACTAGACAAATCACGCATCGAAGTATGAATTTAATCTCAAATCTGCCACTAATCTTATGATGAAAGTCCCCAACCGACTAGATCTCAGTTGATAATAATAAAATATCTATTTATTTATATTGGGGGGAGGAGACTCATTTATTCGGGGAAGTAAGATATCTTACTATGAGAGAACAGAAAACTCTCATCATGGAAGCCAAAAATAAACTAAATAGAAATTTATAAAAAATAAATCTATTTCCTCCGGAGATGGGGAAAAGAAATTAGAGAAGATGAAAGTTAAAGTTTGAGAGGACGACAGAAAAAGAGAGGGAGGTGTGATCTCTTAGTCTTTATTTTTTGTTTATAAAATAACTTGTTTACGTTATGTAATTAACTTTTGTTAGGAATTAGCTTGCGAATGTCACAAGTGTTTAAGTAATTCATTAATTAAATGAATACAATAAAAACCAAGTAAAGGTGCATGGTGTTAAAGCCTATTTCCACGCCGATGCTTTGAAACTCGTTCTCGCTGGACACTTGCAGTTGAACCTAACTCCCTGATTCTACTCTGATGGCTAAGTCAGTCACTTAACAAATATCACAGTCTAAGACAAGTCTAGTGATTGTTCATTACCTTGCTTCGGTGATACGATTGGGTATTTATGGGCATGGATGCTTGTAGTATCTTGTAGAGGAAGAAACTGGATACGTCATCTCCTGACCTCGTCCAGGTGATCACGGGTTTACTATCCCTTACCCAGTAATAACTGCTTCCTTGATCCTTATGCCAACCAATTGACTAGGGATACATATAGGGGATACGTGTCCCTTCCTGAAGGTTCCATGCACTTTGTCTGGGCCACCCTTTTGAGGCCCATCTATCCTCGGGGCTTCATTTTTATTCTGGCTTCGGCGACTTCCGAACCTCGGCCATATTTCTATATCCAACACATAGGGTTTTTGTAGAGGTCGCGGGGATTGTTTATTTCCATAAATCTCTACCATGGGAAAACATGAAAGGTAGATCAATCAATCAATCAAATTTCCAAAGTTAGGAGAGGCGTAATTGACATTCTCACATTTCTTCAACTGCAAAACTAGATGTTTTTGTCAGAGGCAATCGTCATTGATGACATGAGAATATCGAAAAAGAAAGAAAGGAAGAGGAGCTGTTTTTTTTATCCCTAATTTTTCCAAACTCTCGCTTCACTAATATAATATTAAAAAGTTAGTTAATTTTCCACCTCGTATTATGACATGTAATCAAATTAAATATAAACTATATGATGTGGCAATTTAATTGACCAAAGGGGTAATACTGAACCAAATTTAAATGCTAAAGTTATTTTTGAGCAAAAAAGAGGTTAAAGGCAAAATCGAACCCTATGAAAAACGTTAAGCATATTTACACAGTAAAAAGTAATTGGTGGTCTCTTACATTCCCATGTATGAGTCTCGTATTTAAAAGTAAACACTCAACAAGTATCACTTTTACGTTCAAAAGTAAACTTTACAAGTGTTATTTAGTATAATAAACTTTTCATGTCAAAAGTACAAGTATAATTCTTAGCATGTATCACTTTTCGATTCAAAAATATAAGGGGCCGTTTGGTTCGAACCTGTCAATCGGAATGGAAATAGATTTGATTGAGGAGTCAATGGGAATGAGAATCAATGGGAATGAGAATGAATAATTGTTGTTTGGTTCAAATCTTGGAATAGATATCAATGACATAAATGATGTTTGGTTCAGTTGAATATTAGTAATGGGAATCAGTCAAAATTACAAATTTACCCCTATATTTCTTTAATAAAATAATTCAAAAAGAAAAGAAAAAGGAAAGCAAAAGGAAGAATTCGTTCTGTCTTCTTCCTCTTCCTCCTCTTATTCTTCTTTTCTTCTTGCTGTGTCTTCTTCCTTTTTTGCTGTTCGGTCTGTCTCTTCTTCCTCTTCCTCCTCTTCTCTTTTCTTCTTCTTCTTCTTCCTCTTCCTCTTCCTCTTCCTCCAACACTTGAAATTTTTGACACCACAGCCGCCACCTTCATCAAAACACCTCCCTCTACTTCCTTCCTGGTCATCGGGTTTTCAGATTCTGTCCGCGGAATTGAAGATTTGTCAACGGATCTGTTTCAGATTGTTAAAAAGTCTAGGACTTCATCTTCACTGAAATCATCTTCTTCATTGCTTCTCGTGAAATACCGATGGGTCAAAGCTGGGTGAAGAAAAAGTCTTGGGCTTCATTCCGCAGAGGAAAGGAAGTTCCGGGAAGGGGAACTCAATAAAATTGTTTCTTCGACCTGAAAAGTAGAGCCTTTGTCTTGCCGGGACTGACAAACCGGAGCTATAAAGGGGTTTAAAAATGCAGATCAGGAGGTGGGTTTAGAGTGCACAAGTTTCTGGAGCTTCGTTTCAGAGAGAGAAGAAGGAGCAAGGGTGTTTTTCGTAAGGATGATTTTTGTTGATTCCAGACGGGATTGAATCCGAATACCAGGGGGGAGTAGGGATTGAGCCATATCCGAATATCAGGGAATGGGAATGAGATTTTCATTCTCATACCCATGTACCAAACAACAACAATGACAATCACTTCCTCCCATTCCCATTGAGCCCTCCAAATACCCCCAACCAAACGGCCCCTAAGTGTTATTTTTTGTTTATGGGCATCTAATCTCTACATTCTTGAGATGGTATGATTAGACATGATTACTGTTTCGATTCGATTCAATCAGAACCATAACGCATGATTTAAGGAACAGTAACTGGCGGCCACCGCCATTGCATTGTTGGCTTTGTCAACTAAATTTCGGTTAAGTTGTCCAATTCTGGTTGGAATCCCTTTGTTCCGCCATTGGTCAATGACCAATAATTATGGTTATAAAGGTGATAAATGAAAGTATAAGTGTAATATTTTTATGGTTAAAATTCTAAATCGACTCAAGGGTTTTAGGAATGCAAAAAGGAAGAAGAAGGGAAATTTTATTCAAGGAAATACTATGGTTGGAAAATACTATAATCCCTTCACGAAACCATTCAGTCACTGAATAATGACATATGCAACCATTTATGCAATTGCATTAATAAATACATCATAGACTATTATTTAGTGGCAGACTGGTTCCGTGAATGGACTAAAGTTTGACCATTTTATTCATATCCCAAATAAGGTAGAATGTATGAGTATTTATAATAGTTCATGTAGAGCCTTTACAAGGAAGCTAAGGCCCTGTTTGGTATGATTTTCAAAATATAGTTTTGAGATTTATTTTGATTTTATAATATTAAAATTGTATTGGGAATGTAAAAAGGTGTATTGAAAAATGTAAAAAAGTGTATTGAAAATGATGAAAAATTATTATAAAATTCAAACTTTTCTCAAAACATGGTTTTGAGAAACTTGACAAACAGGGTCTAAGGAACTGAAAACATAAGGAATAAACTAAGGAAGAGATCAACTCAACATTTCATATATTTATCTAATTTGTTGAAGACCAAGTCACCCAACATCTTCCTTGGACTTAGGAAGTGACTAAGTCCTTATGTAATCGATTGCACACATGCAACCGTATCCTTCCAGCTCGCTTGAACCATCATTGTGACATTGTCGTCGAGGATGAAACCATAGACGATGCTTGGCGAAATACCACTCAATCAGGGATTCTTGACACTCAAAATTGAATTTAACTTTTTCGTCAGAGTTGTCCAAGTCCATATATGGTTGTTCGTTGGTGGCGATTTCAGTGGTGGTGGCAATCATGAACAGCTGGGGTCGGGTGCAATAATACCCGAGAATGAACTGCTCATCGCAATAATAGCAAAGGCCCTTCTCTCAATAGTCACAGGTTTCTTGCGGCAAGACCCAGAGGACAGCTGGGTTTATGGTGGGTGGCGCTGGATGGTCGGAACTGGGTCTCTATAGGTGGAGCTTCTCTTCAACTAGACGGGCTATACCAATGGCATCTCCAAGTGATTGGGTTGTTTGAGTTTGACAACAATACGGAGGTCGTCATGTAATCCATCGACGAAGTTGCCAACTAAGAAGGACTCCGACAAGTCATCTACCTGGTGAGACAGTTCTTAAAGGCTTATTGGTAGGCGGCGATAGTGGAAGATTGCTTCAGTCGGGATAATGCCTTAGATGGGTCTTTATATTTCGTTGGACCAAACCGTGCCAAGTGAGCTTTGGTAAATTCCGGCCAATGTTGGGGGGACCCCAAAATTTTTTCATCCACTAACGCCATTGGAGAGCCACTCCTCTAGATGAGAAGAGGTGAGTTGGACTCGTTTCTCATTAGGAATGGAGTTGTAAGTGAAATATTGTTCTGCATTGTATATCCATTCGTTGGATCAATCGTCGACTCTGAATTCTAGAATTGAAGTCGAAGGTCGGTGTTAGGTAATGGTAGTTATTGGGCGGGGTATTTCCGTGAAGGGGGTCGAAAGGGTTTTCGTCCGATGTATGGTGGAGGCTTATAGTTTTGAGCGGGGTGAGGATGGCCTGCATAGAGGCTTTGAGTTGATCAAAGTTAGATTCGTGAAGGGCTATAATTTCGTTAACGTCCTTACGTAACTCGGCATGAGTTTTACTGCAAGTGTTCATGGCTGGATTGAATGGCTTTGATACCAAATGATATGATCAAATTAATGATCTGAAAATTTTGGGAATTCAGAAAAGAAGAAGGCAAATTTTATTCATATCCCAAATATGATAGGATGCAGGAGTATTTTCTTCAGGCAGAGCTTTTATACGGAAGTTAATGAACTGAAAATAGAAAAGGAATAAACTAAGGAAAAGATCAACTGAACATCTTAGATATTTCTCTACTTGGTTGAAGACCAAGTCACCAGACTTCTTTCTTGGACTTAGAAAGTGACTAAGTCCTTATGCAATTGGTTGCACACATGCAACCCTATCATATTCATATAATACTTTTCTTTAATCAAACATAAAACGATAAAAATGAGCAGATTATGATATCAAAACTCAGTATGTTATTGGCCATTTTCCTTTTTAAATCAAAGATAGCATACATTGGTGTATCATCTATAGATTAAGTGATAAAATATTTGGTGTACAAACCATATGTATTGAGTTTGAACCACATCGTTGGTTATATATGTGAATTTTTAGACAAATTTTTGTAAGGATTTTGGGGATAATTTTCCTGTGTTGATGCATGATGTGTAGGTCTCCAATCGTGGTGTGTTGTGGTCCCTAACGTGGTGTGCAAGTTCCTGATAGTAGTGTATTGTCCCCAATAAGGTATAATATAAGGGCGTCTCTAACTCAGGGGTAATGATGCATGATATACAGATGTAGTGCACGTTATAACAACCATGGTGTTCCTAATATGGTGCCCTAAAATATGTTATGAGATGTTCTCTGTTGTATATAATGCTTAAGTGTGAGTTGTAACTAAATACCCCAATATGTGTTATATTTTGATACTTTAATGTGAGTTGTATTAAGTCTCATTGTAAATTATTCAAAAATAAAGTTAAAATTTTGCACAAATTGTAAATGATCCAAATCATTTTTACACTACTAGTTGTCAAATTTTGGATTGAGATAGTGTCCTTAGAAATTATCACATAAATAAAGTTTGGATAGAAAAATCGCACATATAAAATCGTTTCACTTAAATTTTTGTATTTTGAATTATAAACAACACAACAAATCCCCAACATGTTGACACGATGGATCAATAATTTTAAAAGACAAATGCAAACTTCCATACGGAAGAACAAATTTGCAAGTCTAAGGGCCTATTTGATAATACAACTTAATGTTTAAAATTATTTGATTAAGAGATAATGACTTTCAGTGTGTTTGATAACGGAAATTCAAACCTCTTAATCGTTTAAGCACTGCTTATTTCTTTTACAAAAAATTAAGCGGAAAAAGTCAGTTTATTGCTTATCTCTTAATGCTCCACGTAATAATTCTGTAAATAATTCATATTTAATTTATGAAAATATCCCTTTTGTTTTATTCATATTGATTTAACTATTATTATTATTTTATTTTTTCTTCATTATCCCTTTAAATAATTCATATTTGATTTACATGTTTTTATAAATCTCATTCATACAATATGTTTTATATTACTTATATAATTTTATAAATTATATATTAATTTTATTGTAAAATTTTTAATTTCTTTTAGACTACAATAATGGAATTTTTTTTTTCATTTTGAGAGGTTTTAATAAATTGTAATTTTTTTGTGTATTTTAATCATTCAATTTAATGTGTTTTATCTTATTTTATTTTCATGTGTTTTTCTTTAATCATAATTGATGTTTTATTATAAAATTTGATATTTCGCATACCTGAATATAAAAAATTCAATGTAAGGGTAAATTAGTATATTTTTAAAATTTCAGCATTCAGATAAGCATATTTATCAAACAAGGTCGAGTGATTAAGCATTATGATTTAAGGGTTCGGAAAATATATTTCAGCATTAAAATATTAAATGTTTAATCAATTCAGCATTATGTTTTCGCATTAAACATTCATACATAAGCATTAATTTTATTAAATGGGCCTAACAATAAATAATTTCATCTTCTCCGATTGACTTACCTAAACCAATATTTTTATTGAGAAAATATAAAATTCTATAGCTAATGTTCACTTTCACAATTATTAAATCAATATTATTTTCCACGTAGCACTTTTACAACTACACGTGGCCCGCCGGCAGCCACGTCCAAAGGCCTTCTTCCAAACAGCCACCCAACCCCATCACAGGCCAAACTGGTCCAACTCCTTAACAATCATTATGTCCTTTTCAAATATTTACACCTTTTCGATTTTGAAATTTAGTAGCAATAAATCATGTAAAGTATTGTAATTTTAATTAAGCACCACCAATTTTCTCCACAATTCTCGCCTTATTTTCGTTTGCTTTCTGAAAATCGTCGACTCGATTTTTCTTCGCTCCTTTATCATCATCATTCTTTGTCTGGGATCGGTTTCTCTTCCGCTTTTGATCCCTCATTTGCCCCCCAAATTTCCCCAAATTGATACCTGATTACCAGGATTTTTTTTTAATTTTCTTCGATTTTTGTGGTTGGGTAGGGAAGTTTGATTACTTGGATTTGAAGGTGTTGTTTATTTGGGGAAATTTGTTTGGGGGTGTTCTTGAGTCTTGAAGGATGAGTTTTCAAGATTTGGAATCGGGTCGGACGAATGGGTCGAGGCCGCCGAGAGCTTTTGCGAATGGGAAACAGGATTCGAGTCCAACCCAAGCTGTGGCTTCCGGGATTTTTCAGATCAACACAGCGGTCTCCACGTTTCAGAGGCTAGTTAATACCCTTGGGACACCCAAGGATACGCCCGAGCTCCGCGAGAAGATGTGAGTGTTCTTTTTTTAATTATGTGTTTCTGGGTTTAATGAAGATGATTTGGAATGGAAAATTTGTTCAATTGTAGCCTTGTTTAGCTAAATCTTTAACGCAAAGTGGTTTGATCATTAAAGAAAGTTCTTTAATGCAATTGAGTTGGGAAGAAGATTGAGTTTTGACACTAATCCCTTCAAGAATGCGTGCATTGGAAGTGACTCTGTTCTGTCCTATCTTGTGGTTGATGCTCTATGATGGTTGATTTGATAATGAACACGTAGAGTTTAGATGATTTGAAAAGAAATAGAAGGTTTCTGTGGGAACTGCGCGAACAGATTAGCCCGGGAACTCCTGAATTTTGCTGAATTCCAGTGAAGTAATATTGGTTGTTGTGAACTGGGAAACTGGTAAGAGAAAAAGGGAACCAGTCTTTAACTATTTACCAGTAGATGATTGTAAAGCAGGATGAGAAGTGGTTTTATACTTGGCGAATTCCTCGCTGGCATAAGCAAAATTTCCAATTTTATAGGTCTTTTCTTTGGGGGCTGATGATCTAGGCGAGATTCATGCCTTTGATAGGGCATCTTATGGGAAAATATTTGGTATTTCTAAAGGCAATGACGTTTATAGCAGTAATAGCATGATAGGGAAATATTACATTATTGCCTTGGTTTGGTGCTAGTATAGTGTGCTATATGTGCTGGGGTTGATGTCTTTTGAGCAGTGAAGTGGTGGTTTTATTATCCTGTATAAGCCCTCGATGGAATATTGTCTTTTATTACTTACATTAGTTTTACCAAATGCAGGCACAAGATGAGGTTGCATATTGGACAGTTAGTCAAGGATACCTCAGCAAAACTCAAACAAGCAAGTGACTTAGATCATCGTGTTGAAGTTAGTGTAAGTCTGCCTTGTTCATGTGGTATGAACTCCTCTCTACCTTCCCCTGTTTCCTACCATCCCTTTTACTCCTTTCTTCAACTAATTTGCCACTCTCAGTTTTCTTGGGGATGCTAAACACAGCAAACTCTCTTCTGCCTTGGCTATGATTTTTTGATGGGTTTCATGGCAACCAGCTTTGTATTCTCCTCTCTCTTTTTTTGTGTCATTACTGTTGAGTAATCTATCTTGTTATCCAAGTTTGGTTTTTACTCTGCCAAATGAAAGTCTGTCGCCAAAAGCAGCCCCATCCGATCTCTCTTTCGCTTCCTGTTGCCTCTTCATGCTCGTGGAACTTAAATACACTTCTATTTGCAGGCTAGCAAGAAAATTACCGATGCTAAGCTTGCTAAAGATTTCCAGGCTGTTTTGAAAGAGTTTCAGAAGGCTCAACGGCTTGCCGCTGAGAGGGAGACAGCATATGCTCCGTTTGTTCCCCAAGCAGACCTACCGTCCAGGTAACAGCTGTGCACATTCTTTGCTGCAAGTTCGTTTCTATGCTAGTTGTATAACATCCCTTGCTGAAGGGTACCATGCACTTAAAAGATTGGAGGCATGTCTACTGCATTTTTTAAATTCTTGGCAGTAACTGTGTTCCTCTGTTTTGAGTTCAATTTTGTTTTGCTCAATGGTAGTGAAACTGAAGTGGCTTCGGACAGGACTCCAGAACAACGACCTTTTCTTTCAGAATATAAAAGGTTTTACAGCTTCACTCTTGCTCAAATTTACAAATTATCTCCTTGCTACCAGCGTTCCCAGTGTATCTTAGCTTGAAATTGTGTGTGCTGCAGACAGGAGGTGGTGTTGTTGGATAATGAGATTGCCTTCAATGAGGCCATAATAGAGGAACGAGATCAGGGTATTCAAGAAATACAACAACAAATTGGTGAAGTAAATGACATATTTAAAGATCTTGCAGTACTGGTTCATGAACAAGGAACTATGATCGGTAGATGAGTCTCCCAACTTTTTCCCACTATCTTAATTTCATTGGGTGAATTTTAACAAAGCGAGACAACTGCTACTTGCAGATGATATTGGTTCACATATTGAAAATTCTCATGCTGCAACTGCACAAGGTAGATCACAACTCTCCAAGGCGGCAAAGACTCAACGATCAAACTCATCTCTGGTAATCTTATCAAAGTTTTGAAATACTTTTGTATTTTGAATGATGATATACTATTTGTTGTTTTTTAATTCCACGATTGATTTTAGGGAAAATAATGTCAGCGACCACTAAACTAGTCGGACTGTATACTTTTGGCTATGCGACTCTCTTTTTTGTGACAATTTGACCATTCATTTATTTAAAATGGTCATTTTCAGCCGTTCAACGGGTCCAAAAACCATTGAATGTGTGAAAATTGAGTGGGTCCATCCCTTTGATGTAACGGTTAAAATTTATCGAATGACCAAAAGTGACTATTTAAATAGGTAGGTGGTTAAATTGTTACATGAAAAGTTGAGTGGCCAAAAGTATACGATACAAATATTTTAGTGACCTCATAGGTGATTTGTCATTGATTTTATTGGTACATGTTGTGCCTAAACATGGGGAATCACAGTTAATGCTCTTTGTGGTTAAGCAAACATCTCCTTCTCTAGCATAGTATGTTTTGATACATCCATGTAGAAAAGAATCAAAAGATACTGGCGATCCCCTTATTTGGTTAAAAATTGTTGCAATCTGAACTGAGTGTAGATTTGTATCAGGTTTTATATTTTGGAGAACCTATCACTTAAATAACAGAGCTGCACTTAGAAATCCTCTCGTCCGCTTCATATACTTGGGAATATTTCTCTTGCTTATTGCATTTGTTCCTGTTGCAGACCTGCTTGCTCTTGGTCATTTTTGGGATTGTGCTGCTCATTGTGATCGTAATACTTGTCGCCTAGTGAAGGGACCATGTTTTGAGCATTATTGCATGCAGATTTTGGTAGAATTTAGCTAATTCGGAGGATGATCTGACCGCGCGTCAAAAGCTTTTCTGGGAGCCACCGCAGCTGATTTGTCTGCAACTTTTGTTGAATTTGGGTCAAGCGATGCGATTTATGCTTTCACATCCATTTGAAGTGTTCTTTTCTGCTGTTCCTGGGCGGGGTTGGCGTTGTCTACTGTAAATCTTTCATTGAGCTGTGAAGGGTTTTTAGTGTTTGTCGTGTGGTGCTGCTTTTCTGTGGGGTAAAATTGATGTTTTTTGTTGGAGCTGCGCAGCTCATTTCTGGTAATGGTTTTTCTTGGGTGTGGATTCAACACTCAAAAGCCCTCAGAGATACTCTGTTGTATTTATTTTTTTATTATAGTGAAATAAATTAATATTCTGTAATAAACTCTGATAGCACATCATAGGAATTAAGCGATATTTTGGCTGCCTAGGCTTGGCTTTCCGTTCTGCTTTAGTTAAGAGTGGTTGTTTGGGTTGTATATGGATTCACAAGTCACTTCTAACGGATTTGTGCCCTTTTTAAAAGTTGTCATCACTATTAGGTGTGGGTATCGGATTATATTCTGGTTAATAGGTCACTTTTATTTTGTATCGTGTCAGAAATTGTGTATCGAGCGTTGCTTCGAAAGTGATGCCGAAGGAAGACGTCACAGTGCTATGCCTGAAGTTGGCGTCGGAGGGTCTGGGGAGATGATCTTTTTTGGTTTTGAACCATACCTCTCGTGAAAAAAGAAGTGGACACCAAAAAATGTGAATCGTGGATTGTCATCTCTGAGGTTGTCGCACAAAATGTGCATTGTGCACCTACTTGTACAAGTCTAGATCAACGAGGTCTAACTAAAAAAAAAATACAAAAACGCTCCAAAAAATGGGTCAATTAAGAACAGGCAAGTTTCCCTTGTTGAATGTGTTCTTGACCATTTTTCATTTCCAAACTAACCCTACAGAGAATCCATGAGACTAGACTAGTGAAACTACGTAGTTTGATCACTGGACACAATAAGACACAGTAATTTGGGTAGAGGATCTCAAAAAGAGATGTGTGTTTTTGTTCTTTATTATTAGCAATTCAAAATTATTACAACTATACACTATCAATTCGGAAGAAGAAACAAAAAGAACACCTTCCTTTTGTACACTTGGACTAGAGAGATCTAATCTAATTCTAAGCTCTATTTATAATCATAGCCAAGACTTGTACACCTTCCTTAATTCTTCTTGTTCATAGCCTGAGTTAAATCATTCCTAATTGCTGGCAATCCACTGAGTGCATCTTTGATATCCATTCTGTCCCTCTGAATCTCTGCATAGCATGACAAACCAATTTGGAAGATCAATAAGCAGAATTTCTCAGTTTCCGAAATTGACCATCTTTTGCTTGTGTTGGTTTCTTCTTCCTCTGTCTCTGAGATTCTGGGATCAACAATTTCCATCACCCTGTGAGGTAAAGCCATCTTAACATAGCCATATATGGAGGCCAAAATCTTCTGTAAACATGTTGTCAGTTGGCCTTTTTCCTGTGAACATTTCAAGCAATAGGATTCCATATCTGTAAACATCTCCTTCAGCTGATATGTCCCTTCCCATGCCGTATTCTGCGGTTTCATTAGGCAGTGACAAAGGATCACAATAGCTAAATAGATCATGTATGACAAAAAGGTATTGATTTTCAGGTAAGAAGTATATGTTAGCTCACTTTAAGGAACGTTCTTGAAAACATGTTTTTCAAAAAATGAAATTTCGTAACGTCTGTGCATTGGGATTAATGAGAAATTACTATAAAGTATAAAACGTGAACTATAGAAAACACAGACAAAATCAAACATGAGCTAACATACATGCATTAGTACTTGATATACATATAATTTTACCTGGAGCAACATATCCAACTGTGCCTCTAATTGCTGTTGAGCTGCTGTGATTCTCATGGGATTTATCTTCAAGAAATTTCACTAGGCCAAAGTCACTCACTAAGGCGAGAAGATCATCGCCTACAAGAATGTTGCTAGGCTTAAGATCGCAGTGGACAATTGGTGTTCCACTATGATGATGAAGGTAATCCAAGGAAGATGCAATGTCTATTGCAATATTCACCCTTTCCAACATCTTCAACTTCTTTACCTCTTCACTTGACCTTGGATGTAACCACTGATCTAAACTCCCATTAGGTGCACACTCAAAAATCATGGCTTTGAAATCATAGCCATTGGAGTCTACACTAGAGCAAGTGGTTATGATCTTCACAAGGTTCCGATGGCGGATGTTTCTTAGTGCTTCGCATTCAGCCAAGAAGCTCTTCACACATGGAGCTTAAAAACCTTTACAGCAACCATTTTCTCATCACTCTTGAGGATCCCTTTATACACACAGCCATATCTCCCTTCACCTATCAAGTTTTCAGGTGAAAAACCATCGGTGCAATCGAATAATCCCCTGTATGAAAACCACTGCTTCTGTTGATCTTCAAAGGTGGAATGTGGTGGTTTCTTCAGGCTTCTTATCTTACAAATTGAATCAGTAGCAGCCAGAAACAAAACTATTACTATAGGAATACTGACTGCAATAGCTACTGTATTAGTAGTGGATAGCTTTGCTTTCTTTTTTTCAGTTTTGGGACAGGGTGATAAGTTCAAAGCTTTGATTCCTCCACACAATTTGTGGTTTCCTATTGCTGAAAAGGCACTGGAGTTCGTAAAAACTCCATCGGTAGGGACTTCGCCCTCTAGCATATTGTAGGAAAGATTGAGAGTGCTGATGAACTTCAAATCTGCAAGAGAAGCTGGAATTTCCCCTGACAAATTGTTGCTGGATAAATCCATGAACTCAATCTTTTTCAAATTTCCCAAAGATGATGTAATAGATCCTTCCCAAAGGTTCCCTTCCAACCCTAGGAATTCCAACATCACACAGCCACCAAGAGAGATTGAAATTTCACCAGAAAGCTTGTTTTCTGATATGTCTAGCACCGCTAGATGTCTCACTTTTCCCACTGTTGAGGGTAATGTTCCTGTGAATTGGTTGTAGTGTAATACGAGGTAGAGATACAAAGAAGAAAGGCCTAAAACTTGTTCGGGTAAAGATCCGGTGAGGCGATTCTGAGAAAGAACTAAACCTTGAAGCTCACTGCAATTGCTTAAAGAAACAGGAATGCTACCTGTAAGCATGTTTTGGTCTAATGTAAGAAGTTGTAAGCCAGTAATGTTCCCAATTGATGAAGGGATTTCTCCACTAAAGCTATTTCTAGAAAGATGGAGCTTTTTCAAATTGGCAAGTTTCCCTATGGAATCAGGAATTCTACCATCGAGAGAGTTATTACTTACATCTATAAACTCAAGATTCACCAGGTTTTCTATTCCTGCAGTGAGGCTGCCAGATATGATGTTGTCATTTAACCACAAATGGGTTAGTTTTCTGGAAAAGATTGGCGATGGCGCGGCAGCACACCTCCAATCCGAGTTCTAGACAGAATCAACTCTTTCAAATTGGTGCAGTTGGTTAAGGTGGAAATAAAGCTAATATCATTTGCTGTGTTGGTTCCTAGTGGATTATAGCCAAAATTCAACTCCTGAAGCTGTTTCAGGCTACCTAAATTCAATGGAATTGGCTCTGAAAGTGCATTATCTCCTATGCTGATTCTTAAAAGGCCTGAAGCATTGGCTAGGGTAGCTGGAATTGAGCCATAAAATCGGTTCATACCGGCTAGAAAATTTTTCAGATTAGGAAGAGTCAACTCATAGAATCAGGAAACTCTCCGGTTAAAAGATTGTCTGCGACGGCAATGGTTTGCAGGGTGGAGCTATTGAAGAGCTGAGTGGGAACTGTACCTGAAAGCTTGTTAGAGGATATTTCAAGGGACCTGAGATTCGAAAGCCGACCTATCTCTTCCGGGATGCTTCCAGTTAAGCTATTCCCGACTAAATTAATTGTTTCCAGGGAGGAAAGATTGCCCAAAGATGGAGGAATTCTCCCTGAAAAATTATTCTTGGTAAGCCTCAGAACATTGAGCTTGGACAAAAGGCCTAGTTCATCAGGGATTCTTCCCTTCAAACTATTTCGGAAACCTAAGGACTCAATCGTATGGATATGGAAAATACAAGATTTCCAACCCTAGCAGGAAAGGGATACTCAATTTTAAGTGAGTAAATAGAATTCCATACTTGATCTCATAGATACATATAGAATTTTGCGGAAAACCGTATTCGATGAAAGTCGTATGTACGGTTTGGGGGGAGATCTTTCATATCTTTCGAGATCCACCCTACAATATGGGGTAAAAAAGCCAAAATAAGTGATTTTATCCCTTATAAAAAGAAAACGGATTCTTGAACCCCTTCACGCTCATGTCACGTCGAGGTGCTGCAAAAGAAAAAACAGCCAAATCCTATCCAATTTATCGTAATCGATTAGTTAACATGTTGGTTAACCGTATTCTGAAACATGGAAAAAAATCATTGGCTTATCAAATTATCTATCGAGCCGTGAAAAAGATTCAACAAAAGATAGAAACAAATCCAGTATCTGTTTTACGTCAAGCAATACGTGGAGTAACTCCCGATATAACAGTAAAAGCAAGATGTGTAGGAGGATCGACTCATCAAGTTCCCATTGAAATAGGATCCACACAAGCAGATACTTTGAGCAATGCGTAAGATTCCTTGGAAACTCTCCCTGAAATGAATTTTTTCCCAAAAGTAGATACTCCAGGCGAAACAATCTTCCGATTTCTCCAGGGATTTCACCCCGGAAATTGTTGCCCTGAAAAAAGATTCCTCTCAAGAAAGTGAGGTTTCCAATGGAAGAAGAAAGAGAACCACCCAATCCAAACCTTGAAATGTTGAGGGTTGTCACTCTCTGATCAACATTCCCACAAGAAACTCCTTTCCATTCACAGAAATGAGTGGAATCATTCCAGGAGCTCAGGGCCTGGTGTTGAAGAATTATCTTGTAGTTTATAGTATAAGGAAAAAATAGTGGATAAGTTCATGCAGTAAACAAATCTGTCTGAGAATGACACGTTAGACAGAAGGTAGAAGGTAGCAGAAAACTAGCTTCTGGTTCAGCAACACGTTCGAGAAGTTGTCAGATTCGGACGCCATCTCGGACGACCTCCAGTGAGCAAAACTCACTCGGTTGCAAGGAGCAAGTGCCGTGCGAATTTTCGTCCGACTCAGACAGATTTTCGAACAAGCTCCAGTGGCTACTAAGAGATGCAAATCTCTGATTTCTTCCTTTGGATGCGTCTTTTGGTTGAAGTGTTGCGTCATAACTCATGAATGGATGATTGCATCCATTCATAGGCTGATCGTATCTCATGAATGCAACATTTCAACTCTATAAATAGAGGGTGATTTTCACAGATTGAAATCAACTAATTTCCATCTCCTTTCTTGTCTGCTACGTTGTTGATTCTTTGAAATCAACTAATCAAAGAATCTGCTACTTTGTTGTTTAAGAGCAATCTATTTTATCCTAGAAGTGGTTTTGCCACATTCTCGGTTAGCAAGAATAGTGGGGGCATTAAACACTTTAAGGAAAGTGTGTCTTACACGATTTAGATTGATTTCTCACTTTGATATACAGTTTTATGTTTGTGTAGTTTCTGTTGTTCCCAACAGTCCAAGTCACATGCAAAACACAAAAATAAACCACAAGGAACAAACACGTTAATCGTTAGAAAGGCTGAGGCGCGGATCTTTCACTCTCTTTAGATGATTCAAACCCTCTACAAAAGTATTAATTTCGATGCAGTAGAGCAACGCGACTTGTCACCCCCAGGATACAACAGCCCAACACACAAGTTGTGTTTCCTAACAATCTGCACAACTATTAGGAATTGTCAACTCTTACTAACACCTTTTTTCTATCTTGCCAAAGCTATATTTTTTTAGGGAGAGTTGTAAAGAACATAAAAATCAATCTCACTGTTTTTCATTCTTCTCTTTTCTGCCTTGTTCCTTCATTGATATATGCTCTATACATATCTATAGACTTAAATTGTCTTTAATTTTAAATCAGCAAAACAGAAGCTAAAAGAGTGGTGGCAACGGTTTTTATCAATGAGTAATATTACTAATTGAATGATGGATTAAACCTCATAAGTTATAATGCTAAATGGGAAACGTGCAGCTAAACCTTTGCATCTCAAATGCATTGATAATATAAATGATTAATGCTAAATAAATGATTTAGAAACGGATGCCAAATTGATTCAATAAGCAAAACTGATGCATTTTCCAAAGCATTAGTATAATGAATATAATGCTAAAACAGTTTCTCATTCACACACAAAATTATTGATCATAAATCATTTAGTGAAACGGTATCAAAAGTTTAGCCAAATTAAATTGATTTATATTAATAAAAATGAATTTTATTAAAATGTTCCAACAGTTTCTTTGTTTCTTAAGTTTTGGAGATCCCTACTATGTAATCTTCAATCTTAAAGTGTTTAAATTCATTATGCAATTATCATGGAGACCACACAAGAAACAACCATGAAAGTCATGAACCAAGACTTTGTGAAACTCAACAGGCTCGATGGAATGGGAACAAACTTCAACCATTGGAAGGACAAACTCATCTTCTTCCTGACAGCATTGAAGGTCTTTTACATACTTGAACCGGATCTTACTCCCATTCCTCCCCCTGCTGATACCGATACTGAAGAAATCTGGAGGCAACGGAATGAAGATGAGGTGCTGTGTCGTGGGCACAATCTCAACAGCGTGTTAGATAATATTTATGACATGTTTACAAATGAAAGAGATCCAAGGGTGATCTGGGCAAGATTGGAGCATGAATATGCGATTCAGAAGCAAGGCTCAGATAAGTTTTTAATCAAAAAGTTTTAGGATTTCAAGTTTGTGAATAACACTCCTCTTCTTGATCAAATTCACAATCTTTGAGTGATAGTTTCAAAAATAAGAGACAATGGGATCGAACTTCCTGAACCATTCCATATTGGAGTAATTATTTCAAAATTGTCTTCTACATGGAAAGGTTACACACTTCTGAAGTTCTAACTTTGTCCAGTTTATTGAAGCATCTAAGAATTGAGGAAGCAACAAGGATCTTGCACAAGGATGAGCATGAAGTAAGTGATCCTAAAGTGAATTTAGTGGAGGAGAGCAAACCAAGTAACAACAAGAGGAAGAAGGCGGATTTTGCTGTGGCAAAAGATAACAAAAAGAAGAATATGACCTGCTACAATTGTGGCAAGAAAGGCCATTACAAATCAGAATGTAGGTCCAAGAAGCAAAAGGGGAATCCCCCAAATTCCCCAAGCACCAATCTTGTTAATGAGTGTGCAGAGGTTGTAGCCATGTTATCCCTAGGGATGGTGATAGAATTGCACATGGCCACTCCCTCAAACAACAATGATTGGTTCTATGATTCGGGAGCAGCAGTCCATCTATGCAATGACAAGGACCAGTTTGAGAACTACAAAGTTCTTGAAAATGAATTTGTGGTCATGGCAAATGGTGGGAAGGCTAAGGTGTATGGGAAGGGAGATGTCCACATAATCTTCACTTCCGGAAAGAAGCTAATACTCACAAATGTGCTGCATGTTCCGGAAGTTGTCAATAATCTAGTTTTAGCAGATATTCTCAACAAGAAGGGAATTAAGGCTGTTTTAGAATCTGACAATGTAATATTCTCAAAGAATGGTATCTTCCTAGGAAAGGCCTACTCCTGTAATGGCATGTTTATGCTTTCAATCAATAAAGTTGCATCTTCCACTTATATGATTAAGTCTTATTCTTATAAATTGTGGCATGGTAGATTAGGACATGTTAATCATAAAGTGTTGCAATTTTTGTCTAAAAATGATTTTATATCTTTTAGTGATCCAGTGAATAAGAAATGTGAGACTTGCATACAAGCAAAGATCACAAAGTTGACATTTAAGGGAGTGGAAAGAAACACACAATTGCTTGAATTAATTCATTCAGATGTGTGTGAGTTAAATGGTTTTTTAACTAAGGGCGGAAATAAATACTTTGTCACTTTCACAGATGATTGCTCAAGATTTGCGCATGTTTATCTAATGAAACACAAGGATGAAGTATTTGGAATGTTTAAGGCATTCAATGCTCTTGTAGAAAATTAATTAAACAAGAAAATCAAAATTTTGAGAAGTGATAGAGGAGGGGAATACCTTTCTAGTAACTTCAACAAATTTTGTAAAGAAAATGGCTTTGTGCATCAAACAAACAAGTGCACCATATACTCCACACAAAATGGTTTAGCTGAAAGGAAAAATAGAACTTTACAGGATATGGTAAATGCCATGTTAATAAGTTCAGGTTTGCCAAAGAATTTGTGGGGAGAAGCCTTTTTGGCTGCTTGCCATGTGCATAATAGACTTCCTATTTTGAGACTAAAGTGTCCCCTTATGAGATTTGGAAAGGAAGAAAGCCAAACCTTTCATACTTGAAAGTTTGGGGCTGCATTGCCTACTATCGTGTCCCTGAATTCAAGAGGACTAAGTTAGGACCAAGGGCACTAAAGTGTGTGTTCTTAGGATATGCAGAAAATTCCAAGTCTTACAGGCTGCTGGAAATTAATTCCAATGTGATTGTGGAATCAAGGGAGGTTAAGTTCTTAGAAGACAAATTTCTACAGAATTCAAAAGAGAGTGATGTTCCATCTCAGGAATCTAGTACTTCCCAAAATGCTAAAATCAAAGAACTTGACTCTTCTATTGAGCCTAGAAGAAGTCAAAGACAAAGGAAGGAGAAAACTCTACCTTCAAATTTTATTTCCTCTCAATCCATTGTCTTTCTAGTTGATGGAAGTAGGGATACTCTACTTAATAAAATTCCCATTTTGTTAAATGTAGAAGATAACCCTAAGACATATAGCGAGGCTACAAAATCAAAGGATGCTGCATTTTGCAAAGAAGCAGTAAATGATGAAATGGATTCAATACTGTCTAACAATACATGGATCCTAGTTGATTTACCACAGGGTTCGAGACCTATTGGATGCAAGTGGGTGTTCAGAAGGAAGAGAGCAACAGATGGAACAATTCTCACTTACAAAACAAGGTTAGTAGCAAAAGGTTATAAGCAAAAAGAAGGTATTGATTACTTTGATACTTATGCACCTGTTGCTAGAATTGCATCTATTAGGATTGTAATTGCTTAGCTTTAGTTTTTAATCTTTATGTTCATTAAATGGGTGTAAAAATGGCATTTTTAAATGGTGATTTGCATGAAGAGGTGTACATGGAACAACCAGAAGGCTTTGTTCTTCCTAGAAATGAACACAAGGTATGCAAATTGGTTAAGTCGTTGTATGGACTTAAGCAAGCTCTTAAACAATGGCATGAGAAGTTTGAGAATGTTATACTCCTTGGTGGGTTTAGATTTAATAATGTAGATAAGTGTATTTATTCTAAAACTACAAGTGAGTAATGTGTCTTGATATGCTTATATGTGGATGACATGCTTATTGTGAGTAATACCTTGAAAGGTGTTGCTGAAACTAAAAAGTATCTTGCCTCTAAGTTTCAAATGAAAGATTTTGGTGAGGTTGATACTATTTTAGGGATAAAAGTGAGGAAACATAGTGGGGCTTATGCTCTTTCTCAGACTCATTATGTTGATAAAATCTTAAAGAAGTATCAACACTTGGGTGTGAAAGAAGTAAAGACTCCTATGGATTCAAATATAAGGCTTATTGAAAATGAAGGTGAACCAATTGCACAACTTGAATATTCAAGTGTCATTGGTAGTCTCATGTATGCCATGAGTTGTACAAGGCCGGATATTGCATATGCATTATGCAGATTGACAAAGTACACAAAGAATTCAAGCAATGATCATTGGAGGGCTGTAGCAAGAGTGCTGGGTTATCTCTTGAAAATAAGAGATTTGGGACTCTATTATAGCAATTTTCCAAGTGTAATTGAGGGATTCTCAGATGCTAGTTGGATAACAAGCATTAGTGATCAAAAGTCTACAAGTGGTTGGATCTTCATGCTTGGAAATAGTGTTGTTTCTTAGGCATCAAAGAAACAAACAATTATAACTCATTCTACCATAGAGTCTAAGTTTGTTGCTTTGTGTTCAGCAGCAAAGGAGGCTGAATGATTGAGAGATCTATTGCTGGACATAGATTTCTGGCCACAGCAAATGCCACCAATGACTATCTATTGTGATAGTGAAGCAACTATGTCTAGAGGTTTGAACAATGTATATAATGGAAAGTCTAGACATATAAGCTTGAGACATGTCTACCTTAGAGAGGTATTGAAGAACAATGTTGTCACCATTGTGTTTGTTAGAACACACAAAAATCTAGCGGATCCGTTGACTAAACCTCTTGCAAGAGAGTTAGTGAATTCGACAACAGTGGGTATGGGATTGAAAACTCTAATCTAAAATTGCAAGATGATGGAAACCCAACCTCCTTCTAGTATCCCTAGTATGAGATGTTCAAAGAGTAACAAGTCACTAGAACAATTGTGTACACCAAATTTGTGTAGACCATACCAAGGAAATGTGTTAATCAAAAGTAACTCTTAAGTGAGAGGATGACTTAAATGTTTTAATGAAATTTCTCTGAAGTGTTTATTTGGTGAAAGAACAAATAAACTAGATTAAATTTCATTTATGTAGTCATAGAGGGTGGTGCCGCCTTCGGCTAGAGTTCAGAACTAGGATGAGCACATGGCCAGATGAGTGCTACAATCAGATGTGATTGAGATATGGAAAATGAGTTCACATGTGTGCTAAGTTTTAATTGAAATCAGATTTTGGTTCAAAGCTTTATGCCACCAACTTTTGTTCAATTTAGTGATTTAGTTGCACTAAAGAAAAGTTTAAGACAAAAGTCACTTTCTCCTAAGTATGATTTCATGTAACTGTTGATAGTTTATAGTATAAACTAAGTGGGGGATTGTTGAAGAATTATCTTGCAGTTTATAGTATAAGGAAAAAATAGTGGATAAGTTCATGCAGTAAACAACACTGTCTGAGAATGACACGTCAGACAAAAGGCAGAAGCTAGAAAAAAACTAGCTTCTGGTTCAGCAAGACGTCCAAGAAGTCGTCAGATTCGGACGCCATCTCGGACGACCTCCAGTGAGCAAAACTCACTCGGTTGCAAGGAGCAAGTACAGTGCAAATTTTCGTCCAACTAGGACAGATTTTCGGACAAGCTCCAGTGGCTACTAAGAGATGCAACTCTCTGATTTCTTCCTTTGGATGCGTCTTTTGGTTGAAGTGTTGCATCATAACTCATGAATGGATGATTGCATCCATTCATAGGCTGATCGTATCTCATGAATGCAACCTTTCAACTCTATAAATAGAGGGTGATTTCCACATATTGAAATCAACTAATTTCCATCTCCTTTCTTGTCTAAACAATCGAAGAATCTGCTACTTTATTGTTTAAGAGCAATCTATTTTATCCTAGAAGTGGTCTTGCCACATTCTCGGTTAGCAAGAATAGTGGGGGCATTAAACACTTTAAGGAAAGTGTGTCTTACACGACTTAGATTGATTTCTCACTTTGATATACAGTTTTCTGTTTGTTTAGTTTCTTTGTTTCTTAAGTTTTGGAGATCCCTACTCCTAATCTTCACCTGGACCTGATCCACCTGGATTCGGGCTTTGATGTCGAGCAAGGCCTGACGATCTGTTTTGTTTCCCGAAACCATGGCAGATGAACACATTAAACTATGAATGTGAAGAAAAAGGGTGCAAAAGAGCCAGAAAGATGATGAACTTACAAGCCTGGAATTTTTTCTTCCTTGGCAGATGACATTTTCAGCTGGTGAGGGTGTGAAACTGGAGAAATCTGGGTTTCAATGGAGGGTCAAATTTTGTGAAACCAAATATTCATTCCAGCTTAAAATTGATGCTTCTGTTGGAGCTCTGCAGCTCAGAATATATAGTCTCTGTTGTATATATTTTTATTATACTGTGGTATTAAATTAATAGTATTATGTAATAAACAATTCATGGTCGAGTCGCAGACCATGTGCTAATCCACATCTGAAGATTTAATCGACATTTTCAATTTGGCTGTCTAGGCTTGGCTCTCCATTCTGCTTTTAGTTTAAGGGTGGTTGTTGGGGTTGTATATTATAGGTAGATAGAAAGATTGTTTTTAACGGATTTGTGTCGTATTAGAAGCTGTCCTTACTTTTTATGAGGAGTAAAAGTTTGGGTTATATAGGGGTTAATGGGCCATTTTTAATTTTATCGAATTTTCGTATTTGACGAAACGTTGAAAGTAATGCTTAACGAAGACGTGACAATGTGATGCGTGTTCCTTGACCGAAGTGCCCGCTAGTGGTGGCAATTTGTTTCGTGTTCAAGTTATCGAGCTTGGATTAAAGGTTCTTGTGCCGGCACTTCTTAGTTCTAACCTTACCCGTTTTAATTATTCATGTTATTTTTGTCCGCCCATTTAACCGCGGATATTGCGGGTTCATGTCATGTTTTCATATTGTAGTATAAATTAATTGTGTCGAATTTGGGTTTGTGGGTTCAAGTCGATATTCTTAAATCTAACCTAACCCGTTTAATTATTTGTGTTATTCACGTTGACTCATTTAACCTGCAAATCCGCCAAGATTCAACTCTAACTCTTTTATATCGTTTCGCAAACATGTCATATTTTGGTGTCACGTGAGAAATTGCCAGCCATAAACTTCCAGTTGTGGCGGAGTCGTCAAAAGGGGTTGAAATTTTTGTAAATAAATTACAATATTTTTTTGAAATTTCTAATAACTAAAAAGACCCCTGAATGTTTATTAATTTCTAAAATTTCCATGTGATTTCCATTAATATAAAGAAACATCAAGGCATGTTTATAGAGGATTCGTTTTACACCCGCACGCGAAGGGAAATATTTTTAGTACTTCATTCAAACTTGTAGTTCTAGAGGGAAAAGAATATTGCGGCCAAAGTTGATAATTATGTTAAAATTTTGGTCAATCGAATTGTTGAAGGAATTAATTGTATTAGTTGCAATTATTAGTGTGAAACCAATCTTAATTGTTGGATAGGATAACTTGGCTGCTATAGTTAGAAAAGTTTAGTGTCCTGATCATGGGATTTGTATGTATAAAAATGCTTAAATCCTTTAAACTATCATGTGTTTGCTGGTGTGTTTGACATTTGCTCTCGGTGTTTCTTAAATACATCTTTTGCCCCCTGTGTTCTTTTAAATACATCTTTTGCCTCCCCATTTGACCACTAGTCAACCATTACACTTTATTTTACCATAATTATTACATTTCTTTAAATATTTTATATTTTTGAACAATAAAGTTTATATTTTTCTTAATATAAACAATGCTACAATTTATGTTATTTTAATTTTCACTATTTTTGTTCGTTTTATATTTAAGTTTCCTTTACAATTTATAAAAAAAATTCCAGTGAATTAAAATATTTTAAAATTTTGACTAGATGGGAAATTTTAATATATATTAAGATATTCACCTAAGTGTCAAAAATATGTTATATAAATTATGAAAAATTTTAATTTTAGAACATAGTGAGAAAAGTTTAATGAGTTTTAAAATATATAATTTTAAATATGACTCTTTTTTAAAACGAATAGAGTATATAATAAAAAGAAGAAATTAATTCAACAATATATTATTATAAAGTTTAAAATATAATTTTTCATTAGTTTCAAACAACCAATAAAATAAAATTTATATCAACCAACAATGTAAATGTTGTGTAAAAAATCATCTATAAATTTTGAAAGAAATATGAAAATACATTACCAATTTCAACTAAATTAATATAATATATTTTTAAATTAATTTTTTTCATCATTTGACATTTTAAAAATATTTTCTTTATTTTAAATACAAAAGTTAATAATTAAATAAATACCAAACTATATATGTAAATTTTCATTATTGTAAAAAAAAAAAAAAAAAGATAGATGTTTAGTGAAATAAAAATAAAATTTTTAATTTTTTAAAATTGCACTATTATATTTTAAACAGAAAATATAAACTTTGTTGCTAAAAAAATATAAAATGTTGAAATACATGTGAAAATTAAATGTAAAATAAAATAGAAAGGCATGAATGTCGTTATATGATTTGAAAAGGTGGACTAGTGGTCAAGGGGGGCAAAAGATATATTTAAGAAACATAGGGGGTAAATGCCAAACAAACTAACAAACACAGGATGGTATATAGGATTTAAGTCTAAAACCTATTATATCAATGATAAAATCTTTTTGTCTCAATTCTGGTCAGCCTGATGCGGGGCCGTATAGGGTCCATTCATTAGAATTTCTATTTTGATCTTGGTAGTAGGAAGGAGAGCGTGTAAACATCCCATAGTGGAACTTGACTCAATTAATTGGATGGGTCAGTTGGAGAATTCTCCTAATTAGACTAGTATTTCATTTATTTGGTTTTTTTTTTTTTTTTTTTTGTAGGGACCAAATATTTATATAATTTTTTTTGACTAAAGTATAAACACTTTTTTTTTTTTTTCTTCTGGGGGCTAGGCGATCTGGGTCCCCACCATCTTCGGCAACTGCACTGTAAACATCTCCCTCGTATTCACTCTTTTCTCTCTCCTCGTCTTCTCCCTCCCCTTTCTTCTCAGCAATTTTATTCTTTCTCATCCCCTCTTTTCTTCTCTTTCTTTCAACCTTTTGCTATTTCTTATTGTTGTTAGGAGCATATTGTTGTTTTAAATTCGTGATGGTTGTATGAAATTGAATACAAAATTGTACCGTTTGTTGTAAGAGACTGTATTATTTTTGTTTAATTGTTGGAAAGCTGTGTATTTTTATTTATTTATTTTTAAATTTTGAATTAAGTTTCTTGACCCATTTTCTATTGTTTCTTGTTGTTGTTGGAGGGAGTATATTGTTGTTTTAAATTCGTGAAAGTTGTATGGAATTGAATAGAGTTTGTATTGTTTGTTGTGGGAGACAGTATTTTTGTTTAATTGTTGGAAAGTTGTGGGTGTTGGATTGGTAATGGTGTGAACACTGGAGTTTCAGGAAGATGGGTCTGTAACATAGAAGTAGAGGTATGAAGTTTGGGAAAGGTGTGTCTGCAACATAGAAGGAGAGTTATAGAGTTTGAGAAATAGAAGTGGAGTTATGGAGGACATGGAGGAGTTACACCGAGTGGTCTGGGAATTGGACACGGGCAGTGCGCTAGGTTTGGGGGAGTGTTTTACAGGGCTTGTTGGGATATCCTGATGGAGGATTTGTTTGATGCAGTGAGCAAATTCATGATAGGGGTTCCTATCCCGAGGGCAACCTCCAGTACCTGGGTAGCCCTCCTCCCTAAAAACCTCTCCCCCTTTCTTTTAGCGATTACAAGCCGATCAATTTGTGCAACTTCGTGAACAAGATCTTTACAAAAATATTATGTGACCGGCAAAAACCGCTAATGCCACATCTGATCTCTCCAGAGTAGGCGGCTTTCCTCTCAGGGAGGGAATGGGGGGATAATGTTCTGTTGGTTCAGGAAATGACCAATTTATGGATAGGAAGATCCGAGGGAGGGGGGGGTGGGGGTGGGGAATGCCATATTCAAGCTGCATATGATGAAGGCCTTTGACGAGTATCTTAGGGATTTATGGATCATTTGCTGCGTGCTTTAGGCCTACCATCTGAATTTATGCAACTCATTATGGAAAATTTACGCAGTAGCTAGTTCTCACTCTTGATTAATGGGAAGCCCAAGGGTTTTTTTTTAGGCCTGGCAGGGTATCAAGCAAGGTAACCCCCTGTCCCCCTTCCTCTTTATTCTTGTGAGCAAGGCTTTTTCGAGAGGACTTAATAAGTTATTCTTGGAGGGAGGAGTGGGCCACTTTTCAGTACCCCGGGAGCTTTACGAGTGTCCCACTTGGCTTTCATGGATGACTTGATTATTTTTATGAGGGCGGATAGGGACTCAGTGTGCGGGCTCATGGATTTCTTAAGGAGATAAGAAATGGCATCAGGCCAAAAAGTGAGTGAGCCGAAAAGCTCTTTTTATTTGGGCAGACGGTACGCTGGGCGAGAGCCGTTGCTCTGGAGCTGGACGGGCAGGTATTTTCCTTTCATATACTTGGGGTGTCCCTAGGGCTGAGAACGAACACGAACGTTAACGAACAAGCTCGAGCTCGGCTCGATAAAAACGTTCATGAACATGATTTTTAGGCTCGATAATAAACGAACACGAACAAGGTGTTAAAAGCTCTTTAATGCTCGTGAACAGGCTTGATTAAAATATTAACTGTATAATATAAATAAAATAAGTATATATAATATTAAAATTTTAAATAATACAAATAATTGAATCTTTATATATATTTATATGTATAGAGATATCAATTTATGAGTTTAAATTGAATTTTGATTTTTATGTAAGTTGATATAGTATATTAAATTAACTAAACATTACAATTTTTTGTTAGTTAATGCGAGATAGAACGCACACGAATGTTCACGAATAAGCTTGGCTCGGCTCGATTAATAAATAAACGAACACGAATAAGATTTTAGGCTCAATAAATAAATGAACAATAAATGAACACGTCAAAACTTGGCTCGGCTCGTTATCACCCCTAGATGTCCCATTTACAGGGGCCGATGTGTAAAGGCCCTATTTCGGCCTATGTTGGATAAGGTATGAGCTCAGCTAGTAGGGTGGCAGAAGAAGTTTTTGAGCCCCAGGAGGCGACTGATTTTGATTCGACATGTCCTTTCCACAATTCCTACACACCTATCGGGAGTTCTTAAACCTCCCAAGGGGGTCAATTAAGGAATTAGAAAAGCTCCTGGCGGGGTTTTTTTTGGGGAGCCACAGATGAGGGCCCGAAGCGTCATTGGAGGGCATAGCGAGGGCTAGCATACCGTACAGATGAGAATGGCTTGGGAGTACCAAATATTAAGATAGTGGCGGACGCCTTTTCCTGCAAAATTTGGTGGAAGGTTAAGGCATCATCGGTGATGTGGGCCCGTTTTATAAGATCTTTACCGCATTCAGCACGTCGATCTCGCACTTGGAGGAGTGTGAGGGATGTGGATTAGTGCAGGGCAGCACAGACTATGGTAGATGTGAATTAAGGGTCGATCTTTTTTTGGTTCTCCAATTGGGGGGCTGGGCCACCTTTCGGACCTGGTGCCACGGGAATGGATAGCTGACCCTACGCTCACATTGAGGGGGTTTTTTTTTTCCCCAATAAAAATAGGCTCTTGGAGGAGTTTGAGGATATCGTTGACATTGATGTCAGGAGGGCACTGGCAGACTCTACTATGGTGTTCTTGGACGGGTCGGATAATTTGGTTTAGAAGCCGGAGCAGTCGCGAGTCTTCACCATTCGCTTTGCCTATGAGCTTCTTAGGCCGCGTTAGCCGCTTCACGAGGTCAGCAAATATCTCCATCTTTATGTAAAGGTACCTTAACAATCTTCTACCCTTTGACAACGTGTTGCGCCAGATGGGGATTTCTTTGGCATCCAAATGTTTCTTCTGTCACAACCTGAGCAGTGGTAATTATGTCTTTGCTGAGTGCCAGGAGACCTATTTGCTCTGGCACCACTGGGCTCGTGTCTTAGGACTGCCGATCTGGGGATAGGGTGAGCTGAGGGCCCTACTCTAGTGTTACATATCGCCTCCTTAGCTGCGAAAGGGGATGGGGCCGCTGGTTGTGGCAATCCTATATTGGATAATCTGGAAATCATATAATAATGCGGGACTGAGGGTGTAGTTTTGAGATCAAAATGGGCCGTAAGGGAATCTTATCGCCTGGTTTTCCAACTATGCAGTATATTTCCCCCCTCTATATTTTGCTGGTGCAGGGTTCTTAGTCTCGACTGGTTTTATCCCCCGTTGGGCCTACTGGAAGGAAAAGACTCCTCATTTTGTATTTTGGAAACCCCCACAAGAAGGAGTCTATAAGCTAAATGTGGATGGCTCGTCATTAGGCAACCCTGGGCAGTGGGAAGGCGATTTTGTATTACGAGATGCCACAGGCTTCGTAGTATTTGCAGGGTCCTTTCACTTGGGCCATTTAACCAGTTTTCAGGCAGAGGCATCGGCTGTGTTGTGGGGGCTTCTCGCCTATCAACGTTGGCCTATCATTCCCTTGCAGTGGAGACGGACTCCAAACTCCTCTTGGATGCCCTGTCCAAAGGAGTCTGGTCTTGGCGGGCTACAACGGCCCTGAAGCAGATTGTGCGGATTCGGCATTCCCTTCCTCTTTCCTCCTTTACGCATATCTACCGCGAGGCAAATGCTGTGGCAGATTGTCTGGTATGCCTGGCTAGTCACACACGAGAATCAAGGATTTTCACCCACGTTTCCATGCTCTCACGGCTCCGAGGTTTGGTTTCTTTGGACTCCCGCAGTTTTCCTTATCTTAGGCTTTAGCTTTGCACCTATGTACTTTTGCGCATTTCTTTTTTTCTCATCACTTGCACTTTGCATATTTGTATTGCTAAGGTAAGGCTCCTTACGTCTCCCTTGGCACCTTTTTTTGCGGTATTCACGCCGCCAAATTAATAAAGGGTCCTATGCCCGCCAGCTACTTAATCGGCTGTTCCACAAAAAATAAATAAATAAAAAATAGAAATGGAGTTATGGAGTTTGCGGAAAGTGAGAGTGCAACATAAAAGTATAGTTATGGAGTTTGGGAAAGTCAGATCTGCAATACAAGTGGGGGAAAATCGCAGTTTTGGTCCCTCAATTATACCCTCATTACACTTTCAGTCCCTCAATTATTGAAACTCGCACTTTCAGTCCCCTAACTATCACTCTTTCACTGATTTGGTCCCTCTTACCTGCAAGCTACCGGTTGACTAACAAAGTCAACGGTAATTTGGACCCTTTTGAAAATTTATAAAATATTTGGACCAAATCATAATAACTCAAAACATTTTTAAAAAATAAACTAAAGGTTTAAAGACTATTTGCACATCCCACCCCCAATATAAACATTATTGAAAAGACAAAATTGCCCCCTATTTCTTCTTCCTTCCCACTTCTTCTTCTTCTTCCTACCCACTTTTTCTCTGCTCCATCACCAAACAAGGGGCAAATCATTCAAAAAATAATACCCCACCTAATTCATTCAATTAGAAAAAATTAAAAAGAAATATCCTATTTAAAACCAAAAGAATTAACAAAGAGCAAGAACCAAAAACACAAACCCAGAACACAGTGGGCTTTGGAAGAAATGGCATCTACACAGTGGGTTTGGGGTAGTCTAATTTTCTTCTTCTTCTTCCTCCATCCCAAGATCCCGAAACAATCCGGCTTTGGATTCTCCGGAATTTCGTGCTCAAATCGGGGGGTTGTGCTCGAGTTTGGTCTCTTGCTACAGGAGCTAGTAAGAAATTCTTGTTTGCCGGAATCTCGAGCCAGATTTTCGTGTTTTGATTTGGGTATTATTTTTTGAAATATGTGCTGGAAATTATACTGTGTGCTTTAGCTGCTGGTGTTGGAAATTAAGTGCTTTGAATGTTGGTTTACCAAATTGTTAAGGCTATTTGATTTTCTGATTATGGTGCAATGCTTAAGTGCTGGAAGAAGAAGTCAGAAGGAATAAGAAGTGGGAAGGAAGAAGAAATGGGGGGCAATTTTGTCTTTTCAATAATGTTTATAGTTGAAATAGGGAGGGGGGGGGTGCAACGAGTTAGTTTCAAAAATGGGGGGGGGGGGGGGAGGGGGGGGGGGCAGATATTATTTAAGCCTGAACTAAAAATGAAATTTTTCTTCAAACAAAAAACAAAGGTACGGGCTAGCAGCGCCGCCAAGGGCATCTTCCTGCATCGAAGCTGTTGTACCTGTCTTCTTCTTTTTCTTGGAACGGGCCAAGGGCTTCTTTATTGAAATTAAATCATAATGCATAGTTGTAGATTTGCTAATTTTATGGGGCCTCAAGCTTTTTGTGCTGTGAATAGTACCCATGTACATTAACGGAGTGGGCAGAAGGTAATCATCTTTTTTTTTGTCTTCTCTGTGCAAAGAAAAAAAAAAAAAGAAAAAAAAAAGAGGGATTCGGAGTGGGCGGCTATGAAATTGAAATGGGTTTTTTGATTCTAAAATTAGGTATGAATTTGCTGTGATTTTGATTTGAAAAAGGAACAAATATTTGTTGTCACTAGTGACTCTTTGGATCTAGAAGCTTTGAAGAAGAAGAATGGAGAGAGAGGGAAAAGTGCGACCGTGGAGAGAGGACTAGAAGGCTTTGAACTTTGAAGAAGAAGGGTGGAGAGAGAGGGAAACAATGGCTAACTGAAAATGGAGAGAGGGAGAGAGGAAGAGGGAAACTAGGCATCTAATTTTGTTTATTTTTTAAAAAAGTTTTGAGTTATGATGATTTGGTCCAAATATTTTATATAATTTTTATTTTGATCCCAAATGACCGGTAACCTGATAGCTTGCCGGTAAGAGGGACTAAACCGGCGAAAGAGTGATAGTTAGGTGACTGAAAGTGCGAATTTCAATAATTGAAGGATTGAAAGTGTAACTGAGGGTATAATTGAGAAACCAAAACTGCGATTTTCCCATACAAGTGGAGTTATGGAGTTTGGGGAAGATGAGTTTGCAACATAGAAGTTGAGTTATGGAGTTTGTGGAAGATTGGTCTGCTGTTTCTTGTTGTTAGGGAAAATGGATCTGCCGTTTCTTGCTATTGGTTGGGGAATATGAGTCTGTTGTTTCTTTTTAAATCCGTAAGGTTCGGAGACTGTATTGTCTATATTGTTTGTTGTGGGACACTGTATTATTTTAGATAATTTAAGGGCATAGTTGAAATTTGTACCGATGCGCAGACGTGGAATTCCACTCACGTGCTGTAGAAGTTCCCTATATTAATAAGTTGATGTAGAAATTATTCAGTGCATCTGTTACACCATGTAAAATGGTGCGACCATATTCATTTGGGGATAAGTACTATTTTTTTGGAAGTGTCGTGAACATGTAGTGGCGCTCAGGAATAAAAATAAACTTTAATTAATATTTTACTATTTGTTGGCTGTATCATTTTTAAGAATGCATCAAATACACTCAATAATCTTCCAGATTGGTGAGAGAAAGGATTTTCTTGGCAATTTTCAATGCTCCTGATTTGGGCCTTGTAAATTATAATGTTAAGTTTTTTTTTTTCAAATTGATAGACATAAATTGAAAGAGTAATAATTTTCTCAAATTTTAATGAACAATATTTTTGATCTTCTGTATCACTAAATTAGTATCAATTCTATAGTATAACTATAAGACAAACGTGTTTTTTACTTATATTTTGTCAATAAATATAATACATGATTCATATAGAGGTACTCTTTGCTTTTATATATATATATATATATATATATATTTATAGTATAGAGGTACTATATATATGATGCAAGGGAGATTAATTTTAGGGAAATAAATTTAAGTTTTAATCTGTTATACTTTTTCTATTTTATTAGAAGATTTTATTTATTTTATTTTTTGGTGCAAATGAAAAAATCCAGTTTCTATTCTTTACATTACATAGCATAAATTTTATGATTATGTGTAGTCGACAATTAGTTCATATTTAAGAAATGAGACTATTTTTTTTTTTTTTTTTGGAATAAGAAAAGTAAGAGTATAAAAGTAAAAAATTGTGTCAATTTAGCATTTTTAAATATCTTACCTTACCATTCATACAAAATTATATATTTCAAACACTAGAATATTTATACAGGGGAAGGGGTCATAAATTGTGGGTGCGAAATACAAAAACTCTGACATTTGTCTAATCTTATAATTTATGCCTGTTCTTTTTGAGTATTTTGAAAATAATTTTGAAAACAAATTTTGAAAAATAGTTTTATAATGTAAAAAGTGTATTGAAAATGTAAAAAGTAGATGTAAATAGTAAAAAGTTGTATTGAAAATGATGAAATATGATTAAAATATATTAAATTTACTGTTGAAACCAAAACCGTTTTCAAAACAAAACAAAAAGAACAGACCCAAAATAAAATTATTAAACAACCCCTAAATTGACAACTTGTATAGTAGTATTTCCTTTATACTATTAGTCTTGTTTTTTATTACTATTTTTGTCCAAACTAGGTGGATTCACACGGCACGGTAGATCTTGATTTTGTTTATTTATTAATTGATGTTGGTGAATTTTTTTTAATTATGAATTGTTGTAAGAAATACTTTTAGTTATTTGGATTTTAAATATCACTCGAAACAAATAATATTAGTATTATAATTTTTTTTCACATAAAGATAGTTTCAATTTATATAGAGTATTGGTAGATATCTCAATTAATTTATCATAACTTTTGTATAATAACTCATGAGACATACATTCATTGGTTATATTTTTATTAAATAATTATCAATATTACATAACTCGTTATTTTAATTATGTCTACCTTTGTAATAACTCATTATTTTGTACATTTATAAAAGAATGTTTAGACTCACCAAATCTTTGATTAGCAAAAAAATTAAAATCAAATGTTGAATTAATAAGCTAAAGTAAAGAAACTGTCAAAATAGAGTCCCGCAATATGTGATTTGGTAAAAATATGTGAAAAATTCTAATCCGACTTGATAAATCTCAAAACATATTCAAGAGTTATTATAACGAGTAATGATACATTCCTTAAATAATCTTCTTAACTCAAGTGATGTGTCATGCATTCATTGATCAATAATGTAGTATTAATAATTATTTTATAAAAATATAACCAATGAATGTCTAACACCTCACTTGAGTTAAGAAAGTTGAGAAAATTACTTAAAAGTGTATCATTACTCAAACTTAATATTTGATGTTTTAACAAAATCATGATATTTCGACATTTATTCTCCAAAAACTTATAGGTAAGCCATGTATCTTCAAATTGGGGGGGGAAAAGATAAACAGAAAACTACAGAAAGCCAAAATGACAATACATGGAGAGGAGATTACAACATCACACAATTGATGAAGAAAGGAATTCATGACAAAAAGTAGGTAAATGTTATGGAAGGTCAAATCTCTGTTCTTTTCCATTCCATTTTCAGGAAATTACCATTTTTTCCTCCACAAATCCACCATAAACAAACACATTTTTAAAATTTCAAATTCAAATTTTAAAATTCTCTCTAAATTTCTACTCACATAAATTTAAAAATAATATAATCATTACACTTTTCTTCTCTTTCTTACACAAATCTCCAAAAAAACTTTCCTCCAAAAAAATATTCCTTCCCACAAACAAAAATTCTCCAATTGAATCACAAAAAGAACAGAGCCAAATTTGCTAGCTTTAACTATATATACATTTCACCATTTCCAGAACACATTGGAGCCACACTTGTATCTGCCCTTCCCTTCACACTCCACCACTTCCAGATCTTCAGAAATAAATGGCACTTTCTGCAATCATATAAAGGAAAAAAGAAACATAAAAAAAAGTTCTATATTTCATAATAGTCTTGTGAACAATGACTTTTAATGTAAGTTTCCAAAACACTGGAGACAAACCTTTGTCTTAGCAAGGTCTTGGCAACCAGTGAAGTTTTCAGGGAACTTGCAAGTGCCACACTGAACAGTCTATGCTCTGGCAAAGTTTACAGCACTTGGCTAATCTTTTCTTGTCATTCAATTCCTAGAATGCCATAACATTAAGGTTAATGAACAAAGTCTAGTACTTTTAACAAAAATGGAGTATTACTAAACTTGTAGTCTTGTACCATACCTTGTTGCCTTTGCTCTTCTCTAGGTAATTCGCAATGACACCAGCATGGGCAGAAGCGGCGGTAGTGAAAAGGCTGCAGCAAGACAAAGAACTGCAGATCTTCTTCCCTGAGAATTTATCGGATTTCGATTCGCAAACGTGGGTAAAAGTCATCCGAAGCTCTCACCATAGCGGTTTGCTTAGCACTGCAGATTCCATAGGTGTCATGACACATACAAGAAACGCATCCATTATCAGGGAAGTTTAGGGCCACAGAAGCTTCAAAGGCCTGAGAAATACTGAAAGTAAATGCTAATTTTAATGAAACAACTAAAACAAGGGAAAAATAGTGGAGACAAACATAAATGAAGTTCTAATAAAGAATAGCAGCAGAATGGAACAAAAACGTGAAAGTACAGGATATCAGAAGCAGTCAACAAAATGAGACATTAAATAGAAAACAGCAAGAGCAAAACATAAATTCAGAAGGAAAATATTTCTACCAATTTAGAAGTTAGAAACCGAACAAAAGAAATAACCATATCTAAGGGCCTGTTCTTTTTCATCGTTTTGAAAACGATTTTGAAAACAAGTTTTGAAAATAGTTTTATAATGTAAAAAGTGTATTGAAAATGTAAAAAGTAGATGCTGAATAGTAAAAAGTTGTATTGGAAATGATGAAATATGATTAAAATATATTAAATTTATTGTTGAAACCAAAACCGTTTTCAAAACAGAACAAAAAGAACAGGCCTTTAGTTGAACCTGCAAACAAATTTTAAAAAGGAAGACCAGAACGCAGGCGAATAGAAAAGCAGAAATAACAAATAAAAACTGCCCAATGAATCAGCAGCTCATTCGATATCCTCGCAGATAAGTAAAAAAGCGAAATAGAAGCATAGTTGATTGGACAGCAGGTTAAAGAAAGTGTATCTAGTTGTTCCAACGCATTATATCTATCTTCATAGATGTGATCTCCAACACAAAAGAACCTAAGAAACGGATCATTAAGGCTCTGTTCTTTTATGGCTTTGGTAGAGGAAATTTTATTAGAGGGAAGTTTTTTTTTAGAGAGAAGTTTTTTTTGGAAAATTGTGTAGGTGAGAGATAAAAAAGTATAATGATTGTGTTTTTTTTTTGAATTTATGTGAGTAGGTATTTAGAGGGAATTTTAAAATTTTAATTTTAAATTGTTAAAAAAGTAAAGTTGTTTCTTTGTGTAAATTTTTTTAAAAAAAAAAGTGATGATTCTCTACCAAAGCCACAAGAGAACAGAGCTCAAATTCTAGACTAAAAATTCCCCAACATTGAACTAAAACAAACTAATGAAAACTAAAAGACAAAGGCAAACACCATTAGCGGAACAACATTGGTTCTTACATCTCATTAACAAACCAACAATTAACTAAACTAACCGTGGAACCACAAATGCAAAAGTAGGTTAATATTATAAAGCATAAAAATGTAAAGAAATCGTAGAAAATAAGGTATAAATAGAGATTCAGAAGAAGAAAAATTCTGAAGTACCAGCAATCCTCTATAAAAAAAAAAAAAAGCTTGCTATAATTAGTCTGGAGAACCAATTTAACCATGCCCAAGGACTCTTTCAAAACATCAACATATTTCTGTTAATTCAAGAATCAAAATGTAACATGACCACATATGAGATAAACCCACAGCAGAACAAATGGGAACAGATCAATTTAAACATGGGGAAAAAATACCACTTCTTTGATTTGAGAACAGGAACAAGGACAAAGGGTCTCCAACCTCTTGCAGCTTTCAACTCTTCTTCACGCCAGCCATTGTGTGAAAAACAACACATGGTGAGAAAATTTCAGTCCAAAAATAAGGTGAAAAAAGAAAACATCTTCCTTCTGAATTAAAAAAAAAAAAGACAAGCTCCATAAAGACGGAACAACACAACAACATTAGATTATAATATAACCTAAAGAGCATCATCAGCAAGGCGTCGTTAGATTCTCCGTAAACCAACCATCAACATCACAAGCTCCCTCCCGTGGAAATAAAAACTTGGCTGCTCCAATCAAACACACATGGAATGATTGATTTTTCAAATTCTGCAACCCTCACCCCAGAAAAAAGAAAAAGGAAAAATACATTGGTACCAAAAAAAGTACTCAGGACAGAGCTCATATAAAATCTGTCCTTTGAGCTCCACTTTCTCCTCCTTCAAAGCATAAAACAAGCGGCAATGAACAATTCAGCAGAAGGGGAAGAAAGTTGAAATCAACAAGAAAAAGTAAAAAGATAAAAAACAGAAGGTTTCACGTTTTAAAGATGAACAAATCAGAAGTAGAAGCTGATCTTCAACTAGTATGCAGAAAAGTAGAAACTAAAGATCTGAACAACTCCTATATAAAAAGGAGGAAAAGATAAAGAATAATGACAATAGCCGGACTGAACCTCAAGTCCAGATTAAAACTCATGGTATTAAATAAATCCAACTTAAACCCAACAAAAAGGGTAAAAAGTTTGCTTAACTATTCAAGCTGTGAGAGATGCAAAGAAAAGAAGGAAGACAAAGACAAAACTATATATGGAGACACACCCAAAGAAAGGAACAAAGAAGGAGGACATGAACAAAAGAATATAACTCTGTGTCATACAACAATAACTTTAAACCCCCAAATGCTTCTAGTCGAGAGAGAAAACAGGAACAAAAGATTAGAACTCTCAACAACACAAAACGAAAGAACAAACTAATACAAGAATATGATGCCCAAAAACAAATAAAAGTACAAGAAAAAAACAGGAGAAATGAAGAAAAGCTCACCGGAGAAGATAACAATGGCCAGCAGTAGAATAAGCAACACACTGAAAGTTTTCTTCAAGACCTATACAGTTCAGAATCTTCGGCAACCAATCCATCAACCTGGAAGTGAAAAAAATAGATTAAATTCCTCTGATAAAGAAAATTTTCACAATGTGAAACATGGAAATTAATAGTTCTTCTATCTGGCGCACATAGTAATCAAGAGCAATACTTTGACCAAGAACACTTCCAATGGTATAGATCTCATCTGAGCCATATTGATAAGCAATCATTTAACTGTAATCACTTCCACTTAAATTAGTGCCTAGTGCCTAAGGAATAAAATAGTCAAATGTCAAAAAACATAATTAATTTTAATGGAAGGACCCATTCACAACGATAAGTATGTATTTTGCTTTTGCTTCTTTAATCATCACCAAAATAGAGGATTTACATTTCACAATGAGGTTCACAGGAGCAGCAATTTTCATATGTGCATTATGCAACATTATAACTATTGACTACTGGTACACAAACCCCCGGTTATACTCAAAACATGCAATTGACCAGATCTTAGTGAAAAAAAATTAACTATAGGGATTTCGATCATTTAAGATTGCATTACTTGAGACTCATCCATACTGAAGTTCTATACAATACTATCAAACCCCTAAACCCTTCACCAAATCCATGATTAAGATCAAATTTGTAGTACTTTATAATGAAATTAACACTCTTACCCTCAAAATAATGCAAATGGAAGAAGCTATTGAAGCTCAATAATCACATACAACCTCATGATGTAATGCTGTCAGTAGCTAAAACCATTGAACTTGTGAAAAACAAAACAATAACTTATGCAACCTCTAGAACCATGCCAATAGACCAAATTTATTGAAGCAAAATACGCACCAATTATAGAGAAAAAAGCCCTCCATACATATATTGTAAACATTTAGTCATTAAACAGCACATTTGTCCATGGTTTTAGAGAATTAAAAAAAGAAAGGGTAAAATATTTACTCACCTCTTCGTCTCCATCCTTATCTGTACATGTATTGTAAACAAATAGTCAGCAAGACTGTAAACAAACAGATCAGGCACACAAACACATCTACTCACCTCATTAAACAGCACACAAAACAGGCAATAGACAAAAGAAATTTGGCCAGCGAACTAATCCAAAAAGAGGAAGAAGAGGAACTAATACCAGAATCACTTCATAGTTTACACCAGTAGGAAGCCTTACCAATATAATCAAAGAAGAGAAGAAAGAGACAGTAGACATCTGCAGGAGTTTTTTTTTTTTTTTCCCAGAAATTTCAAAAATAAAGTAATATAAACACACAGTAGACCCTGTAAACTTTTAATTGGAAAAGCAAAGCATTCAAGAACAGTGAAAAAGAAATTGAACAAACCTCCTTGAAGAAGTTCTTTCAGCCATTAATCTCCCCCTTACACATTCCACGGTCCTCAAAACATCTACTCCTTCCAATCTTTCACTGTTAAAAAAGGCACCACCAAATCGAGATACACAACCTTGAGAGAAACTACAAAAAGAAGCACATAAAAGAGAGAAATCGCCTTCGTTTTCGGTCTGCATTGCCCCCTTCTGTCTCCAGTTTCTCATCCTTAAAAAAAATATCAATAATGAAAACTAAAACAACATAAGCCCAAAAAAATTGAAATGGAATATACTCATAGAAAACACTAATTTTCATCCTTTTTTTGGGGTTCCTCATCCAATCCTTAAAAAAGAGACAAAAAATATGAACAACATAAACACGTGAAAATTAAAACAACATCAACCCCAAAAACTGAAATGGAAGGAAAAATATATCACCTTTCTCTATACGGTTGACGTGTTTATTTATTGTTCATTTATTTATCGGGCTTAAAATCTTGTTCGTGTTCGTTTATTTATTAATCGAGCCGAGCCGAACTTGTTCATTTTCGTTCATGCTCATCTATTTATAAGGAATTTTCCTCCCAAATCTTCTCTCATTTCCGACGTGAGATTGGGTGAAATTGAAATAAAATAAATTTGATCTTGTGAAGATTCGAACCCTATTTTCCTTGCTTCTTCTTTTGATATCTTACCACTGCACCAAATTTATTTTCATGTTATATGTATGAATGATAAATTATATATGTATTTTATCCTTCTTAAAAATTGTTTTTTCTTATCGAGCTGTTCACGAACGTAATAGAGCCGAGCTCCCTTTTGTTCATTTATTGTTCGTTTATTAATCGAGCCTAAAATTTTGTTCATGTTCGTTTATTAATAAATAAACGATCTCGAACCGAGTTTTTAACGAGTCGATCCCGAGCTTGTTCGTGAACGTTCGTGTTCGTTCTCAGCCCTAGTTGCGAATGATTCAAGCAAAAGAACTTTATAGGGGAGAGAAGAAAAATGGAGGCGCCTTTTGACTCTGAAACCACCTATGAAATCAGATGGAGCGGAAGAATAGGAGAAAGAGGGAAGAAACCAACAAATGTAAAGAGGATGATAGCAAAGAATCTCTCAGGCACCAACTGCCCCTCAATCACCGGAAATCTGCTCTAGAATCAAAGACCCACGATTCAGAATCCAGAGCTAACGTGCATGAGTTAAACAGTAATAGCAAAATAAACTAAAATTGTTAATCGGCAGAAAATATATACAGACCACATGCGAAACAAATTTTAATTTTTTTCCCCTCTCCCCAGCGTGGACAACAACATGTGCATAAGCGTGAAAAGGATTCTTCTTTTCTCTTTTTTTGGCCCAAAAAAACAAAAGGCCACACAATTTCTGTCCCCAATTTAAGCAGTACAATTTTTCTTTCCAAAATCATCCCTTCTCAGTCATTCTTATCACGAAAATATCTACTAAATGGGCAAAAAAAGTGATGAACAAAAGGGCAAAAACGAAACACTCTCACAGAACACAAAAATGATTGAAAATGTTCGTCCAACATTCCTCTATTCTATATGGTCCCTTTGATTGATAAAGAAGTTCATTTTCCCTTCCCCCCCCTATTGTATACTAAATATGACAAGTGTCGTTCACAATTAACTCATACGTAGAAAATAAAAGTATAACTGAAAAAAATTATATTAAATTATTTATTTTAAATACGATACATTATTACCTATAAACTGTTGTAATTTACATAAGCATGACTATTTATGCGAACATGAAGTAATATTTATAATCCTTCATTTTCCCATTAGCTCTATCGCAACTTGTAAGTTTTATTATGAATAGGTTAAACTATGCTATTGTTCCTTTAAATTCAGATGTTATCTTCATTTGGTCCTTTAACTTGAAATTGTTTCATTTTGGTCCATATATTAACTTCAAAAATGGTCTCAAACCTGAACTCCGATAATATTTGATCTATTCTCGGCTAACAAGTAAGATTCACACATATTAATTAACACATACAACAAATGTAAAAATAAATGTTAAATAATTTTATTCATCCTTAATTTAACTTCAAACTACTCACATGTTATTCAAAAATAGCTCAAATATTGTTGAAATTTGGATATGGTGACCATTTTGAAACAAAATTTCAACTTAAGCAACCAAAATAAAATAATTTCAAATTAAAAGGCCAATAAAGTGATTTTTATTTTTTTTAAAATTTTTTGAGGCAAAAGTTGCCTTCTTTTATTGCTAGACCAATGAAGTGATTTAACCGGCTTGAGAGTGGATGTGAATGCATTTGTTGTTAGTTGAATACTTTAGTTTGCCAATTGAATATAATAATTTCCAATCAGTCCACTAGAGTTGGAAACTTGGACTTAATGCAAGAATAATAATCTATTTTTTATGCAAAGACAAAGACATCTCATTCCATTTCCTATTTCTAAACTTCCATTTCTTATTTTAGGCATCTTTTGTTTTAATATTTAAGAAAATAAAACAAATAAAATTAGTGAATTACGTCCAAATATAGGTATATATTTGACTTTTAGCATAAAACCAAAATTTGTTAAATGGTTTTCTCAACCCCATAATACTTCACCTGTTCCATTAAAAGAATAACATTTTTTTAAAAAAAATTTCTTCCCAATAAGAGAGTTTAATTTTAATTTTTTTACATCGTATCTCTTTACTAATAGCATAATGTGTAGTCTACAATTAACTCATATTTATAAAGTAAGAGTATAAGTGAAAAAGATAGTATTGTACCTTATATATATATATATATATATCACATAATCAGTTATAAATTTTCAAAACACTACTCTTTATATGGGACAAAGAGAATATCAAAGTTTGTTTTTTTGTCTTTTCTGTTTTAATAAAATAGTCACATATATTTATTTATTTCTTTTCTTTTTATCTTTCAAACACATACTAACATGATTACATATGATTTACAACTAATAAATGCTTAAAATTAAGAATATAAATAAATAAAAATGGTAAAAAAAATTACTTATTATATGTATCGTACTTTAAAATTTATAAAAAAATATTATTCCTCCATTGCAATAGAAAAGTCTTGTTTCAAAATGTATTTTTGTACCAATAGAAGAGTGTGTTTCTATTTTACTTTTTCGCTTATTTTAGGTGTTGTACATTTAAAATCATTAGAAACTATACATTTTATAAACAAAACTCTAAAGAGTTTGCAATTTTTTTTTGTTTTCTTGTTCTAAGATGGAGGGACAATTACGTTGCTAGGAATGGACTGATTCCTTCTTTACACTAAATATATATAATAATTCAATGGACCAAAAAGGTCAACGCCTACTTATCTATAACTTCATAAATCCTCATCCCCTCGAAATGTGATGAGTTCATATTTTACCACTCTTCCAAAATGTCATCTTGCAAGAAAATTTCCAGGCCTGTAAGTTCATCTTTCTGGCTCTTTTGCACCCTTTTGCTTCACCTTCACAATTTCATGGATTCATCTGCCATGGCTTTGAGCAACGAAACAGATCTTCGGGCCTTGCTCGACATCAAAACCCGAATCCAGGTGGATCCATCCCAGGCCCTGAGCTCCTGGAATGATGCCACTCATTTCTGTCAATGGAATGGAGTTTCCTGTGGGAGCCTTCATCAGAGAGTGACAGTTCTGAACATTTCCGGGTTCGAGTTAGATGGTTCTCTTTCTCCCTTCATAGGAAACCTCAGTTTCTTGAGAGAAATCTATATTCAGGGCAACAATTTCCGGGGTGAAATCCCTGGAGAAATTGGCAGACTGTTTCGCCTGGAAAATCTGGTTTTGGCAAATAATTCGTTTCAGGGAGAGTTTCCAGGGAATCTGACACATTGCTCAGGGCTGAGGATTCTGGATTTAAGGGGAAACAGTCTCAAAGGGAGAATCCCTGATGATTTGAGCCTTTTTTCCAAGCTTTATGATCTGAGGCTTTCCAGGAATAACTTTTCAGGAAGAATTCCTCCTTCTTTGGGCAATGTTTCCTCCCTGGAAATCCTTGATTTAGTGAGGAATAACTTGACTGGAAACATTCCAGGAGAGCTCGGCCGGCTTTCGAATCTCAGGGTTTTTCAAATCTCTTCTAACAAGCTTTCAGGTACAGTTCCCTCTCAGCTCTACAACATCTCCACCCTGCAAACACTTTCCATCACAAACAATCTTTTAACTGGAGAGTTTCCTGCTTCTATGGGTTTGACCCTTCCTAATCTGATTTGGTTCGTAGCCGATTTGAACCAATTTTATGGCTCTATTCCAGGCACCCTAGCTAATGCTTCAGGTCTTGTAAGAATCACCATAGGAGATAATGCACTTTCAGGGCCAATTCCACTGAATTTAGGTAGCCTGAAACAGCTTCAGGTGTTGCATTTTGGCCATAATCCATTAGGAACCAACAAAGCAAATGATATTAGCTTTATTTCCACCTTAACCAACTGCACCAATTTGCAACTGTTGAGTCTGTCTAGGATTCAGATAGGAGGCGTGCTCCCGAGTGGCGCCATTGCCAATCTTTCCACCAAACTAACCTCTTTGTGGTTAAATGACAACATCATATCTGGAAGCCTCACTGCAGGAATAGAAAACCTGGTGAATCTTGACTATATAGATGTGAGGAATAATTCTCTCATTGGTAGAATTCCTGACTCCGTAGGGAAACTTACCAATTTGAAGAAGCTCCATCTTTCCGAAAATAGCTTTAGTGGAGATATCCCTTCATCAATTGGGAATATTACAAGCTTACAACTTCTTACATTAGACCAAAACATGCTTACAGGTAGCATTCCTGTTTCTTTAAGTAATTTCAGTGACCTTCAAGGATTACTTCTTTCTCAGAATCGGCTCTCCGGATCTTTACCCGAACAAGTTTTAGGACTCTCTTCTCTATATCTCTACCTTGCATTAGACAACAACCAATTCACAGGAACAATACCCTCAAAAGTGGGAAACCTGAGCAATCTAGCGGTACTAGATATGTCAGAAAACAAGCTTTCTGGTGTAATTCCAATCTCTCTCGGTAGCTGTGAGATGTTGGAATTCCTCGGGTTGGAAGGGAACCTTTTGGAAGGATCTATTCCATCATCTTTGGGAAATTTGAAAAACATTGAGATCATGGATTTATCCAGCAACAATTTGTCAGGGGAAATTCCAGCTTCTCTTGCAGATTTGAAGTTCATCAACACTCTCAATCTTTCCTACAATATGCTAGAGGGCGAAGTGCCAACCGATGGAGTTTTTATGAACTCCAGTGTCTTTTCAGCAATAGGAAACCAGAAACTTTGTGGAGGAATCAAAGCTTTGAATTTATCATCCTGTCCCAAACCCGAAAAAAAGAAAGCAAAGAAATCTACTCCCATAGTAGCTATTGCAGTCATTATTCCCTTAGCATTTCTTGTGTTTCTGGCTGCTATTTATTCAATTTGGAAGAAAAGAAGCTTGAAGAAACCACCACATTCCACCTACGAAGATCAACAGAAGCAGTGGATTTCATACAAGGAACTATTCAAGTGCACCGATGGTTTTTCACCTGAAAACTTGATAGGTGAAGGGAGATATGGCTCTGTGTACAAAGGGATCCTCAAGAGTGATGAGAAAATGGTTGCTGTAAAGGTTTTCAAGCTCCAGCAACATGGAGCTGTGAAGAGTTTCTTGGCTGAATGTGAAGCACTAAGAAACATCCGCCATCGGAACCTTGTGAAGATCATAACCGCTTGCTCTAGTGTAGACTCCAATGGCTATGATTTCAAAGCCTTGATTTTTGAGTATGCACCTAACGGGAGTTTAGATCAGTGGTTACATCCAAGTTCAACTCAAGAGGTAAAGAAGTTGAACATGTTGGCAAGGGTGAATATTGCAATAGACATTGCATCTTCCTTGGATTACCTTCATCATTATAGTGGAACACCAATTGTTCACTGTGATCTTAAGCCTAGCAATATTCTTCTAGGCGATGATCTTCTCGCCTTAGTGAGTGACTTTGGCCTAGCCAAATTTCTTGAAGATAAATCCCATGAGAATCACAGCAGCACAACAGCAATTAGAGGAACAGTTGGATATATTGCTCCAGGTACGTTAGCTCATGTTTTGATTTTGTTTTTATTTTTTACATTACACGTTTTATATTTTATAATAATCTATCATCGTTCCCAATACACATGAAACTGCAGAACACGGCATGGGAGGGGAGATATCAGCTGAAGGAGATGTTTACAGCTATGGAATTTTGTTGCTTGAAATGTTCACAGGAAAAAGACCAACTGACAACATGTTTTCAGAAGATTTTGGCCTCCACAGCCATGTTAAGATGGCTTTACCCCACAGAGTGATGGAAATTGTTGATCCCAGAATCTCAGAGGAAGAAGAAACCAAAAGCTGCTCAATATTTGGAATAGAGAAATTCTACTTTTTGATCTTCCAAGTTGGTGTGTCATGCTCAGCAGAGATTCAGAGAGACAGAATGGATATCAAAGATGCACTTCGTAGATTGCAAGCACTTAGGAATGATTTAGCTAAGGCTATGAACAATAGTAAGTAATGAATTTAGGTGGTGAGCTTTGGAAGTATACAAATCTTGGTTATAATTAGTAGTTCAGTTTAGAATTACGGTATTATGTAGTTGGAACTTGGAATAATATAGGATTGTACCCTGTTTTCTTGCATCGATGTGATACTTGTTGTTTTAACATAACTCTGATATTTTCACAGTTAAATGTAATATTTCAACATTAGAAAACTTTAGGCAATACTTCATCACTTAAACTCATATTTACCTCCCTCAAGGTTTATAGAACTATCAATACCTCTGAGGTTTTTTAAAACTATCAACATCCCCCTAAACCGAGTACATTATCCCCTTTTACTTTCGTAAAATTACATTTACCCCTTTGTGAGTCAAAAAATTAAACTCAAAATTCAAACTTTTTTTGTAATTAGACAAAACAGTTACAGTTTGACAACTGATACTTTCGCCCTTAAAATATTGGATATGCAATGTTTCTTAAAGGAAAAGTTGTGCATGTTGAACCATTTGACAGGTTAAATATAAATTTTTGTCAAAGTTTGAACATCGTAGTTTTATTATACTTTAGGGGGGATTTTTTGTAGTTTTCACAAACCTAGAAGGAACTAAATGTACTTTACCCTTTCTTTTTTGTTAAAGGGACGAAATTTGTCCCATTTACAAAGCTTGGGTACTAGATGTGTTATACTTAAAAGTTTAGGGACCAGTTTTGTTAATAGAACAAAATTTAGGGACCAAAATACATTTTTCTTAGGGTGAATTACATTTACCTCCCCAAAGTTTGCCTAAATAACAAATGGGTCCCTCAAATTTCAAAAAATAATATCCAAGTCCTTTAACCACCCAAACTTAGAGTCCAGGACTAAAAAATAAAAAAAATGCACTGTCTGTCTTCTTCTTCTTCTTCTTTTTTTTTTTTTTTTTTTACCTTTTTTCTTTGTCGTCTCCCTTGCTGCCGGTTGCCATTTTTCTCCCTCCTCCCTCCGATAATTAGTGGGATATTATCCTTCACTTAGGTCTAAACAAGAACGTGTTTGAGTAAATCCATTTAGCCAAAATTCCATGGACCAAAATATTATAAGTTATTCAACAGAGGACATATTAAAGATTGGAGGTGGGAACGAACAGAACTCACCACATCTAGACGCATTTTGTGAAGATCATTAGGTGGCTGCATCATGTTACAAAATGAACATATGCATTAATAAAAACCAAAAAGAGCTCATCATAAGATCAGCAAAAACTTCATTTCTTTCGTGTCATACATTTGCACGTAGGAAAAGAAAAGCTTTGTTCCCAAAAAGGAAGAAGAAGAAGGAACATCTACATTCAAGATGGTGATCCAAACTAACATCATATGCATTCCATTAAAAGCCTGAAATCAACTTTCACAACCCTTAAGTTAAAGAACTATAAATTTAAATAGAAATTCATGGAAAGACGGGCTAAAAAAGACGACAAAGAAAAGAGAAAAATAAAAAAAGAAGGCAGAAGACGAAGAAGAATATGATGAACAGTGTCATTTTTTTAATTTTTTAGTCCTGAACTCCAAGTTTGGGTAGTTAAGGGACTTAATATTATTTTTTTAAATTTGAGGGATCCATTTATTATTTAGGTAAAACTCGGGAAAAGGTAAATGTAATTCACCATTTTTCTTATTTAACTAAACGGCTAAGAGGAGTCATAAAACTAGGACAGATTTCCCCAGAATTCCAGCACCAACGCCTTTCTGAATTCTCCTCCTGCCCATTTTCACCGCTCGCCACCTCGCCGCCGTACCTCCTTCCGACCTCTCTATTAACACCGTTCCCATACTTGGACGCTACCTCTTTTCGACCGAACCAGACTGATCCGTAACAAAAATCTTCGTCGAATTCCTTTATTCCCAGGTATCCACCGACTTCCATCATCATAAAAAGAAAAAGTAGATGGGAGCAAGAAAAAGTTGCCCTAATGGACTATTTTGTGTTTTTTCTTAATGGGTTTTTGATGTAATTCTGGGGAAATCAAACGGTGAAATAGAATGTTTCTGTGGGGAGGGGAATTCTTCATCCCCATTTGTTTTTCGACGGTTGATTTTTGCATGTACAAAAAGTTTATTGATTCATGGTATCAAGATGTTATATCATATGTTATATGGGAAAAGAAACTCTCAAAGAATGTAAACAAAACAAACGTGATCTTCTTTTATACATTCAATTTCACGGCTGCTGCCACTTGTTGCTTTTCATTGCGTCTCCGCCGAATTCGTATCTCCGGCCACCACCCATTACCGCTCTTGAAGCCCTAATCTCCTCAACATATCCGCCGCCGCCCCTCTTCTTAAGCTTCGGGCATTTTAAGCAATACTAGAGCAACTCTGAACTTTCTTCTTAATTTGTCTTCGTGCCAATTATTGGTTAAAGCTGAATTCGGTAATTAGTCTTTATTGCTTGCTGTTTTGTGTGTGTGTGTGTGTGTGTTTGTTTTTTTTTTTTTTTTTCTGTGGCCTTCAAAGACTAGGGCTGTGTGGGGAATTTCTCTTTTTCTTTTTCTCTGAATCAAAGGAGTTGAAATTTTGATCATCTTCCTGAGTATGAAATATAAGTTGTTGTTTTCAAGGGGTAATGTTGCGTATGTATCTAAGTTGCTCCAAAAAAATACCTGAACCAAATTTGTTTCTTGAAATTCATTGTTGCTAGTGGAACTTGGAAATGTTTAATGTGGAAGGAAACATGTTTATGGGCTTTTTCCTCATGTGTTACCTTTTCCTTGTGGAGCTTCTTCTCTTCATGATCGAAATGTTGAGTATGCATTTATCTGGGTTTCTGCAACGGAATAGATCGGATGTGTTGTTCTACAATTTCAACTTCTTCTAAAATTGTTGTACATTTATTTGTTTTTTCTGAAATTGACTTATATTGGATAGAATAAGATCTTGAATTTTCCTGACATATTTTGGCACAGCTTCTGAACAAATTATGTTTCCTTGCATTGTGTTCTTCCTCCAAAATTGTGGCTAGTTGATGGGTTGGAAGATGGTGATGGTGAGAAAGGATGGGTTTTTGTCTTCTTTATTTATTTGAACAGAAGTGCCCTAAATGAAGTGGCGTAGGTAGGAATGCATCTCCGGTAATAATTTGATTTGGATGTGCGATTCATGAGAAGAATAGTTATTTAAATACTTTCATTCGTACTGCTAGGTTTTCCCCCTTCTCTTATTTGAAGGGCCTCAGAATGGTATTTACTGAAATGGTATTTAGAATAGGTTTCATTAACCAAAGAACCTTTTATTTGGTATTTGTTCTTTTCGGATGTTTTCTGACTTGCCCTTTAACCATAACTCTTGATAGTTTTTTGGTTAATTTAGTTTCCTACTTTGCAGGTTCTCTTATAATCTTTGTTGAGTGGTAAAAATGGTGTCTGATTTAATTAATGCCAATCCAGTTGTCTACGAGAAAAAAGATCGTCACAATCGAAGCTCAGTAGATGAGGTGGATGAATATTCAACCGAATCCATTGACCAGCTGGAAATTTTTGATATCCTTTGTGTGCATAAACATGTGTAGACGTTGGTAGATTTCACACTTTATATATTTCTTTTCTTTATAATGGATTCGAAAGCTTTTTAATGATATGCGAAGTGTTAGGCATTATATGCTTTGTGAACTTCTAGAAAAGATTTCATATATGCATTATATTAGCTTAATCATTGGAATACATAACAAAAACGTGATTTATCCATGAACTTGTCTATTTAACGTCTATTTTTTGTTTTGTCATAGTTTTGTTGTGTTTCAATGCATGATGGTTATGATAAAGCACTATATTCTTTTATGAACATTCTGAACTGGTAAAGGAGATTCTGTCGTACTAGAAAGGAAAGATGCAGTTCCTTTTTAGTTGTCATCAATGTCATTGAAATTTGTTTCTCCTATTCTTAGTGATCAAACTGGTATCAAGCTTTGTTCAAATATATCTATTTTGTCTGGAAGTTTAGACGAAGTAACTGCTGTTAATGCTGTGAATCTGTATATCGTACTTGGTTTTCTTTGTCACTATATGCACTTATATTTATGCATTTTTCGCAAAGCATATGAAAATTGAATCTTAAAACTTTTGTCTGGCTTTGTTACATTCTTCAAGGTTTTTTGCAATTGAGTTATGAGACTCTTCGGTTTGTGATGATATATGTTCGTGGAATCCATGGTACAAATATTTTGTTGCTTCTTAATGTTCTAACATCATCTTAGAGACATAAAAGATCCAGAGCATCCGTACTCCTTAGAAGAGCTTAAAGTCATAACAGAAGATGCAATTGAGGTGGATGATAAGAGTAACTATGTAAGGTATGAAATATTGCAGTGAGTATTCACTTATCAATTTAAACTGGCATTCTTCTCAAATGGTTGATTAAAATGAAAATTGTAACATCCAGGGTCACATTCACTCCAACTGTTGAACATTGCTCTTTGGCAGCAGTTATTGGCCTGTGCTTGCGAGTGAAACTCATGCGATCTCTGCCTTCTCGCTTTAAAGTATGTTACTGTTTTCCTTTAATGGGTGCCTTTTCCATGTTTTATTCCATGAATGGGTTGGAAGTAGAATTAAGCTTCTCTGTTGGTTATTTTCTTTATTAAGCTTGATATACTGTTAGATTTGTATGCCTAAAATTGGAGGTATGTTTTGGGGCGTTTAATAGACCGTTTGGTATTATTTCATTTTAATTTTTTTCTTAGCTTAATTAGGTTACCAGCCTTTGCTAATGGAGTTAAGAGTGCTTTAAGAGCTGCTCTAGTATCTTTGGAGAGGATACTTGAGCTTTCTTCAAAATGAATATTTTACTAGCTCCACAATCATTTGGTTATTATGAAACTCGAATACTTTTGACCATTAGGGATTTTTTCTCCCATGTTGGAGGACAATGGTTTAATAATTGAGGTGGTTAAGGCTTATTATGTAATTTGTTATGGGATGAAGATAATAGTTATCCTTGGCTTGGCATTTTAATCATTCTCCTACCTTTGGATCCTAATAATCTACAAAACTTTAAGCTGTTTGGAAATTTTATGTGGTCAAAATGCTGTTTAGATTCTCCTATCTAAGGACCAAAATTTTGTGGAGTTTTCTGAAGTAGCTAATATGGACTTAAAGGTTACCTGTTCAGATGGAAAACAGATCTTTCTATTAGGTTTCCCCTTAAAACCATCCATTGATAATGCTGAAATATGCTTCTGGAAGAGGGAAATTTTTTGTTCCTCTTTTTTACATAAGTTTCTGGATCTTGTCTGCTTGGTGGTCTTCAAATTTGTCTTGCTCTAGTGTCTGCACATCTGATCAAACCGACTGGAGAGTGTCAACAAACTTTTTTGGAAATACTTGTGGACTTACCCGATCCATTTTCCACTGGAAGCAATCTTTGCATGAAAATCAAAATCTGTTACATTTTGGGTACTTATCATTTTGTTACATCAGAACAAACTATCCCTGTAACCTACTGCAGTCAAATATCAAAACCGACTGGAGAGTGTCAACCAACTTTTTGGAAATACTTGTGAACTTACCCGATCCATTATCCCAAAATGATTATTGCTTTTCGAAACTTCTCTTTGTTATTGCATCAACTTAGACTAGCTGAGTGTGCATTCCACTTTTAGCCCTTTCGAAGCAGCCAAACGCATTTGATTATCATTATGGGGCACTAGGATTTTGGTTGTCTCTACTTGTTTGCAACTGTAAAAAAATTGTGCCATCAACGGTCATCATGATTATACATGGTTGTCCCTAATGCAATTATCCTATCATTGGAAAAGCAATAAACTTTTGCTAGTCACTTCCATTATTATTATGTCTAAGAGCCACATTTAGAAGTTCGATGTTAATGTATGATGTTAAATTATTGATTTTGAGTTTCTTGCTCTCCAAGTAAATTGAACTGTTTTTAACTATATGAACACATCATGATTGTTCATTGTGATGGCTGGGTTATGTATACACAGTGTTTGCTGCATAAACTGCTTTTAATTAAATCTCTTAAGAGTGTTCCAGCAGCAACATTTTCATTCTTCATACACGAAACATCTATATTGCCCGACTAATCTGATTTGTGGTCTGTTTCCTAGATTTTCAGTTACATCAATGATGTTAAAACTCATATCTGGGCAGATAAATATCTTTTGTTCTGACATCTAATTGATATTTGGCTGCAGTAGGTTACAGGGATAGTTTGTTCTGATGTAACAAAATGATAAGTACCCAAAATGTAACAGATTTTGATTTTCATGCAAAGATTGCTTCCGGTAATAAAAAAAAAAACTGAAAGCCTAATGACTTTAAAGTAATGTTACTTCTGCCCTTGAAACCTATTTCTGATCCTTTAAGCAAGTTTTAAGCATGTTAATATTGATTAACTTACATTTTAATATTTCTTGTGCGACAATGTTCTATTTAAGAGTACCTTTTTGCTTTGTAATGAAATGTTGGTGTTTACTCTTTCTAGGTGGACATAAGGGTAGCTCCTGGAACTCATGCAACTGAAGCTGCAGGTCTCTCTCTCTCTCTCTCTCTCTCTCTCTCTCTCTCTCTCTTACACACACACACATACACACAGACGCACACAAGCACAACTCATGCCACTGGATTAATCAATGAATTTTTGAAGATGGGTGACACTATGTAGACAAATTTTGTGTGCACGTGTGTCTGAAAATCATTTTATAATCTCTTGGAAAATCATTGCATTATACCATTTCACCACAATATAGAGATCCTTTCTGTACTAGTATCGTCTGGCTTCTGTGGTCTTGTTTTCCTAAACTTGCTGACTTACTGATGAGCTAAATTGTGAACACTTAGCTATCTTTTCTAGCCCAATTACGTGCCCTAATTTCACATGTATGTGATTTTTGGGTGGGGGTAGAGTTGATCATGATGAAAATGTAGATGGTGAAACATTTTGTATCATGCTGTAAATCAGTTTGCTTGCCCTAATATTAGCCTTATTGGTAGTCTAGCTTCTTAGCAAGAGTTGAATGCTTCTGCGGTTATCGAATGCACATATCTTAGACATGTTCCATTTTTGTTTTTGCAGTAAATAAACAGTTGAATGATAAAGAAAGAGTAGCAGCAGCTCTGGAAAGTCCAAACCTTCTGAGTATGGTTGATGAATGTCTTGCCCCAACTTATTCATCTTAGGTTAAGCAGCATCAACAAGGTTGTTGTTATCAACGAGCATTGGTGGTGTTACTGTTCTTTTTTTCTTTTTTTTTTTTGTTAATAGACATTAAAATGCAGCTGTTGTAATAAACATATTGAAGTTATGTAGAAGTTTGGAATGGTATATAATCTGACAGAATCTTTTTTAGTTTCCTTTTATCATCCAATATTTCATGTTCGTTTAAGGACATGTAGGTTGTAGTTATATTAGGGTCGTGTTCGTTTTGGAGAGTTCTAAAAACATGCTTTCAATCGGATTTCCAAGCCGGCCAATGATGCAGGCATCAAATTGGATGCCAAGAAGCAAGATGCTCCAAGAATACAATCCACAGAAAGCATCTTATTTTCACTTTTGCAAAAGAAATTTTTTTTGGTTATTGATTAAATTAAAATAAAATTAGGGGCCAATTTTGTAATACAAGACTTTTAATGTAAACTTTTCTTCTTCTTTTTTTTTTTTTTTTGCAACGAATGTAATCTTAAAACAAATGTAAAAGACAATGGACGAAAGAATGAAGTATAGATTTAATTTAATCATGTACATTTTACTAAATTTTATGTAATTTTAAATATTAAAAAATCATTTAGAACTATAAAAAAAAATTTATACATATATGAATTTTTTATTTTTTTATTTTATTTTTTTTGGAGAAGCAACTGATATTTTATTATGGTAATCATCTAAAATAGTTTAATACATATTGGACACACCTTCTTTTTTTTTCTTTATTTTTTTTTTCTTTTTGGTTTTTTTTTTTTTTGAGAAGTATACATATTGGACATGTTGGGAAGCTATTTCTAGAGCACTTTTAGCTTTAATAACTATCTTAAAAGTCAAGACTATAGGAATTAATACTTAACATAGTTTTCACTACTAATGACGCCATAATTAGGTAGAAGGATGATGGTATGTATAAATATGATTTTCCCCAATGAAGTGATATTTTCATCCTCAAAAGTAATACTCCCTCAGTCTCATTCAATGAGTTCACTTTAAAAAAAAAAAATTTGTCTCATTTGAAGAGTTCACTTTGAATTTAATTACATTACATATATTTACTAATATAACAATGTGTGGTTCACAATTAATTCTTATTTCTAAAGTAGGGATATAAGTGAAAAATATTATGGTAAATTACTTATTTTAAATATTGTACTTCACAACCCATAATAAGTTATACATATTTTAAAGTGGACTCTTTGAATGGGACGGAAGGAGTACATTAGAGAACCATTTCCGGACACGTGTTCCTAATGCTCCAAAGCTAAAGATCGTCTCTTCACTAACATTACAATCATGAATATACAAGCTAACTGGAGATGGCTTCGTCCATAAGTTCACTAGAGAAGAAGTATAAAAGCTCTCAAAGGATCAAGTTTATTTTCATATATGTACTGTTACGCACAATTAACACACTCTCACTCACTAACTCTAATATAACAGAGGCTGATTTAAAAATTAGCTAATCACTTCAGAATACAATCTCATATGATTTCTGAGATTGACTTATTTTGCAAGACAAAAATTTTCTACCGGTAGAGCTCACTTTCATCGGATGATGACCTTGACTTGTGTTGTAAGACAAAATTTTCTACCGTGTCAACTCACTTTCTTCAGATGATTACCTGAATTTAATTTTTTTTACTGCTTGGATGCCCTAGAAACATGACAACTTTAGCGGGAAAAGAAACTTAATATTAAACTTCTTTCTAAATTAGAAAATAATTAAATGAAATTGAGAGGCAAAATTTAAGTAACAATGATGTTATTTATTAAATCCTTATTAATGTATACATGTTGAAAAGTAAGGATTAATTATAGACCACACATAATTATATTAGTAAGAGTAAGGGATGTAAAAAAAGTCAAACTGAATTCTTCTAGTAGAATAAAAAATATTTATCAAATCGGACCCTTATAATGGAATGGAGAGAGTATTTCTTTCCTTGCATTGCTCCAATATTTCATACTTTAATTACCTCACTTTTTTTTCTTTTTTCTTTTTTTTGAAAAACTAATTACCTCACTTAAAATCTAGGATTTTAGCTTCTGTTTTTTTTTTTTTTGGAGCTTATAACATAGGAAAATAAAATATATATTAGATATTGGAATTGGAAAAACTTCCATCTACATATTTCTATCGAGATTCTTAATGGATTTAACTTTCACTGTACATGTTTTCCTAATCCACATATAAGTTTTGAGCTCGCATTCTACACAGAATTTCTTATTTAATCGTAAAATATTGTTAAAACCCTATATATACACTCGATATATATATATATATATATATAGTCTCAATATTAGATAACTTTGACTTTTCTTTTATTTATCATGAATGGGTCGGCCATATTTTATTAGAATTGATAATGATGAGTCACATTAAATAAAAAGTGAGTTGATTAAATTAACAAAACAAGTATTTTGAGATAAACATCAGAATTTTGTTCCTATTGAGTATAAATTAATAGGTTCTAAATTATTTCTCCTCATCTCCTACGTTTGGATGAAGAGAGAGCTTCCGGCCCTTCAACCTTATTTATTCGAAGCACTATTGAAGATCACATTTGGCATAGACATGTAAATTAAAAAGGTCCGTCTCGGCTTGATAACCATGTGTTACAGGCCACGTAAATGACAATATCAATGATTGTTTAATTGATCTATAATTTCCATCTTTCAAAGAAGATAGTATGACCCATTTCGCACTTGAAAAATATGTCATTTCGCTTTTTATGTGGTCACAATTGTAACGAGGGATTGTTCTTAGTACGTAATAGAATATGAGTTTTACAACAACAAATTGAGTTTTTATTCCACTATAGGAAATTGAATATATAAATTATATGATGTCATCACGTACGACTAAGACACATTATTCCATTAATGTTTAAGTATAATATGTCACTTGTTATAATTGTTTGCCAACTATTTTCTAAATCTTCCTCCTTCCTCATACTAGACTACTAGTGTATCAAAATGTTCTTGTGCAATAATAATGTCACAAATCAAATAAGGTCACATGTGTAATCTTATGAAAATTTTAAATATGCATACCAAATTAAAATATTACTTCTTTCGTTCTATGGAAAGAATCAATTTTCAAAAAAAAAAAAATTCTCTTAATGCAAGAGTCATGTTTTAATTTTTTTTTTATTACTACGTTTTTTACTTTATATATCCTAACTAATATAAGAATATGTGGTCTAAAATTAATCTATATTTAAAAAGTAAGAATGTCAGTGAAAAAACAGTGACTAATTAGTTATTTTAAGTACATTCAAAGTCATAAAAATTCATATATTTTCGAAACATAATTCTTCTAATGGGGCGGAGAAGGAGATGGTATTTTTTGGGGGATGCTAAACGCATGATAGAGATATAGTATTTTGCAGTTCTTTTCAAAATTACCCCCTTATATAAATTTGTACATTTACTCTTTTGTAAAACCCCACCTCACGGACTCCATAGTCGGACCACTGCCAGACTGAGGTAAATCCCTTGTTTTAAATCTATTAACGCTGGAACACGAAATTAGGTGCCTAACCCTGTGTTCTGGCTGTGTCTGGCCAAGTGCCATCCACACCTGGCAAGCATGAAGCCATTTTTCTAAAAAGTAAATAAATAAAAAGATCTATCTCAGTATAAAGAGTATATTATCTCTATATTTTGCGTTTAGCATTTTTTAGTTTTTTTTATTTTTTCCTGCGTTTAACATGACTGTATTTATCTTGAGACGAAAGAAGTAGGGAAAAAGAGTAGGCCATCATGATCATGAAGCAAGACCAATTTTCGTGCAGAAAGAGGTTACTTGAGTTTAAGAAGTTGGGTTGGGAGACAGCGCCATTATTTAGGTTATAGCGCAATTCCAGCCAATCCACTTTGTTAGTGAAGTTGCCCACCAAACAAATGAACTAACTAACGTTGACCACACTGCCTTTGCGTTACTTTAATTGGTTTGTTACAAAAGTTAACTTTAGAAAAAGTAAAAAAAAAATCTCATTATGTGTTTATTTTAATTCAAATTTAAATTACAAAGACGTTAATCTTTTTTTTCCCATTTATTTTAACACTTTTTCTCCTTCCTTTCATGAGGGAAAAACAATCTTATAAAATATGTTGTTATCTTCCTTAGAAGATTGATAAAAATAAAAATAAAAAAATTCTCCTAGAGATTGAACACACAAAGTCTAACCTTAAAGATGAAAGATAATGAAATAGATAAGCGAATGATGGGCTAAGTGTGAAAATATTAGATTATCTATTATTATTTTATGCATTTTAACGATATTTTTTTCTTTTTGTATATGACGTATAATTTTTTAAAAATTAATTCTCTCGTTTTAATTTCGGTATCATTACTCATTTAGGGTGCGTAAGAACGAGAATGGGGAGTGATTATATTTTTACATATAATTCATTCGAAATATAATTAGTAAGTATAGCGAATGCAATAAACGCTTTGAAACACTGATTATATACTTTAGACTCAAAGTATTGGTGAAGCATTCCAAAGCCTTGTTGTTCTTGCCTTTACAATCAAGTTTCTTAAGCGATCATTATGTGTTTAGATTTATTGCGTCCCATAACCCCAAAATTTTCAAAGTGTATTTGGCCTAAACAATTTTGTACAATGCCCTTGATTACAGGTGCACAAAACTCTGAACGAGTTGATCCAAAAATGAAAACGTTTGGTTCAGGCCAATTTTTGAACCGGGCGGACAGTTTGGGTCAATTCGGGTTCATTCGGTCCTAGGCCTTCATGATTTTGATCAGACATAATCCGATCCGAATCAATCCAACGCATGTGTCAAATAGAACCGAATTTTCTGTTCGGGTCGGTTAATGTTTTTCTTTTTCCTACCCCTAACTCAGTACTAATTAAACATCATTTTGATCTTAAAAAAATGGATGTAAAATCCAAAAAAAAAAAAAAAAAAAGGGTGGGAAGTTGTGAAAGGTATGATTTCCGTTAGAGGAGCAGATGGTATAATAATTGAAGTGCAGCCTCTTCAAGAGTTTCAGCCTATTCATTGTCTTGTCCAGAATGGAGACTGCAGACTGAAGAAGATAGAAACAAAGACCATTCTTCCTTCCCTAGGCCCCACTTCACATTCATCATTAATGTCTTTCTACTTGTGGTCCTCTGTGTTTTTCTCCCATATTGATATTATTCTCCCTTCAATTATCTCATTATGTAAGATGTAATTTTAGATCGTGACGGAGTCAGAAACTATATTTTAAAATTTTCGGAAGATCCAATATGTGAATAAAGTTTTTTTAACAATTAAATACATTGTTAAAAAAAATTTAATAAATAAATATATACTACTAGTAAGGGTGCAAGAGATGGTTGGAGAGCTCCGGAGACCACCCCTGACTCTGCCCCTGATCTTAGGTATAGTGAGAGAGGAAATTTATAGTCGTACTGTGGGGTAAATATTAGTAGTCTCTAAAGATTTCTCAAGATGATGTAGAGTTCCTTACCTGTTAAGGTATGAAATTTGTAGTTGATTTGTGGAGTAAATGTTAATCCCTAAGTATTTTTGGTATGCGAATGATATTTGTAAGGAGATCCAGTGAAAGCGTGAAACGTAGTTCGTGTCTCCGATTCAGCATAAAGTATTTTCATGTTGGGAAAGGAAAAATTAAAATAAATCAATTATTCATCCTACTCCATTTCCTCCCACGTTGGAATATGCAATTTGGAATTCATCTAATTCTTGGGAGTTCTATTGGGAATCATGGACCTAACCAACTATTGGATACATTAGGATAATGGGTGCGTTTGATGAGCCGGAAAGGGAATAAGAATATGTCACAATTCATGCTTGGAAATGAATGAATCTCTCGTTAAAGAATTTTATATTATTTTTTAAAAATATAACAGTTTAAATGATTAAATTCATGTACGTACTAAATATAAGAATTTTAATCCTATGAATTACTTGCATATTTACCCATTTCTATTTCCGTGCTATAAATACACCTTATATAACATAAAAACTATTAAACAAGTAGGGTTTAAAGCAAAATTCAAACATAATAATAATTATATATATATATATATATATATAGTCTTGATTTATATTTTAACCAAAATATATTCTTATACTTCAAACTCGTGACATCAAATCATACATAAATTAACTTATGTGATACACCAAAGCTTATGATGCACTTTTTGTTAATCATTTCAACTCAAGCGACAAGCATGCATACTTTTCTACAAAGCTTCAATATAAAGATATAAAACTTTGTAAAGTATTTTATAAGAAGTAAAAAATAATAGTAATTAAAAAAAAAGTATTATTTATAAGAAGAGACTTTGCTTATGAATTTATTCAACGAACATAATTCATCAAATTTCTTTTTATTCTATGAGTAATTAAATTTTCACCATTTCATTGTTTTTTTTTTAATTATTAGCACAACTTTTAATATTTTGAAGGAAAATGAAAACAATATATATATATATATAAGCCTTCCATCCTATCTCATTTTATCTTCTTTATTTCATTTCTTATTTCATAATAGTAGTTTATATTTTTAAAAATAAATTCTTACATTTTAATTATACTTTATTTATATTTCAAATGCAACTTAATATATTTTCCAGTTCTACCATTCAATGAAGGTAGGTTAGAGATGCATAAATTATATAGTAATATAAACAAATTTCTTCAATCTTTCCTCAAAAAAAGAATATTAATAATAAATAATAATAAATCAGCCATTATTATTATTAAACTATATTTAATTCGCAGTTCCACACTACAGACCCAGAACTAATAATAATAAAAAATATTTGTGTCATTTGTGAGTACTTTATTTGGAACAGTATCAACCAAAAACTGTAAATAAATAAATAAAAAAAATCAGTAAATTCGTACCAACTTGCCGGTTTATTTTATTTGGCCGCATCTCACATTTGGCTAGAAAATTTTCATGGTTTGTGTTGTAATAATAATAACAAATATTGAAGTCCTGGCCGGATAAAGTAAAAAAGTCACGGTAAATGATTAGGAGAGAAAAAAAATTTAGTGAGGGATGTGGTATTATAGAATTAAAGTTATTTGACCGATATAAATTCTAAATATCTAATAACATTCTTTTATGTGATTGTCACATCAGTTATTGTGAGAATTCACTCTGAATTTTCAGTGGATATATCACCACTAATATGCTTTACTTACTTACGATAGTAAAAATAAATGACATGGTCACCCGTAAAACTGGTGAACCATAAAAAAAAAAAAAATTTATTCATACTTCAAACTAATAAAAAAATATTGATACTTATGAATAGTAATAGTGGTATTGTTCACGAGTATCAGTGATATTCTTGGAGATAATCACTTTCGGTTATAAAAAAAAAAAAAAGAAGATATTTGTGAATAGGTATAGTAATACTCTGGAAGAGTATCACTTCAATGATGAACAAATTTTAACTAAATAAAAAAAGGAAAATTGATAGGTTAAAAAAGAAAGAAAAATGAAATTGTTACCCATCAAGAGTAATAGTAATACTTTTGTAGAGTTCAAGTGCTACCCTTAAAGACTATTTTTTGAACTCTTCAAGAGTAATACTTTAAGTTTAAAAAAAATTAAAATTAATACGGAGTAATAAAATTGAAAGAGTAGCATTCCCCCCTAAGGATTAACATTATGCTACTTTTGAAGGAGTAGTCTGGGTGTGCTAGATTGGGGTGTTTGGGAGTGGATAGGAGGAATGAAAAACAAAGATGGGTATTTGGTTGGGAGGATTCATTCGGAGTGACTCCACTTCCAAATCTCACTTTCCTTTAATCATCCATTCTCTTCTATTTTGGGGGATGAGAATCATTTATTTCTCCAATTATTTTCTTTTATTTATTTTTATTTTTAGAAAATTAATTAATAAAAATTATTATTATAATACATTTAATCATAAATAGTTTATAATATATTAAAAGTTTAATGTAAAAAGTTTAAAATAAATTTTATTTCTAAAAATTTTATTTGGGAATCAATCACCATTTCTGGTAATGATAGTAATTCCCTGTCATAAACCAAACAACACCAATACAGTGATTACATCTACTATCATTTTCTACAATTATTATTCTCATTTTCATTCACATTCCCCTCTACGAATCAAATGCATGAATACCATGCTACTTTTGACGAAGCATCGGTATTGTAAAAAAAACATGCAAGGGTTTAACTCAAGCTAAAAGGTGATCTATTACTCTTGTAGGTTGAGAGTATCAATCTCAAGGTACGAAAAAATCGCTACAAAAAAAAAAAAAAACCTACTTTTGGATGCATGCATTCACCCCATCTTGTTGCTTATATAAATTCTTTTGGACAAATGACAGTTACCCCCTTATGTTATACCTCTTGTGACAGTTACCCCATTATATTTTCATAATACACAATTATCCCCTTATAATTTTGGATTAAAGTGTCACTAGACAGAAAAATTAAAAACTAACGGTGTTAAGTTTAAAAGGTAAGAAATATCAAAATTACCCCCCTATAAAAAAAATCTTTCCCAATAGTTTCTTCATGACCATTTATGACGGAAACGATCTGCAACCAAAACCAGAAAACTATTACATGATCTGTGGCAGGATGACAATCTTGAACCACATCAATTTCTGCAAATTGCAAGGGCCTATGGAGGATAAAATACTTTTGATGCACCGGCGGACTTACAATGGCCCCGTCCTTTATATATTTGGTAGAATTTTTAATTTTTTTAAAAAAATTAATATACTGTGCTCTCACTATTTTTTTAATGATAAATTAAACAAAAATAATACATAACACAGCTAAATTGTATTAATGTTATAATTATTTTTTTTAAAGTATTAGTAAGATTCACAATCCATAAACAAATTGTATTAATGTTATGATTATTTTTTCTGGAGTATTAGTAAGATTTGAATTGATTAGAACTAAAATTGCATTAAAAGCGAAAAACATAAAAAATTATTAAATAAGTTTCATTTTCTTTCTCTATTATTATTTTTGTAACTTTCTTTTTATAATTTAATCCCATTTTAAAATATAATTTTTTTATCATATAATATATATTGTATCCTCACTAAAATAAATTTATAACTATGCCACTGTTTTGATGATTTGATCCAAAGCAGGTCCCCAATCCAAGAATCCAGGAAGACTGTACATCATGACTAAAACTAGATGCTCTAAACAAACCTCTACTCTAGACTGTATAATTACACGAAGCCACAAGCTCTTTGTCTCACAACGGCAGTAGCAACAAGCTCTCCAACCAACCAAAAAAAAAAAGAAAAAGTGGCAGCATACCATCAACAACTAGAGAAAATTCAACAGCATTAAGAACCATAAAACAAAATTTTACAAACATCATGAGCCATTAGAGAATTGCAGTACGGAAATGTTATTTGCAGGACGGAATTTACTATTCGTAGGACATTTTCAAAATTTTTTGTTGTGAAATTAGTAAAATACCCTTTAGTAGTTCAATAGACATTTTACTGTCGAATTCCAGTCGAAATTCTTGAAAACTTTAGCTTGGATTGGGCACAAGTTTCTAATAATTCCGCCACAGGACGCACAAAGTATTGGATACTTTCGCATGGCTTGGACGAAAGTTTCCAAGAGTTTCGTCACAAGACGCACAAAGTATTGAATACTTTCGCCCCAGCCAGCCTGTCTCAGGCGAAAGTTTATAATTCAGGTGAAAGTCTACTGGAACTGAAATTTTTTCCTTTTTGCTACTGTTTAGGTTAATGTTGGTATTTTTATTTAAATAGAGGCAGGAGTATTTTTGTCTTTTCACTACTAAAATTTAAAAAAGTGTCATGTATATAGTAAAAAGTGTCCTGTAAATAATATGCCCCTTCCCTTTAAAACTAGAGATGAAAAACTAAATCTGACAACATTAAAATATCAGGAAAATAAAAGAAGAAAACCTTCCTAGCAGAAAGACATAACAGAGGTCGCTTTCTCTTATCAAGAAATTGCATTCCTTCATTAGAATAAATTTGTGTAGCATTCGTCGAAAGCCATGGGTGCAAATTGTTTAAACCTCTGCAGTTCCATGGAAACAACAACCCCAGATGAACATTTCAAGTTCAGGAGATCGATAACCGACTCCAAATTAAATGTATTCTTAAATTTCTTTGTCATCAAACCTATTTCGAAACAGAAAAAGGTTTGCTCACATTCAAGGTCCATATATGCTTTTGTTTTAAAATAATCGATGCAAGAGTGTTTTTTATCCCTTGTTATCAACTTAAGACCCAATTTTATTTTTGTTTGAAAAGGATTGTTGCAAGAGTGATTTTTTTTTTTTTTTTGTTGTTGTAGTTGAAAGCCTACGTTACAAAATAAACTTTAAAAAATTAATAAAATACTAAATTATTGTATTTAGATTTTTTTTTGGGCCTTTTTATTTATTTGGCCTGGGGACCTCCGAAGCCTTACGACTGGCGCTACGAGCCATCTTTTATTTTAAAAAACTGAAAGGAAATTCTTAATAAGATTTCACAACCACATAGACTCTTGATAATTTTTCTTTCTTGAATCGTGTATTCTTGATACTTTTAAATAGGGCTGAGAACGAATACGAACGTTCATGAACAAGCTCGGGATCAACTCGTTAAAAGCTCGGTTTGAGATCGTTTATTTATTAATAAACGAACAATAAATGAACAAAAGGGAGTTCGGCTCAATTACGTTCGTGAACAGCTCGATAAGAAAAAATGATTTTTAAGAAGGATAAAATACATATATAATTTATCATTCATACATATAACATGAAAATAAATTTGGTGCAGTGGTAAGACATCAAAAGAAGAGGCAAAGGAACTAGAGTTCGAATCTTCATAAGGCCAAATTTATTTTATTTCACAATTTTGAGGTGAATTTCACCCAATCCCACATCGGAAATGAGAGAAGATTTGGGAGGAAAATTCCTTATAAATAGATGAGCATAACACTTAGGGCTGAGAACGAACATGAACAAGCTCGGCTCGGCTCGATTAATAAATAAACGAACACGAACAAGATTTTAAGCTCGATAAATAAATGAACAATAAATGAACACGTCAAAGCTCGGCTCGGCTCGATTAATAAATAAACGAACATGAACAAGATTTTAAACTCGATAAATAAATGAACAATAAATGAACACGTCAAAGCTCGGCTCGACTCGGCTCGTTATCACCCCTACTTTTAAAACACAAGAGAGGCGGGCTTGGTAGTTGACTACTTTTCAAAATCATAATTGTTCATAATTTTTGTTTTTATAGGATTTATTAGTACTTTTTTCTTTTCAAATGTACTACCAAATCCAATAAAACTAAAAAAAAGAAAAGAAGAAAAAGTCATGAACAATTTATTATGATTTGGAAAATGACAATGAAACCCACATAAATTCTTGGTAATTAATAAACCTTTCTTAATCCTTTGTGCATGTCCTCAAAAAGAATAGTATATCCTCGAAAATCCTAAATGCAAATATGGGTTTCTTTTCGACGCGACATTTCAGTTGCTAAATGTGGTACACTTATTTTCCTTTAATATAGAAATACTTGTTATTTTAACATAATTGATAATATATATATATATATATAATATCGATAAATACACCAGCGCTTATAAGTCTTGCTAGTTAGTTCACTCAATAAAATTTTAAATTGACAATGGTAATAATCGAACTCATCTCACTTATCACTGCCACAATCTTTTTCAATATTGACTTGATTTGTTCACATGAGTACCCATTTTATTTCACCCCCTTTCCAAATAACACTTTAGTCTTATTTGTAACCCTGATTTGAAAAGAAAACGAAAAAAACATATTTTACTTGTGAAATTAGAGTATTACTTAAAATTTTTCACACAAATTAAGCAAAATACTAAAATGACTATATTAACCTTATCTAATTTAACTTATTACTAAGTTATAGATTTTAGTAAAGGAATGTTTTACTATTAATAATTTTGTTTGTGATGGAGATCGGTTAGTTATTTTGGTCATGATAATAGTACTAGTGGTTAAAATTAATGAGAAGAAAGGAGTATGTGGTTTACCATTATTAAAAAACATGTTTTTAGAATTTGAACATTATATTAATTTTTAATTATTTTTAATACATATTTTTACCTTTAAATTATATCTTTTATATTTTAATACACTTTTCACATTTAAAACTCATTTCCGAAATCAAGTTTTTCCATCAAAAGGAAACACATTATTTTTGAAACACATTGAAAATGTAATAATAAAATGTATTAAATAAAGGCAAACTTGAAAAAATAAGTATAAGTTAGTATTGAGATGTGAAAACGATACTTATTTTGGAACAAAATTTTATGGCTTAATTGACACTTATTTTGGGACGGGTATTATACGGTTGTCTTGCCACAAATCCCATTCAAAATTTTACGGCTTAATTGACACTTATATTGACTTTGGCATCCACAGCGCGTAGTTTCACGCTCCCAGTTTCTTCATTATCAACCCCCAACCACCCCTGCTCCCCAGTACTCTCAGGCTCTGTTCTTTTCTATTCAATTTTAGGAAAAATATTATTTTTTTAAAAAAATATTACATAAAAAAATAATATTATTTTTATTAAATTTATAATTTATATTTAAAATTTTTTTTTAAATCTTCACTTACATAAATTAAAAAAAAATAATTATTATACTTTTTCTTCTTTTTTTTATACAAATTTTTAAAAAAAATTCCCTTTAAAATAAATTTTTCTCTAATCAAAAAATTTCCAACCAAGTTAGTAAGAGAACAGAATCTCAGAGACACTGCTTGCTGTCTTCGTCATCATCATTGGGACCAACCTGCCTTTGCACACACACACACACACAGAAACAGAGTGCCAACCGTGCATCTCACGTGGTCCCCACATCCTCATCCTCCTCTTCCTTTCTTCTTCTTCTTCTCCTTCCTCTCCTCCTTCTGATGAGCTGTTGTAACTGTATATAGGGGGTGTTCTTCAATCATGTCCATGTGGTGTTGCTCTTGTTCTTGTTGAATTTGGTCTGCATCTCCCAACACCCAACAAACCCAATTACCAAAAAAAAAAAAAATCCCGGGTCTCTTCAATCATCTTTACCTATGACCATGTCTTCTTTCCTTTGATTCTTGTTCTTCTTTGAAAAGGGCAGTAAGAATCTCCTATAAAAGTGTGTAAAGAAAATGACTTTAACCCCTTTTTTGTTTCTTTCAGAAGCTTTGGAGCTCAATACAAAGTCCAACCATTTTTTTTAACCCAACTCTTCCTTTTGTGTTCACATTCTATCTTTTCTACTCTGCTTCTTGTTGTCCCTTTCTCAGGTACTTTTTTTTTTACTCAAACCTTTCTCTCTCTCTTTCTTTCTTCTTTTGATAAATAAAAGATAACTGTCCTCATTTGCAAGTTTGGATTTTTGGCGTCTTTGTTCAATTCCCAACTGTATTCTTTCACGGGGGTTGAATTTGATCTGGGTTTGAATTTTTATAGATTAGTTTAGGGTTTGGGTTTGGGTTTGGGTTTGGTTTTGTGTAGTGCAAGTTTGACTATGAAACTTTCAACTCTTTGAACTGTGGGGATTGGCTGATTCCTGTTCAACGTGACAACTTTTTTTAGTTCGAAAGTTAAAAAGAGAGAAGTGATTTTGGGGCATCTCGTTTTGGTGCAGTTGTGTAGTACTTGAAGCTCAAAAATCATTTGCTTGGACTTTTAAATTTTCTGGGCCGTCGAGTTTTATTAAGCTTTTGCTGTTGATTCTTTCAATTTTTCTTCCCTGGTTGTGGGGACAACTTAAGCATCAGCTCAAACTGTTTGAATTGTTGATTTTCAGCTGTTTGTTTTATGCTGTGATGATGATTGGGATCTACAAACTTTGCTCTGTGTATTGACTTTGGGGGGTTGGTGTTCAAAGCAGTCTTGTTTGTTTGTTTCAAATGGGGTTCTGAAAATGTTATGGTATTTAAAAGGATAAATTGAAAGATTTCTGGGATTTCGGTGCTTTTGAAAATTTCCCGATGGAGAACAATGGAAAACAGGATTGGAGGGAGATGGTCAGAAAGATGCTTCCTCCTGGGGCTCCTGTACCTGAAGATGAGGCTGATCTGGATTATTCTATTGCTATGGAGTATGAAGGCCCTCCTGTTCCATATGAGCTTCCTAGAGTGGAACCCCTTGATGTGAATTCAGACTCAATTCCTACTGCATCTGTTGCAGAATCATTTTCGGAGTCTCGAAGATCAGTGAATATGGATGTTGTTCCTCCTGTTGTAGAACCAATTCCTTTGCCAGTATCTCGTGTTGTAAGTATTACTAGTCCAACTGAGCAGAGTCCAAGACTTTCGGGTAGTTCAGAATCTGTAGTGTCTGTCTTACAGAACCGTGATTTTTCCTCTGCATCCGCCTCGGTGTCCCCAGGTTCCGTTCATAATCCTCCTGATAATAATGGCTCTGCCCCTTTGCCTAACGAAGGAAGAAGAGCCCCAGTGGTCACTTTTAATACTGTTGATAGATCAGAAAGGAGAGTGGTGGAATCAGAAAACCAGGTCTTCCCTGAGTTTGTTGGTGTGCCTGTGGAAAAGAAGAAGAGAAAGAAGAGTAGAGTCTGTTATAGATGTGGAAAGGGTAAGTGGGAAACTAAGGAGTCTTGTCTAGTGTGTGATACAAAGTATTGCAGCAATTGCGTGCTTAGAGCAATGGGCTCGATGCCGGAGGGCCGCAAGTGTGTGACGTGTATCGGGGAGCCAATTGATGAGTCGAAGAGGAGTAAACTGGGAAAACATTCCCGGGTATTGGCGCGCGTGCTTAGTCCTTTGGAGGTTAAGCATATAATGAGAGCTGAGAAAGAATGTGCTGCTAACCAGCTTCGTCCGGAGCAGCTGATTGTCAATGGATATCCTTTGAAACCGGAAGAAATGGCTGAGCTATTCGGGTGCCCTATTCCCCCCCGGAAATTGAAGCCAGGTAGATATTGGTATGACAAGGAGTCTGGTTTGTGGGGAAAGGTAACTTCATTTCTCATGTTAATAATCAGCTGACTTAAGTTTTGGCTAATGCTGTTATTTCTGGGACACATGAACTATTTATGCAGATCTGTATTTGATTGTGTAGGAGGGAGAAAAACCTGACAGCATCATCAGCTCAAACCTGAATTTCACTGGAAAGCTTAGTCCTCATGCAAGCAATGGAAACACCGAGGTTTACATCAATGGAAGAGAAATTACAAAGCTTGAGCTGAGAGTGTTGAAGGTAAAGTTTTTGTCTACATATTACCTGTCATGTCTTGCAACTGATTACTTCTGATGGACACCTTTGATCTTTCTAGTCTTAGATGAAAAGTTATATTTTAAGGTATTCTGATGTTTGTGATCCGCTAGATAAGTTGAAACTAAAACACATGTTACGTACTTTGAAATTTATCACGCCAACCAATTAAAAAGATGGGAAGAAAATTACTTAGATAGGGAAGCTTTTTACTTGAAAATATGTTTAAAACATTTTCATGATTGAGAAGGAGCTTATGTAGTTTTCGGTGGGAGGATGAAACTATAAGTAAGATGGAAGCTTTAATTATTGCTTTCACTGTTGGATCTTTGAAATAGTCACTGACTAGTTTAATTGTTGATTGTACAATCCAAATTTTTGAGAAATGTATTAAAATGGACTGTAAAAGTTAGACAGAAGGTTAACGATTCCTAATTAGATTACTAAATAGATTCTCATTCTTTTCTCAATCTTTGGCCATGCAGATTCAAATGCATATGTGCCTCAGACATGTTATAGCTATTGGCGCTCTATACTAAGACATTGAAGATGGTTGATTAGGTTTTAAACTTAGTGACATAATTTCAGTAATTTCTGTTTAAATTCATACACAGCCGTGATGAATATTGGGAAGTAACGTGGGGCAGCTTTGAGGATAATTTATTTGATTGGGGTAAGTAGTGTGCGTAACGGAGATAGAAAAATTTTGACATTGAAGAGAGTAGTCTTTGAAAGGGTTATTCATTGAGCTACTGTGCACTGATGGTAGACTGCTTAGGTGCTCAATTGTTTTAGACTCTGGGAGAATCTGGCCAGGAGTTAGTCAGCATTAGCACGAGCATAATTATTGAAGTGATTCCAGTTATAATAATGCTTGCCTCTTTTAAGTTTAACTTTGATGTTATAAATAACTTGTTTTAATTAACCAACATAATATTGCAACAATATAAAATTTTCTTCTGAGGGAATGTGTACTCCTATCATTGTAGCTACTGTATGGAATGGGAATTCATTCAAATCTTTATAATCAAATCTTTATCGGATTCTGTGTGAAGTTATTGTCATAGAAAGTCTGGGCAACTATAGTACCTAATAGATTTTCGTATGCTCAGGTACTCCTTTGTAACAGTTGCTCCTACTGTTCGTTGGTGAATGATATTTTTGGTTATCCGAACATGAACTTTGGGATATTATGAGCTGTTGATTCTTCAAATTTGTTGATTAATGATTACAGACTATTTATTTGACTTTATTCATGTCTGTACACGTGTAGTATCCTTCTTTTTTTCTTTCCTTTTTGTGCATTATACTACTGCATGGATGTGTTCTAAAGTGTGCTAGCACGTGCACAACTAACAAAGTCATCTGTTGGGACAAATTTGAATAAAGTTAAAAAAATGTGAAGCCTAGCCATAGTATGAAAGTTAGATCCAATTCTTACATATATTTATTTTGTTGCAGCTTGCAAATGTGCAATGTCCTCGTGATACTCACTTTTGGGTTTATGATGATGGTCGATATGAGGAGGAAGGCCAGAATAATATTCGAGGCAATATCTGGGAAAAGGTTATAATCAGTCAAAATACACAGCTAATGAACTATTTCAGAACAATAGGCTTGGAGAATTTTGTCTAAGGTTTTACAGTTTCTAACTTTTTGAACAGGCATCGACGAGGCTTGTTTGTTCCTTGTTGTCCTTGCCTTTTCCCCAGGGTCAGCCTCATGCCCTGAGGGATGAGCCTAGTAATTACAGTACTGTTCCAAATTATCTAGAACAGAAAAGAATTCAGAAGTTACTGCTACTTGGACTTCCGGGATCTGGAACCAGCACGATTTTTAAACAGGTATGTCACTAACAATTGGTTGATTATGGTGTAAGATATGTTTCTAGCTTTTTGTACTTTTTAAGTTGAAAAGCATAATAAATGAAGTCATCAACTAATCTGTCAAGCCTTGTTATGCCTAAACCTGTTTAACTTCTTACCTTCAGACAGAATAAATTTGTGCTGTTTGATTAATTGTGTTGAATGACTTTGGAGTAAGTTCCCATCTATTGCTAGAGAATCTTTCAGATGCCAGTCAGTCTACTGCACTGTGTTTTGGACAAAAATGATACATATTCAAAAGTTTCTTGTTATAACTTGGTTTAACAGCATATGCCTTATCAATATCTCTGTCCAGAATAGTGCATGATTTCTATGTTTGGTTCGACAGGCTAAGTTTCTATATGGGAACAAGTTCACTACTGAAGAACTGCTGGATATTAAGCTCATGATCCAGAGCAGCATGTACAGGTATCTTAGCATTCTGCTTGATGGGCGAGAACGTTTTGAGGAGGAGGCTTTGTCAAAGAAAAAAGCGTTATCTTCGAGTGAACTGAGTACTGAAACAGGTGGTTAGGCAAGAGCTATGGCATTTTAAGTTTTTCTTTGCCCCTTAAACTTCCCCAACTACACAATTTTGAGCGAGTATACTTTAGTTTAATTTTGTTTAGATAATTATCTTGTAGTCCTTAATCAGTGATTATTGAACTATGCCTAACTGTAAATATGTAGTCTTCTCTTTTTTTTGTCAGTATCTACTATTGAACTTCAAATCATATATAACATTTCTGGTTTTTCGGGTTATGATTTCAATGTAGAGTGTTTGAACCTCTACAAAATGTTTGAGTTGGAATTAGAAATGTCTTTGTTATCCCACAGCATAAACATTGATGATACACTTTGCTTAATGGCCTAGTACTTGATAAAGATTCGTAAGAAAATGTTATTCCAACAAACGTAGCAAATACAGATTAGTTTCCTTATTAATCAGTTTGAAAATCCTGTACTTCTCAGTTCTCAGCCGTCTTGCACCACAATGATAAGTTTTTTCCAAAAGAACATGATGTTTTTTGAAGGGAATATATTTCATTTTCTCTTCTAATTCTGAATGTTTAGGCACCTTATGATTGAATTCTGATGATTAGTATCTATCTTATTCAGGCGAAGATGTTGACTCCAGTGACAATAATGAATGTATCTATTCCCTGAATCCGAGGCTGAAGCACTTCTCAGACTGGCTACTAGATATAATTGCAACTGGAGATTTGGATGCATTCTTCCCTGCAGCCACCCGTGAATATGCTCCGTTGGTCGAGGAGGTATGGAGAGATCCTGCAATACAGGAGTCATTTAGAAGGAAAAATGAACTTCATTTCCTTCCGGACGTTGCAGAGTACTTCTTAAGCAGGGTATGATATTTTCTAAATTTCAGTAATTTACCTGTTTAGCTGTACTTGGTTGCTAAATCTATAACTTCATCCATGGAGCTTCCATTTATCTCTAATGTCTCCAATGTAGTTTGATAGCAAAGTTTTTTTGTTGGGGAAAATCACAAACACCCCCTCTGAGGTTTGTCCAAATCATCAAATGGACCCTGAGGTTTTAAGAAATTACCATACCATGATTCGGACCCTACATCATCTAAGAATATTACCAAATGGACCTTGAAGTGTCAAGACACTACAAAATGAACCCTCGGGTGAACTGAAACTTTAGGGTTCATTCTGGTAAACAGACCTTACACGATTCATTTGATAATTTTTGGAAACCTCAGGGTTCATTTGGTAGTTTGGACAAACCTCGGGGGTTTTGGTAATTTACCCAAAAAAAAACTCTTTTATGATTTCTGTATCCTGTTATCCAAATTCTATGGGTCATCACATTACCAACTAATTTTGTCTGCTATCCTCCTATTAATAATATGGTATTCCATATCACAATCTAAGCACTTAACTAGACAGTGCCTGTTAATACATTCTGCACTTACTAGGTTAATTTGAATTTTTGTCTTTGTAATTTATAGCATTTAGAAAATGTAGAATACTTGCTGCCAGGGTAACAGCTTTTAGTTATATCAACCAAAGCTTCTCTACTAAATTTTATGGAAATTGGTGGTAACTCGTGATCTTTGGCTTTGTAGGCTGTTGAAGTATCTAGCAATGAATATGAACCTACAGAGAGGGACATCCTCTATGCTGAAGGTGTAACCCAAGGAAATGGCCTTGCCTTTATGGAGTTCTCCCTCGATGATCGAAGCCCAATGTCTGAAACCTACACAGACAACCTGGAAGCTCCTCCCCCTCCTCTCACTAGGTTAACTTTTCTTCCTCATGGTAGTTGCATTCATTTTTTACAGTTGGGAAATGAAATTAAGACTAATGATATAACATAGTTACTTTGATCTCAAATGATGAATTTAGCATTCACTTGTTGTCGCTATAAATGTATTAGATTTTCGCTAATTCAGTGGATCAAGCGCCTTTGCAGAAGTATCTAATGTGGCTCTTGGTGTTGCCTTCCAGGTACCAACTTATCAGAGTAAATGGCAAGGGAATGAATGAAGGATGCAAATGGGTGGAGATGTTTGAAGATGTTCGTGTAGTGGTCTTCTGTGTTTCTCTTAGCGACTATGATCAGCTGACCGTGGTTTCCGAGCAAGGTGGTAGTGGAGTGCTACTCCAGAACAAGATGATGCAGAGCAAAGAGCTATTCGAGACAATGATCAGGCACCCTTGTTTCAAAGACACCCCTTTTGTTTTGGTCCTGAACAAGTATGACCTTTTCGAAGAGAAGGTCAACCGGGTGCCTCTGAGCACCTGCGAGTGGTTCAATGATTTTAGTCCGGTGAGACCCCACAACAACAACCAGTCGCTGGCGCACCAAGCTTACTACTACGTCGCCATGCGGTTCAAAGACCTCTATGCATCGCTCACGGCTCGAAAGCTATTCGTGTGGCAAGCTAAAGCCCGAGACCGAGTGACAATCGATGAGGCATTCAAGTATATAAGGGAGGTTGTCAAGTGGGACGACGAAAGGGAAGAAAACTACTTCAACTTGGAAGGCGATTCGTTCTACAGCACCACAGATATGAGCTCCTCCCCATTCATCCGGCAAGAAGATCATTGATAGCAAGCAGAGAAAGGGGTGGATCCACCCTGTTGAATCGGGTTTTTTTGGCCAGAAACACGGCGTTGAAGATGGTGTTTTGACATATAATTGAGTTGGAAGTCTTCTGGTTTAACAACATCAAATGCACATGGGGGATGGAAATGTATGTTATCAAAGCCATGATTTGGATTTGATGAATGTGTATTTTTGTACCATCAGATTCAGCACTGCTAGTTTGTGAATGACCAGTTTATGTGATGCTGTAATCTACTAGAGAGATGTTTTGCAAATACATGTACTGTAGTATGATGAATTAATGTCATATTTACATTTTGAGTTTGTAGCACTTTTTCAAAAATTTAAGTAGATTTTACTTTCTCGTTTCACGCAAAGAGTCACATTTTTTAAAGGTATAACTCTTTACGTATGCTTATTATTAGTTTCACTTACGTATTTACTCTTTTAATATGAGTTAATTGTATATCATACATTCTCACGTTAGTAGAATGTGACATTTGAGGTAATATCGTGTTACATATTGTTGGCGTGGTATGTATTTGTTGGGTGAGCATGAGGTTGGTGGCCGGCATAAAGTGCAGAAATAATCAAAGTTTAATCTTATATTTGATTGAACCCGTGGTTAATCGTTATATTGTTACTCGAGTATTTCAAAACTTGAAAGAATAATGCAGAAGTCACAATCTCTTATACAGCACAACTAACTCTGGCATGAATCTAAATGTAAAGACAAATTGGGCATAAATCTAAAATGTTATAAGAGGATTTGTGAACACGAGCACAATTTGAAATGCTAATTAGATCAATTTTCATAATCTCTAATATGATACGATATAAAAATTTGAAACAACACTAATACATTATAAGACATTCGTTGCTTCGAGTCTCTAGCCACGACCAAATTGTTCTCGTTTTGTAAAGATATTGAGGGGGTAAATGTAATTCACCCAACATTTTTCGCCCACTCCACAAATTGAAACTATGACTATTTAAACTAGAAGGATTATAATTGAGACTTCTCTTTTGTTCTTGAAAAAAAAAAAAAAAAAACTTTCTATAGTTTATACTTTCGAAATTGTTATACGCAGTAATCGTTTTACTATTCGCAGTAACATTCCCCTATGAAAATACAAAAATGTCCTTGGCCTAAAATAAAAAAGAAAAAGAAGAAAACCGGGTACTGTTCAACGTGCGTGAATAGTACTGTTGACTCACGGGTGCACAGTACCCGGTTAGAAAAAAACTGAAGAAATACCGCCGGTCTCCCTGTAACAGTTTTACTAAATGCAGTAATATTCTCCTGTAAAAAGTCCAAATTACCCGAGTACGATCCATATTACACTATAAGTAAACACTATATTTATTTTTTTACCTTAAATTAGTTTGTATAAATTCTCTATATACCCTTTCATTATAATTTTCGAGAAAAAAAACCCATTCGGGGGGGGTTTTTTTTCCCGAATCTGCGATTATCTAGACTTTTTTTCTGTTTCTGCAACATCTCAGCCGGGGAGACTCCCCGGACGGAATTCTGGGAAAATACTGCCGGCCGCCGGCGGTATTTCTTCACTTTTTTTTTAACTGGATACTATTTACGCCCGGGTGAACAGTACCCAATTTTCTTCTTTTTAGCCAGGACATTTTTATCTTTTCACAGAAAAATATTATTTCGAATAGTAAAATGATTACTACGTTTAGTATGCATCTATACTTTTATCTGCCCAAACAACAGGACGTGACCCTTGAAGGAGCCAGAAACACAATGCTCAAATTTACGCTTTCGACTGTTTTTCGCATACACAGACGATTTTGCTCCGCCCGCACAAATTGATCAACAATATAAACGTTACCGTTCCCTGACTCCGTAAGAACCCGCCGTCCACCTCCGCTGCCGCCGCCGCTGGTCGGTTGTTCACAGTTTAATATCCAGTCGTCGTTCCATTTTTTCCAGTCACAGACACTAGAAAGTGTATCAGCAACGATGGACCAAACGGAGCAAAAATCCGGCGACCTCATCCCCGTTTCCCTTCCAAAACCCTCAGCCGCCGGAGTAAACGCAACCAAACCTCCCCCAAAACGCTTTGTAAGGAGCCAAATTCCAGATTCCATATTAAACGATGCCGCTTTGAACTCCGCCATCTCCGTCTTGCCTTCCAACTATAACTTCGAAGTCCACAAATGCGTTGGCGCGTCCGCTCCTCCAATGCGAAGCGTGTCGCCCTTCAGTTCCCGGAGGGCCTGCTCATGTACTCCCTCATCATCTCCGATATCCTCCAGACCTTCACATCCGCCACCCACTGCTTCATCCTCGGCGACGTCACCTACGGCGCTTGTTGTGTGGAAGACCTCTCCGCCGCCGCACTCTCTGCCGACCTCTTAATCCACTTCGGTCACAGTTGCCTCGTCCCCATCGATTTCACAGCTATTCCTTGTTTGTATATATTTGTTGAGATTTATATTGATGGTTCTAAATTTCTCAACCAAATAAAGCTGAATTTCCCGTCCAGTGAAAAATTCAGCTTCATTATTGCTGGGACAATTCAATTCTCCCATGCGATTCGAGCTGTCAAGCCCGAATTGGAAAGATTAGGGTTTAGGGTTTTGGTTCCACAGGCAAAGCCCTTGTCAGCTGGGGAAGTTCTTGGATGCACTGCCCCTAGTGTGAGTATTAGGAATCAGTTATCTGCTGATACAGAGGTAGAAAAGGAGGAGGTTATAATCTTTGTGGCTGATGGGAGGTTCCATTTGGAGGCGTTTATGATAGCAAATCCTGGGGTGAAAACATTTAGGTATGATCCATATGTGGGGAAGTTGTTCATTGAGGAATATGATCATGATGGAATGAAAGAGGAGAGGAGGACAGCAATTGAGAGGGCAAGAGGAGTGAAGAATTGGGGGATCATACTGGGGACTCTTGGGAGGCAAGGGAATCCCAGGATTTTGGACAGGTTGGAAGGGAAAATGAGGGAGAAAGGGCTTGATTGTATGGTGGTTTTGATGTCCGAAATATCGCCTCAAAGGATTGCATTGTTTGAGGACTCTGTGGATGCTTGGATTCAAATTGCCTGTCCTAGGTTGTCCATAGATTGGGGTGATGCCTTTGGGAAACCACTCCTGACTACATTCGAGGCAGAGGTTGCTCTTGGTGATTTACCGGGGTGGTGGGAGAGAAGATTAAAGGAGCAGCGCGCGGATTTGAGTTGCAAAGAGGGATCAGAGTGTTTGAAGAATGAATCTTGTTGTGCACGTAGGAATGGCGATATGAAAGAGAAGGATGATGTTGCTGTAGATTATCCCATGGATTATTATGCTCAGGATGGAGGACAATGGAATTCTTGTTACTCGAAGAAGTCAAACCGCCATCCACGGAGGAACGGTTAATCCTGTAATGGCAATGGTGCTTGTGCATGAACACAAATGGAGGCTGTATGATCATTTACTTCGATTGCCCGGCTTTTACAGTTCTTCGAATTTCCACCTCATTGAGAATGGTGGTTTGGCATTCCATGATGAGCATGAAATGCAGAAAATCCTTTGGCAATATGCTGGTTGGTATGTGTGATGAGAAATGCCAGTTGATCGAGTTCATGGAGTACTGGTGCTATTGTAGCCATCTCTGAATGTGGCTGTAGTATAAAAGCATAGACATGTCCAATACTCTTTCTGTTTTGTTTTTTGACCCTCCAGAATTTATTAGGATATTATTTGGATTATTTACTAGGTTTATGAACCATGAATCTTCTTTTTGGCGTCTGATATTCAGAAATGAAATTATTATTTGAGTCAGGGGTGGCAATTACCATTTAACCAGCGAACATTGTCAGGTCGTGTGTTTTTCATGTTACATTAGAAATTATTCATGTTGGATTTACGTTGACGGGTTTATTATGTGTTAATTATTCGTGTCGGAAAAATGGTTGTTTTATACATTATGTAAAGAATTCCTTGCAGAGTGCTATCAACTGTGATATCACATTTGGACTATAATTCCTCAAATCGCGCAATCCAATCAAAAATTTTAAACGTCAAAAAACCTAATCGTTCCTACCAATCTGACGAGCATTTGAACTAACCAATCTTGACAAGCACTGACATTCAAACACAACGAAATTTTGAGAATTTCAAAACCTCGAATATGGCCAACTCCCCCTCCCCTCTCACAGGTTAAGCCGATTCGACCTCGAAAGCAATACTCTGGCGGAAAGATTTAAAAACATTTAGCAATCTAACAGAGATATCAAGGAAGGAAAATGGATGCAGACGAGGAGAAAGTGGAACGTTCTTTAAAAGTGCGTACAGAAAGTATCATTGAATTTGTCACGTCGAGAGTTCTAACACCGTGAAAAAGTATTACCTTAAAAGAGCTAAACTTTGCTCAAGTGCTAAACGATTACATCCAAAACAACAACATCCAGGAGGTAAGACTACAAGAGAAACCGAAAATAAAATATAAGCGCAAAAAGAAAACGGACAACTTAACAATGTAATGCGTAAAATATGAGATAGCACCCAAAGCAATAACATAAAAACCATCTTCTATCGTTTTCCAGCTGGAACATTAGCCGAGTTTGGGCACTATGTTACAGTAAACTGAGGGGTCCAGACCTACAAAATCATGAAGCAACTAAATCCGGTGTTTCGGCCTCCACGGATTCCAAAGCAGAATGTACTTTTCCCACCCAGTTGTCTAACCGATCCCGTAAAGATTTGATCTGGGGGATGCCCAAAACTCTTGGTTGAACCCAGGAAACATGGACTGCTCCGTCAACTTGATCAATTATTCCCTCGATTAAATGAACCTACAATGTCATAAATGGAGTCAAATTTCACAATATGTTTAAGACCTTCAATACTACTACAATAGCAAGGGCCAAATTTCAGAAGCAGGCATAAGATATCAACAATGCCATACCACTGTGCACGAGGGCATGTGTGTGAACATTCAAAGAAATATCAGTCCAAGCAATATAAAAGGAGGTTGAACAGATGAGTGAGTGAGGAAGGGAGAGAGGAAGGGAAAGAGAGATAGAAACAAGACAAACGATTGTGACAACATTGTAGTCATGATTCCCGTTGAAAACAAAATGCTAAAACTCTGATATTTTCTACAAGAATTATTGCTCAAATCTGAGAGGAAAAACAAGCTTTCAACCTAACCCTGCAAAGTACAGGAAAAAGGACCTTATAAAAAGCATTATTTGAGGAAAGCAGGATGTAAATTATATGAGGCATGAAGGATAATATAGTATACAACCAAGTGACTCAAGCTTGCTGCCTTCACATTGTAGGGGAACATTAGTACTATCATCATACCCTACTTTCAAGCTTTCTCTACATAGTACATTCCATAAGGAAATGAAGGGGCAAGAAGAAGCAAAATAATCAGCAGTAATCAAGATGAACAGTTGGTATTAGCTTCACATATGTGCAGGAGTTAAAAAGGATGCCAAAATAAATGTTTTCCAAGATAATGACAGAATATATGTTCTCTGCATGACCAGTAAACTTACAGAAAGGCTCTTCATGAGGAGATATTCCACGTCTTCCACAGAAAGTTTAGTTCGTTCAGCAATAACACTTATTGGAATAGTTCTGTCCTCAGATGGTCGACTGCACATAAACGGGAATCTTACTAAATCTGCAACACTAATTTTTAATTGCACTAAGAAACAGTCCAACATACCTGAAAATAATTTCCATCAGACACAAGATGTTAATCTTCTCCAAAAGCTTTTTCTCATTCTGTACCAATGCTGGTTGAGAACTCAGAGCAGCTCTATGAACATTACATAATTCTTGATAACGTACTAAATCACCAGCGTTAAATGCTTCGAGAATGTAGTAGAGCCACTCAACCTTGGTCCCCAGAAGACTCTTGATCTGTAGGAGTAAAAAATGTTACAACCATATGAAGTGCAAACAGCCGAGAAAGATCTTTTCGTATATAAACAGAATTCAGCCAAATATTCATAATCCATTATTCTCTTTCTTTCTTAAGACTTGAATGTCGTATTAGATAAGTGGCCAGGCACTGAGCCTGAGGCTGTTATAGTTCAGGACAGGAAGGTATGGGAATATATTTGAAGAAAGATGCCAGGATTTTAGATAAAATATTGGAATCATAAGAGAGGACGGACATCCTAAAGTGGTCTGGGACCACATAATGCTGATAAACAAAAATGAAGAACCAAGGGTGTCAACAAGTGGTTTTCTCAAAATAAAAATATGACAACGGAGATGGTATGCACTTTGACAGGATATATTCAATTCTGGTTTCTCAATGGGTCTGTTAATCCACAGCCTATTGCATCAGGTATTATCAAGCCGTACATGAATGAGAAGATCTCAAAGCTACTACCAAACATAGAAACACAAGATACGTCTAAGAAGCCAATCTAAAATTTCCTCTTAATGCTCATTTCACAAGACTTCACACTTTTTCTGTTAGAATGGCATTCAGCTCAGCAAATCCAAAGCTTTCATGAGTTCATAACAATCCCAAGCATTAGAAGTTCAAAAAAAAGTCAAAAGTTGGTATCAACACTTTTATCGTTGTATCTAGATATAGGAAACTCAACACTGCATGACCAAAAGTTCTAGTTGCACCCTTTATGATTCATTGACCGCAAAAATGGAAGGAAATGTCAAGAAAAATAGCCTCCATAACTAACTTATACTCCCAGGATGACTACTAATTTACTTTAACATAATAAAGAAGGACAAAAAAAAAAGAACTAGTAACTAAACCAAAAGGAAAAGAACTATGATGAAAAAACCAATTCACTTGGAGCCGCTAATAAAGAAGAAGCTAATGGTTATAACTATATCAAATCTTTCAAAAAACAAACTCAAAACACCTCAAGACCTCAACAATCTAGAGTTTCCTCAAAAATAGAAAAAGAAAATGGCACACACCAAAGAGAAAAAGATCAACATATGATCTTCATAGAAACACTAACATTGACAATAACTATCTTTTCAAATGTACAAAAAAAATGTCACAAACACTCTTGATCATTCGAAATCCAATGATAATGAGAGAAGATAAAATGAACTGAAGGAATGAATAGAATCGCATGTACTCACAATTGGATGGGCAAGAAGCTCTCCAAAATTGTAAATGTTCTCTCCAAGAAGTGCTGAAAGCGATAAGTCAAAAGCCAAATCCTGAAAGAAGCAAACATCCATTAGAAGGTAATTACAGCTTATCACTCAACCATATCTTTAGGGAAGAAAATAATGTAAGTAAAAGAAACTTCTGGACTTCCTCAAAAGCAAAATGAATTTAAGAAAGAAATCAGGAGAACACCATTTTTGGGCAACAGGAGGGTATTTTATTTGCCGAAGGAGGAAATTTTAAAGACTCAAACATGAAGACCAGAGCAGTATTGAAACATGAAAGTTCTCACCACCACTTCTCTTAGTTAACAAGAAGCAACCTAGATCAGAAATGAAGCACCTAAATGAATACAGTAGTTCTTAGTAACTGACCTACAGTTTATTTACAGCATACATATAACCCGTGACTCACTCATTTTAATCACATTGAGAAGGTCCTTTGACTGCGAGACTAAATCCATACACGTTAGAGTTAACATACAATCAATTTTAAAGAACCTAGTATGCTGCTATATTCCTCACCCCGATTAGGCCCTTTGATGTTTACGTAGAGAATGGGAAATGGATCATCTTTAGAACTATGCATTCTAATCTAATGTCTCCTTACAAATCAAGCAACCAGCTTAATAATACATTATACCAAGAGACTTCCAACTGAACTTAGAACAGAAATGCCTGGAAGATCCCAAAGTAACAGCACACACTGAACCATCAGTGGCAGTGACATAGTATATTATGACCGTAGAGGGATTGAAGAAAATCCAACAACAAAAAGCAAGAGGAATAACTAAATTGCACAAAGTTAATAACAACAGGGCAGGAACACTGAAAAATGTTACAGAGAAACTAAGTTGATCACTTACAAGCTTAAATGAATCAAACAAAGACTCCACTGATGTATAAGCCAGATAAAGAAGGGCACTTTTGTAGAACTCAGCAAACTCTTGACGCGCTTTGTAGTATTGAGATGAAACCCAATAGTAGCTAGCATAAACAGAAGGATCAATATCAGTCATACTATCAAGGGTACTCTTTCCCTCATCTAGAAGTTTCTTGCTCTCTTTTTGCTCCCCTTGCTCTAGCTTATACAAAGCCATCTGCATCTTAATATAAAGGATAGGCTCTTCTATCCTCAACTCTCTTGTATTACGAAGCTTTTCAATCACCCCATCTAAGTAGCTAATAGCTGCTTCTCTCTCAGAGTACTGCCTAGAAACTATGACAGCAAAATGTGCAAGCTTGAGAAGATTGATCTTCGTCTCAAAGTCGGTGATGAAATTATGATACAACTGTATCAGAGCATCCCCTGCCTGAACTTCAAAAGAAAGAATAGGAAAATATATCAGTTAATATGTATAATAAACTTCCCTTAGACATAGGAAGGAAATATGAACGGAACGAAGAAATAAGAAACACATCAAGAAGACTTTTAGAAATCATCAGGTAACCATTGCGCTTAATTTTCTTGCTACATATTCCAACTAATAACAATTTACACACCAGGACTCTTAATTTTACCCTACTATGACAAAGAAAGGGTTTGATGCAATAACCATTCAACTGCTACATTCTTTCCAAGCCCTAATCCCATACTATTGGCCTAAAAACCTGGTTTTTCCCAAAGCTGAGACTTCCAGCAACTCATTGGTGTATATTACTCCAGGAAGTTTCAAACTTAATACAATTACAAAAAATTCTAACATCCAGCCTGAATCTCAAAGCTATTGCGGAGACCCCAAACTTCAATACCTGAGAACACTTAATAAGCTTCCTTTTTACTCCAAAAAGTTTCAAATTTTATACAAATTACATAAAAGAAGACATCAAGAAAGCTTGAATCTCACCACCAATGCTGAAAACCCCCACTCATCGAAAAGCGGCACATAAATAAGATGCCAAAAGACCAAAACTTCCCCGAGAAACCCCATTTACACATTCTTCATAAACCCAGCTCGTTCTCAAACTAAAACCATATCACTCCCGGACCAAACAACTTTCCCAATCCCTAAACCTAACCCCCGCAAACCCCAAAAAGAAAAGATATTTTTTTCTTCAAAAAATCTCAAATCAGAGGCACGAGCCAAAAATTAAAAATCAATCAAGAAAACAACAAACACAAAATTCAGCGGTAATCATGTAGAATTACAATGAAATGAAGTAGGACCTGAAAGACGGCAAGGGCGACGAACTGCTCGAGCTTCTGAGTGAGCTGGTGCCATAGCTTGCGCTGATACAGATCTGCGAGGGTATTGTACCAGTCAGAAAGTTCAGGGTGGGAATTCCGGAGAGAATCCAAGTACTGTAGTGCCGCCATCGCCGATGACTTGAGGACGAGGCCAGATGGGTTCGATTCTTCTTCTTTACTTGTTTTTTCGAATATTTATAGGAGCTGCGATGGATTTATAGGGGATGCGTACTACGAGAATGGGATGTGTTTTCATATTTTAAGTTGGAATTAGTAATTTATAAAAATAATTTTTAAAGAATATAGGACCTGTTTGTTATTATGTGATTTTGAAAATATATTTTGAGAAAATAATTTTTTTAATATAAATATTGTATTATAAATGAAGAAAATGTACAACTGTATAATAATATTATATTAAAAGTGATAAAAATATATTATAAATAAGTATTAAATTGACTGTGAAAACAGAAAATGAAACTGAAACACAAATAAAACTAATGACACCAAAACCAAAATACAAATAAAACTAATTAAAACGAACAGGGCTTCACGGATCCTCACGTTTTTGGGTTTAAGTCTAAACCCAAATTTTATACCGATTTGAATTCCACCTACCGGACCCATTCAGATTTCATTACAGGTTATGAACTACTTAAATTTTTTTTTTGTAATTTGTTTCCATGTTATCAGAAAAACAAGAAAGCAAGAAATGAGGCTTTGTATGTTGGAAGAGAAAATATACAAAGTAATAATTTTCTGTTTGTTTAGAATAGTGCGCATTCTCGTTAATTAAACCACGTTAAATTACTGTATTTTCTATTTCTGTTTTCAATTTCATTGTAGTATTCTTGTGGAATATTTCTTCCAACAAGTGATTTAAAAATTCTGAGGGTGTTTTTCTTAATAGGTGATATCAGATCCAGTAATCAAAAAAGAAAGATCAGAGTCAGAATCAGAAAGGAAAAAGGAAGGAGACGGAGAAGGAACAATCAGAAGCCGTTTGGTCGATTGCCGCACCAAGCTTTGAGGGTGTTGCGTGGAGATTTTTGCAAAGAAAATTGAAGTTAAGTGTTCGCCGTTCTAGTGAGAAATCAGCCAATCAGGTTTGATGGAAAAGAAAGCCATCCGTGTTTTGGTTTGATGCGAAGGGTTTCAAGTCGTGAATAAAAGTATTCAATTTTGTTTAATTCAAATTTTGTTGTGGGTGAGCTTAATTTGGAAGATAAAGAGAGAGAAAACTTTGGTTGATTGTTTTTGCCGCTCACAAGGATTGGGTTAAATTAGGGCCTGTTCTTTTGAATCATGGTTTCAAACCAAATTGGTTTGAGACCAAAGAAACAAAGTTCTTAAAACAAGTTTTAAACTTCTCGTCCACCACCACCTACTCCGCCGCCTCACCACCATCGCCGAAATCCAAATCTTCTTCTTCTTTTTCTTTTACTTCTTCTTCTTCTTCTTCTTCGAAATCCAAATCCAAATTCTCTGTTCAAAGAAGAAGAAGAATAAGACTTTTTTTTTGTGGGTAACCCAGGTCAAAGCAAGCGACTTTTTAGTGAGAGATGGTAGCTTCAAAATTGTGTTTGATTATCGAATTCAAGGCACTTGCTTCAGTTTTGCTTGTGTTGAGGTAAGGTTGCGATCAAATATCAGTGGGTTAGTATTTTTTGATCCGACTAGTTTTTTGATCCTTTAGAGATGTCTGGAAAAATGTTTGAGACTCCACTCTTTGATGGGAAGATGGATTTTACGATGTGGCAGAATCTTGATCAAGATGTACTAGTGAGGGATAATCTTGATCAAGCACTTGAAGATAAGAAACTAGAAGGAATGAGTGATAGAAATTGGGATATGATGAAGAAGGAGGCAGTTAGTACGATTCGACTTGCACTTGCTCCAGACATTAGAATAGTGTTCTAAGGAGAAGACACCAAAGAGGATCTGGGGCAAGTTGGAGAGCATATATGCGTCGAAGTCATTAACGAACAGATTGTGAATGAAGATGGACTTATACACTTTAAAGATGAATGAATGAAGGAATTTTCATGATCATGTGAATGTGTTCAATCAACTAGTATGCCGACTTCAAAACACAAGAGAGGAAGTCGAAGACGAAGAGCAAGCTTTATTGTTGCTGTATTCTTTGTCGTTATCTTATACCAGTTGTGCAAACAATGCTTGTTGGGAGAACAAGTTTAACACTTGATGATGTGGTTACACAGCTGAGGGAGAATGAGAAAATTATGGGAAAGAATACTACGCCTGGGGTTGATGAAGCACTAGCTATTGCAGAGAGTTCGAATCAAAGGAGAAGTCGTTCGCGAGGGAGGAGTGACATTCGTAGAAGATCTCGAGCAAGAGACTACAATAATATGGAGTGTTATTACTGTGGGGAGAAAGGTCATTCCAATACACTTGCCCTGTCATGAAAGAAGACTTGAAGAGTTTGAAGGAGATGAAGAGTGAGGGAAAAGAGAAGATAGACGATTAAGCAAGCACAAATATTGTGCATCATGATGATGATGATGTGATAATGAAGGATATTGAGTCAAGCAACTCAGGTTGGGTGATGGATTGTGTAGCGTTTGCGTACATATGGAGAGACAGATCTTGTTTTGATACTTTGCAGGCTGATGGAGATTTGGGATACATCGTTGTGGGGAATGGTAAGAAGATGAAGATTGAGGGTGTTGGTACCACACTTCTCAAGACTGTGAGAAAATTGACTGAGATGAAATATGTGCCAACATGTGCGGATGACATAATTTCGTTGGGAAGATTATGTTCTCGCAGGTACAAATTCACTGGTGATGGAAGTTTCTGCAAATTATTCAAAGGAAATGAGTTGATGTTGTAAGAAGCGAGGACTAATCATCACAACTTTTATGCTAGTGATTCGAAAAATGGGTCTTGTGCAGAGTTTGGTATTCAAAATGAGGAGTTGAAGCCGAAGAAGGACAAACAAGTCTCATTTTCTGATGATATTATTGTACATAGGACTTTGAGTCGATGGAGGATTTGTTATGGTATCTCCTTAAATTCCTAATACAATTAGTATTTGGTTAAACTTTCTAATTCTGAATAAATTAGGAAACTAAGCCCAGTAGGATTTCTGTAGTTTTATTATAAATAGACGTTATTTGTAATAGACTAGGGTAGAAGAGCAGAATGCAGTAAACAAATCTCATCGTAGACAGAGAAAGTGCTAGAGAGAACTGTAGAAGAAGGGTTAGAATAGAATAGAGGACAAAGGGGCTTTGTATGTTGGGAGATAAAACATATAAAGTACAACTTTTCTATTATGTAATTCTCTATTTGTTTGGAATAATGCATATTCCCGTTGATTAAACCACGTTAAATTACTGTATTTTCTTTTCTGTTTTCAATTTCGCTGCAGGGTTATTGTTAGAATATTTCTTCCAACAAGTGGTTTAAAGATCCTAAGGGTGTTTTTCCTAACATCACTTTCCCGTAAATATAGTAAATTTTTATATGTTTGAAAATGACTGATTATTGACTATAATCCCTTCAAACGAACCAATAAGCCATTGAGGCCTTTTATAAATTAACTATATAATCGCATAGACTAAATTTAATGGTTGAATCATTCCTTGGACGGACTATAGTTTTCCAATCACTTAATAACCTATTTTAGTATCGAGCCAATTCATTAATTTTCTTATTTTCTTTAAGGCGAAAATAGAATAGGTGGTTTGCTTTTTCTCTGTGCTCTCTCTCTTCTGTTTGTTTATGGGGTATTCATACTACCTCTGATCAAAGACGATACGACAGGAACTTTGGCACGCCAGCTACATACGGGAATCGAACTAATGGCTGTGGACAAGGTTGTTAAACTCGTATATTGGCCTAAACTCGTTTGGGGTCTAGAACCGAAATCGTAGAATCGAATCGTAGAATCGGATCTAGACTCGAAAAATAGGTTTCAAGTGTATAATTAATTCTAATAGTTTTCTCAATCACAATACATACACAAATTTAACTATACTTTTTTTTTTTTAGAAAAGGTAAATGATTTCATTCCCCGAAAAATACCGGGTCAAACCCGCAAGATCAACAATACAACAGTTCAGTAATACATCAAAATAGGGGCATACCCCTAATAAGAAGCTTTACATTCAAAATTAGCCTCACTAGCTACAAAGGAGCTAACAAAGGCTATGTTTCAAATTTTCCAGCCATCTAATGTCTTCAAAGCAACACAAAATACCTGAATTTTCTCCACCTAGTTCAGCCAAGGAAAGCACAAAGCTCACTCCAACAAAACCAGCTATCAAAAATTCAGCACTGCCCTCAAATTTCCATCATTGTCTAGTTTGAAACACTAGTTTCCAGCACTCAAAACAGGGCAACCCAAAGAATTCAGTCAACCCAAATCCATCATTTGAAACACTAGTTTCCAGCACTCAAAACAGGGCAAACATCTAATCTCTACATCATTAAAGAACCCAAAATAGAACATGCATTCTGCATTTAATCCCAAATCCAGCAACATCCAATCCAGATTTACGCACATAGAGATTGCACATTAAGTTTCCAGAAATAACCGAGGCACAGGGGAAACATATGTAAGTTCCATATCTAATTTAGATTCGTAGTGAGATGAACATTGACAGAGGCAGTGCTTCTGTCCTCTAAGCTACAAGTAATGGTGAACTAGAATCTTCAATCTTTGCCACAAAGCACAAGATTATCTGCAAAATTAGGATTTGAGTAAGATCATACCAATTCCAGCAAACAAGATTTATGGACAAAATGGTACACATAAGACCCTGCATAAACCATCTGTGGGCATTCTAGTCTCTCATATTTCACTGTCTAGTTCTCGAAACAGGCTGAATTGCATTAACTTCCTTCAAAAATTTTAGCGGCCCGACGTCTCCCTGATATAGAAATAATATTTAGATTACACTATCATGTTTGCTGATATTGCAGTCCTACAACACCAATAAGTTCACCACAGAACCAACATGTGTTCTCTTCTCAAAAGTGCAATACTAATAAGGAACATATCCAGAATAAATGAGCAAATGAAAGAAAAGCTTAGCCCAGTCCAAGATAGAAAATTTGATAGAAGGCCTTAAAACAGATGTATAAGCAACTGATTTTGAATACGGCGAATCCTGTGCACATGAAGAAAAGCATACAAACAGGGAAGATGAAAATACTATTGCTGCTACCTCTATATGTCTAAGGAACTAAGAAGTTATCATGATTTTTCATTCATTCCTGAAAATGCTTCTGTTCATGAATGTGGTGATGCAGGAGAAGAAATGAACCAAAATAGAAGGCATACAAAGCAACAACACATCGAGCATGTTAACTAATCCTCGCCGGTCACGTCTCTGTGGGTCTCTTTGTCGGCGGTTGGCGGTCGGCAGTCAACACCTTCGGCTGAATCGGCTCTCTCTGTTTCCAATTTCCCTTCCCCGATTAGAGCTCCTGAGTCCTGAGGCTGAATCTGATAAGCACACTTGACTAGGGCAGCAACAAAACCGTGAAAATAAAAATTTTGGCTGGTTTGGGCCAAAATTGGCCCAATTACTTTTGAAAAAAATAATTCCAGCAGTGGCCCAATCTGTAAAATATGCAGCCCAGTCACATTTTGTTGAACTCGGCTGGACTCATAAACTCGTCCGAGTCTACCGAGTCTGGACCGAGTTCAGCCATTTTATGAAATTCCAACGAGTCTAACTCGATTCAGGCGAGTGGACTCGTAGACTCGGGCGAGTCTACGAGTCCAGCAGCGAGTTTGACAACACAGCCTGTGGATGTGGGTATCCTCTTCTACTAATGATATTCTTGTAAGGGACATTGACAGGCTTCATTCCTAGCATCCATGCTACTATTTATTTATAAAGGCTGCTTGTAGCCCTTTTCACGACTCGGCACTGTATTAATGGCGTTAAATATCGTTCAACAACATTTGAGATACAAAAGTTGGAGATACCATTCACTGATACTCTTGATCTATTCTCGTTGCTCCAAACTGAGCCAACAAGTTTGGACAGTCAGCCTTTTCCCAAAAGTTGAAATATTTCCGAGAGAAGGAGAAAGAGTCATTAGGATTCCTCGCCATGATTGTCCTCATGATATGGGATCTACTAATAAAGAATGGTTTAAAAGAAAAGGGGATTTTTTATTTAGAGGAATTCATCTGTAGAATCCTTGGAGAGACAGAGATGAGTGAAGATGAGTGGGGAGGAAGGGAAAGGGCCGACTGGGGGAAAAAAAGAAGGAAGAAGGGTTAGTTAATAGGCCTAAAGACAAAAATGCCCTTAAAAAATGGTCTGTTAGTGACTTAACGGACGATTTTAACAATGTGACTAATACAGTGCAAGAATGAAAGTATGATGACTACGAAAACAATTAAAAAAGTATAATAACTAAAACGTGAATATTTGCAAAGTATAGTGACCAAATTTCAAACTTACCCAATTAGTAGTAACTGCAAAATTGGTAAACCGAAATGGGAAACTGCTAGTCCCAATTTTCTTGTTTCTAATTTTTCAGTTTTCATGAACTCCCCCAAAATGAGAAAATGCTTTATGTCCTCAATGAATGAATTCCTAAAGAACCCACCATTGAGGCTGATTAAGTTACTAAAGATGCATATTGGAAACATTTAGATGATTCTAAAACTAGTGTATTATGGGCTGTACTTTTCGTTTTGGTTTTGGTTTCAACAGTAAATTTAATATATTATAATCAGTTTTCATCATTTTCAATACAAATTTTTATTATTTAGCTATACCTTTTTATATTTCTAATACACTTTTTACATTATAAAATTATTTTTCAAAAACATAATTTCAAAACAATAAAAAAGAACAGGCTCTATTGACTTTAATATATGAGTTCTGAACTTCATAAACAAAATGAGGAAATCACAACTTTCATGATACTCATGCATCAACATTGTATCACAAAAGGGCGAGAAATGAGAGACGTGATATCTCTCAAGAGTTTTTCATTACAAAATGGCAGAGGAATTATGAGTATCATCTCACGTGTTGAAGATGATAGGCTAGCTTAAAAGATAGATAAACTAAAATGTTTGCTCATACATGAATTATGCGTTGGGTTGATTCTTGATAAAATGGTTCTGAACAAGTACAATTTTATATAGGTCGATCTCTTCTCACCTAATGTCTTTCTCCGGTGGAAGTTTAAATTTAACCAAGAAAATTGTCTGTCAGAGCTCCGAGGTGAATCAAGAAATAGGGGATGACCCCATGGAGATTGAAGAGTTTGAGTTGAATAAAGAAATGGGGGTTGTACCCATGGATATAGACAACTACCATGAAGATGCCGTCAACTTAAACTGTTCTGCATTATCAGTGGCTTGCTTCCAGTTCTGGTTATGGTATATCTATCAATTTAACTAACAAAGACTAGTACTTGCAAAAAAAAAAAATTATCTACTTGTGCCAAAGAAAATAACTAGTACACTTTTTGAATGGAATCCCTTTTTAATAATACCAGGAAGGTGCAAGGATTGAGTAATAACCATAATCCTAATGGCATGCTTATAGGGCTGAGAACAAACACGAACAAGCTCGTGCTCAACTTGATAAAAATGATCATAAACATGATTTTTAGGTTCGATAATAAACGAACACGAACAAGGTGTTGAAAGCTTGTTAACATTCGTGAACAGACTCGATTAAAATATTAACTATATAATATATAAATTAAGCATATACAACATTAAAACTTTAAATAATATAAATAATTGAATCTTTGTAAATATTTATATGTACATAGATATCAATATATGAGTTTAAATTAAATTTTAATTTTTATGTAAGTTGATATACTATATTAAATTAACTAAATATTACAATTTTTTGTTATTTAATGCGAGATAAAACGCACACGAATGTTTACGAACAAGATTTTAGTCTCGATAATAAAATGAACAACAAATGAACATGTCAAAACTCAGCTCGACTTGGCTCGTTATCATCCCTACATGCTTAGCATGATCAAGTAGTTTCAAGTTTCAAGCTTTGGAACAGTTCAGGATGAGACCTCCCTTATGTGTAATAAGTATAATAAAGTGTTGTCAAACCAAACATACAACCATTTTAAGGCCATGTTTGGTAACATGACTTGAGTTTGGGGTTGGATCAAAATTTCAAATCCAAGTTTAAACCAAAGTTTGAGATTGCGTTTGGTATCTCAACTTAAGTTTAATTACCAAACAAGGTTCTGGATCATGATTTAAATATAAATTTGAGTTATTGTTGGGCAACATGCTTTAGACTAAAATTTAAAATATAATTAATAATTTAGGTAAAATCAAATGGTTAATCTTTTTTACTTTAAATTAATTAAGAATTAAAAACTTATTTCCTTTTATTTTAAAAATCATAATAATTATTATTTTTTGTTTTACAAATCATAATCTTCTAATATCATTACTTTCCTTTTCTTTTACAAAATTACAATCTTTTACCATTTACCAATCATAATTATGATTATTTTTATTATTACTTTAATTTCCATTTCCTTAAGTATGCCCAACCACCCCCGCCGCACTTCCATCGTCACACCACCACCACCACTGAGTTCCATCATCAAGCTAAACATATTCATAGAGAAAAACACATCAAAAAACATATCTAAATCAAGAAAGAGCATATATTCATAACAGATTTTCAATTCTCAAGCGAACAAAAAAAAAAAAGAAAGAAATATGAACCCTAGAACCACGAACAAAGAGGGACAAACTACAATAACGGTGGTCCAAACTCGAGACATCTATCTAATGGGATGTGCAATCCGATTTGTCCGTCTGTAGATGAAAATTGTAGATAAGGCGGGCGATGGTGATGCGTTCTTCATGGGATTTTAACGGGCGACGGATAGATGGTTGAAGCGGCACGAGAGAGGTGATAGAATTGACGGCCATAGAAATAGGTGATGAAGTCGACACGAGAGAGAGGTGATAGAGGAGGAGAAAGCGACGAGAGGGGAGAGGAGTAGGAGGAGGTGGCGAGAGAGGAGATGGAGTAGGAGGAGGTGGTAAGAGAGGAGATGGAGGAGGAGGAGGTTGTGGAAGCGGCGAGAGTGTGATGGAGGAGAAGGCGATAGCTACAAGGAGGGGGTTATGGAGGAGAGAACAATGCGCATAGGAGATAGATGAATGTTAGGGTTAGTTGGAATAGTTAATTGGAGTAAATTTAAATAGTGAATATGAAGTTGAGGTTTGGGTTTGGGTTTGAATTTGAGAAAAATTGGCTCAAATCATCACTTGGACTTAGATTTGGGCAAACCCACTTGCCAAACAAATGTTTGGCTGGAGCCCCACAAAATTGGCTCCAAATTATGATCTAAGTCATGATACCAAACATGCCCTAAGTTATAGCGTTGCCATATATTTGGATGCATGAACTATTGAATTTATTCCAATGGCTCGGAGAAGTCTCGTGTCCAGGTTATCGGGGTCTCAGGCTAATCTGTAGACCACCTTCACAGATTGAATGCCACTCCAACCACCCACTAACTGTACTGTAAGTCTTCCTAACTTCTCAGCAAGAACAACATAAGGAGCCAACTCAGACAGTACCTCAATTGGAACCATGGGAGCATTCACGGCTGTTGCAGCAAGTTCGCATTCAATGCACCTACTACAGACTCATCTATTTCAACTGCAACGCCTTCCTGAAGAACAATATAGATAATCAAAACCACATAATACATAATCACCACTGCTCATTCACTGAAAGGGAATTCATACATGTGCTTCCTTTGTGCTTGCTCCAAGATGTGGGGTGACAATCACATTCTCATGTTGCACTAATTTACTATCATTTGTTGGGGGCTCTTCCGTGAACATATCAAGCACTGCTTGTTACATTAATTCCAAGACAAAAAGGAAATCGCCCCGTTTAATCGACATAAACTCATGACACTTGTGGAAAGTATTGAAGGCCGAAGAGCATACCTGTGCAACAGTTCCATCGTCAAGGGGTCTAACTAATGCATCTTCATCAATGACACCACCCTTGGCAACGTTTATATTACAAACTTCCTTCTTCATCTTTGCAAAAGTATCTATATTACTTAAAAGTAAGTACTTGAAGAGAGTAATATATACTCTGGGCAAAGGTTCATTAATGTTTTGCCCAAAGGCTAAATAATCACTAATATTTTTTTGGTCCACATAAGCTCCCAGCATTATAAAATAGGGCTAATTTAGACCCTTTACGTGCAAGGGCATTAGGAGTGGGCATGGTTTAGTCCAATTCGAAAATCGAACCGAATTCGAATTTACTGAATTCGAATAACCCAATTTTAATTCAGTATTCGAATTAGGATTGGTTTGAAACCGAATTCGAATTATGAATTCGGTTTTAGAATTGGTTTTCGAATTTGGTATCCAACTCGAAAACCGATTCGAAAATCGAATTGGGATATATGATTTATATTTTTTTTAATTTTATACTTCTCATTTTACTCTTCCTATTTCCTTCTTCCATCTTTCTTTCATTTTTTTCTATTAGTCATCAAGTTTTTGGGAGAAGGTTGGTGGTGTTGGTTGTTGTTGTTGGATGGTGGAGGTTGTGGATCTGGGAAGGGGTGACAATAGTGGATCTAGAACTGGACGGTGCTTCTTCTCTTAATCTATTTTCTTTCTTCTCTTCATTATCTTTCTTTCTTTACTCTTCCTATTTCCTTCTCCCATCTCTCTTTCATTTTCTTCAAAGCCTTACTGTATTAAACTATTAATTCTAGAAACAAATTTGTGAATTTGGTTTTCACGGTCCAAACCAAATTCGAATTACGAATTCGATTTGGTTTCTTCAATTTTAAAACGAATTAGGTTCGGTTTTCGAATTGGCCAAAAAAATTTAAAATTCGAGGAAACCAATTCGAGGAAACCACAATTCGAGGAAACCAATTCGTGCCCACCCCTAAAGGGCACTTTAACGGAGAGGGGCACATTTGGCCCATTTTATAAAAATTATGAGTGTAATTGGATAACTAATAACGTTATGGGCTTATTTGGACACATCATATAACATCAGTGGCTTATTTGGATCCAAAATAACATTAGGAGCTTATATGACCCTACAGTAAAACTTTAGGGCCTAAAATGAACATTTTCCCTATATACTCTCTTCAAGTACTTCAAGTATTTATTTCATTTGAAGCATTTGAAGTACTTGAAGACAGTAATATATATACTCTCCTCGGGTAATTCAAGTATCTATATTCCTTTGAAGTACTTGAAGAGAGTAATATATATTCCCTCTTCAAGTACTTCAAATATCTGTACTACTCTCTTCAATTAGATACTTGAAGAGAGTAATATATTTACTATGTTAAAGTGTCTATTATATTGGTGAACAATATCCGTGGGCACTGTTCACAGGTATTACGGAAAAAAAAAATTCATTCAAGATTTCAAGTATATAATATTGGTGAACACTATTCGTGGGTACTGTTCACGAGTTTTTTTTTTTAAAATATAAATTTTAAAAAGACTATTCAAGATACTTGAAGAAAGTATCCGTAATACACTCTTCAATTATCTAATATTGGAGTATCCGTAATACACCCGCGATTGTTCATTGTTATTTAGAAAAAAGAGAAAAAAGGACACAATAACAACAAATGTGAGAGACACACGTCTGTCAACTTCTATGGAAATGGGTGTATCATAGAAGTTTTTGCGATGAATATATATCACGTAAGTTACTATAAAAAATTGTGATTAGTTAACACGATTATTGTTACTGTTTGTCCAAAATGAATAAGAAGCTTTTTAAGGTAACTTGGGGGAGTGGTCCCTCCATGCTCCATAGCTGTGTGCCTATCCTTGGCAACTAAAGTTATCTTTAGTATTACTAGTATTTAGTAATGTTCGTTTTATAGTTTCCTAACAAAATCATGACAACAACATTACAGGACCAACCCCACTAATAAAGAACGAGTTAGTGACCCATCGGTTGTGACGCATAGTAAGCCATCCAAATGTTGAGGGTTTGATACATATCTCTATCAATTCTGCCTATTTAGAATGCAAATTGGCAGAAGGCTCCCCACGTCGTTCTTTTCTTCCCATATACTTTGAAATATAATGATGCATTCAAAAATATAAAAACCCCACCAATAAAACCAATCCAAACAATGATAATAATATTATGGGTGCTATGTTTCAATCAATACATTGAGTGGCTCACTGTGTTTGAATCATTTCCACAAGACTTCCAAGCAAAGCAAAGCTTAAAACTGCACTCTATTTTCTACTATAACTTCCACTAACCACAAGAGAGTAACTATAGTGAAAGTTCACAACAGAAGAATGGTGAAGCAGAGGGCCTTATCCGTTTCTTTTGCTCTTCTTCTCTTGATTTTCTGCTCTTTTTCCTCGGCTCATTCTGCTGCAGCTGCTGCAGGCGAAGCTCGCGAGAGAGGACAGGAGAGGCAAGGGAGGCGGCAGAGGATTCCGAGGATGAATCATGGAAGCTTTCGGGGGCCGCACAAACATCTTGTTAACCCGACAGGTGAACTTCCATTTCAAGACTCTAAGTTGCCTCTATAGCTGCTGCTGCTTCTCATGGAAGATGAAGATAAACCGAGGACACAAGGGCAGGGTAGCTCTTGCTGGGTTAAGAGTTTCCAAGTGATCGAAGATGCATTGCCTACTTATCTTAGGTTTCATGTGAATTTGTTGTGGTTTAGCATATAAGATGATGTCTTTCAGTTTTTTGCAGTTGTAATCAAAACATGGATTTGAATCGATTTTAAGGGTATTGAAAATATGAAAATGTAAGTAAGTGTATTGAAAACGTAAAAAGTCTCCTGATCTCTCGCCAACCAACATACTACAAGTGGTGAAAACACTTCCACCCACACATGTTAAAAGTGATGATTTTGATGAGAAGCACCAACGCAAAGATGGGCAGGAATCTTGATAACAATGCATAAGAACAGAATCGCAGCTAAATAACCAAACTAATAAGTGAGGAAATTAACCTTATAAGCATCTGCAAAGAACCTCATCATAAACACTAAAGAGTAACTTTTCGTCTGGAGTATATACAGACAAATGGTGTGAGTTCCATCTTCTTATACATAATTTCGTATTTGGCAGAAAACAAGACAAGAAAATGCAGAAATGAAGAAGACAAAATACAGGAAAAAGTGTAGGCTTTCTGTGCGTGTGTCGAGCAAAAGATATCAATAATGTAATCCTACATTCCAGATTCTTCAAGCATCTTTAGGATGTTATGTTCAGGGGCACTGATGGATGGCAGAATAACACGACGGGAAGGAGGTCGAGGCCTGGTTCCAGTGCCCTCCGGTTCTGTGGCAGTCCCTTCTTGCATAACTGGCAGATCAGATCTCCTTGCTCCTGCAGATACTCGCTCCTTCCATATTCTTCCATCCTGAAAATTGCAGACACATCCATTTAGACCACATCCTACTTTACTGAACAGAACAAAAGCTATCACTTGGAAGAGAAATAAACTCAAACATTGATGAAACAAAGAAGTCATCCTCACTCCTTGATGTAAATGAATCATAATCTAGTCAGATTTACACTCTTGAAAATGCAGAACAATTACACTGGTTTGATTGAATCACTTAACAAAACAATTGATGATTCTTCATTTACTTCAGAATATAGTGTAACCTAATCAAAGAATAGCACTGAATTCTGGATAGAATCCTATTTTATAATTTGTCAAGCTAAGCTCAGGTACCGATTACTATCACGCTGAAACTATGTTCCTTTCTTCTAGAATAGCCATATGGTTCTAACTTTTACTCATCCAAATTATGGCTTTTCTTCAGGAAGCTTCATTGCAGATAACCACAAAGACAAACACCCCAACATGCCACTCGAGCTGCCAGGTGTGATCAGTATCTAAAACATCAATGGAGTTTAAATAATTGAAGAAAGATGTGAAAAGTAAGCAGACACACTTTGCAACCACAACAATCCCCGAAGTTCAGAGTCTTCAGGGGTGGTATCTACTTAAGTTAAATCAAGTTAAATCAAAATTCTCAAGTTAAATCAACACTACTATCATTTCATCTCAACAAACTATGTACTAAGCCTCCCAAAGCTCGAATAAAACAGCCATGTAACGAGCCCATGTATCTACTTCTTATAATCACAACAAGATAATTTGGCCATACATAGAGATGCAGCAAGCAACTTGAATTTCAGGGAGTCAAACAGACCACTTCTTTCATATACTTTTCTATTTTGATTTTAGTCTGTTTTGGGAAAGATAAAAGTGGGGCAATAACACTTATTCTTTCAACTACTTACTATATTGGTTAATCACAAAATCTGGAACTACAAAATACAAAAACATACATTAAGAATTGAAGGTTCTGGCAACGGGCATTGGATCGGGCGATCATTATCGAGCGGTTCAGTTGGATGTTCTACAGGCTTAAACTCAGCAGCAATTTCAATCCCATGGGGGGTTGCTGAGGTAGCTCCTGCAAGGGTAACTGCACCAGTCGCCTCAGAACTAGGGGGCAATACTTCCCTTTCATCCTACACAAAAAAAAAAGCAACAAACTTTAAAACACTTGCTACCAACAATAGATAGATGCTTTTCAATTAGTCCAAAAGAGGAATGAATCTGAAAAAAGGGGGAAAATAAATCCTACCCTTAAAACACAGATTTTCCCCTAATAGTTCAACAACTGAATTTCAAACTAGGTAGACCAACATTAACAACTGATACAAAATTTAAAAAATCAACCAGTTCAGACAGAAAAATGAGCCAATAACCAATTTCAAGAACCAATAAAACAAAATCAGAAACCCAAAAACAGAAAAGAAGCTAATTCAAAAATCAAAGAAGCCCAGATCATCAAAACCGTGTAGGAAACAAAATCACAGTCGATTGCGAGAAGGGTTTAACAAAAAAAGGCTTACAAGGGCACTCTGAGTCCGACGATGCCCAACTCTATTGACGGAAAATCTAGAGAAGATGCCAACCATTGCTCTTTTTTTTCCCGAGTTTTGACTTTCTTGAAGCTTAAACTGCAGCAAACCGAAGAGGGCTCCTCAACTCAAGTCTCAGAAAAACGAATTTGTCGTATAATTCAGAAACCACTGAAGCTGAAAGGGAGTGGACAAGGCCAAAACGCAAAAAGGGATGCTCAGCTGAGGTAACTTGGATCGTTGGTTTTTGTCCGGATTGCTTTTTGTAAGGATGGAATACTACAACAGTGCTGCCATTGATATATGTCTTGGAGTGGTGAATCAGAACATGGAAGTTGGAAGGATTCACCGAAAGTCAAACAGTGGAAAACGGGCGGCTTTGAGAGAAATGATTAAACAAAGATGGAATAACAGTGACCATTGGTTTAAATGCCACACGGAGATTGGTGGATTACGCATTTAGAAGGTTTTGGAATTTGGATACAAAGAGAACTTCGCAACAAAAGATAAGAGATTCGTTTTTTTTTTTTTTTTAATTTTAAAAATTATTTTTTCTTTAAATAAATAAGAGACTCTTTGAACCATCCTAGCCTAGTGTATTAGTGTGTCCATTTAGGGATAAAAAAAGGTGGAACTAATTTTTTCACCCCCCTCTAAAAAGGGTTTAAATTCGATGTCCACCTTCTCACGAAATTTTTTTTTTTTTTTTTTTCTTTCTTCTTCTCTTTAACGAACAAGAGACTTTTTGAACCGTTCTAATCTGGTGTATTAGCGTGTCCATTCAGGCTAAAAAAATTGGAACTAATTTTTGTACCCTCTCTAGGATGGGATTGAATACAATTTCCCCCTTTCTTTGTGTTGTCGCTTGTTCTTCTCATGAATAAAAAAAATAAAATAATTGTAAAATTATCAATTTATTTTTCCAACGTAAAATACAAAAGATGACAAAGAAAAAGAAGAACACAATATCTAATACCTTCTTCTAAGAAAGCACATATAAGCTTAGATATCAATACATCAGATCTGATGCGTTCATGAAATGTATCATTTATATGCGACTTTCAAAATGACATCGTTTTCGCTCATTTACAAATAAATGGCACAAATTTAAATATAATATGTAAATAAAATACCTAAGAGAGATTGTTTGCATACTTCGACAGGAGAGGAGCGTGCAAGGTTGTGGTCCGTGAATTGGATGAGTATTATTAGCTGCCCAACAATTGCGACCTACATACTATATAGTTGTTGAGTTGTCAAATTTATGGAGATATTAAACGTACCATCTTGTGGTTTCATAATTGATAACCTAACTTAATAATTAATTAATATTCAAGTTTAATTATCAGGTTTTTGTTTGATAAAAAGATAAATAGAAAAATTGTTTTAAATTTTATTTAGGACTCAATAATTTGTTTAAGTAATTATTTACAATTTTAAATTATTTGATTTTGACTCAACATTTAACTTATTGATTCATAACCATATGAAATTAATCGGAGTTCACAAATTAAAGGGACGTTTAGTTCGAGGGTTTTGAAATTGGGAAATGAAATGATATAAAAAAGTAATTGTTTGGTTTATAAGTTTAAAAATGAGAAGTCAAGAATCATATTCGCAAGGAAGATGTGTTTCAATTTAATACTGACTCTGTTTCACTTTATATGATGATTATATTCATGATCATGTGTATGAAGATTCGTTCGAAAATTCTCTCTTGAAACTTTTATCAGTAATTAATGAAGGATTTGTGATCATTAGTACGAGATTTGTTCAGTGTAATTGTGAGTTTTATAGTTCTACTATGTTTTTGTAAATTTACAGTTTAATAAATTAAGTATACTATTGTGGTTCAGATCAAAATGATTATCAGACCAAATCTTTTGTGCTTAGTTGTACGGACTGTTTTTTGATTTTCTATCAATCGTTATCAACAACTTCCAACATTTCTAACAACATTAGTGAAATTTTTTTAATTTTTAAAAGGAAAAATATGAATTTAGTTGTCTATGAAAATTAAAACTTAATATTTTTTATCTATAATTTATTTTATTTCTTGTCAAACCTTTGAGAATATTCTGCTTAACAACTTTGTCGGTTGGAAATAGAGAGTTTGGACAGATGAAGGGCCTCTTCTTTTACAAGTTTTAAAACTTGTTTTGAAAAGGTTTTAGACGTAATACTGCTTTAAAGAAACAATGTTTTCAAAAATGGTTTTTTTTTTTTTTTTTCTTTTCTTTAAACAAAAATCTCAACCCTCCACCCACCCCCTCGCCCTCCGCCTCCGCCTCCTCTCACCCTAGCACCACCATCACAAACCCAAATTAGCAACAACAACCCCTCATCCCAGCACCACCATCACAAGCCCATCACCACCGATGCAAAATATGCCAATTCCGATCCCAACACCGATAAAACCCAAACTCCTTCAATTTCCGACCCTTTTTGTCTCTTTCACCAATTTCCCATTTAATTTCTTAATTAATCTTCCTTTTTTGAAGGTATTGTAGCAATATATACCCAAGAGAATAGTCTTATCGCGTCTGCAATTGGTGTCTAAATGAGAAGGAAGACGCTATCGAAAAAAACTCATAATTCGTTCAATTCGTTGCCGTCAAACAAAAATTCAACCAGCACATGTGAGCAAGACGATGTGGCGGTGATAATCAAGACCAAGAAGAAGAGTACTAATCCTATTGGGGCGGCGGCAACGGCGGTGTGGGTGGGCGTGAAGAAGATCGGTGAATAGATTTTGGGGGGAAAAAAGAGGTTTTTAGTCATGTTGGTTGTAAATATAAATTAAAATTTCAAAATAAATTTTCTTTTAGCACATAACCAACAATTTGTCATTTAGAAAAATAAATAGAAATTTCAGAAACCATTTATAATTTGAAGAATTTAGGGATATTAGTAATATATATTTGTTAATGAATAAATATATGTATTGTTACTATTGTATCTCACACAATGCTTGGTGAAACTCCTACTTCGGATCATACAATAATCTTTAATTGAGATTTAAATTTAAATTGATGGGTGCAAACAGCATATTTGTGCCTGACAACCCCAAAAGTGCAATGCAACCAACCCTAAATATAATTGCAAAGTTATGGGTATGAAACATTGAACAATGCATACGCACAGATACAAACTTGCGATCACTAATAAGGTGTTAGTGAACAACCTTAAGGCTATATTCTCTTCCATTCTATTTCAGGAAAATCATCACTTTTTTTTCAAAAATTTTACACAAAGAAACAACATTATTTTTTTACTAAATTCACAATTTAAAATTTAAAATTTCCTCTAAATCCTCACTCACATAAATTTAAAAAATAACATAATCATTACACTTTTTTTTTCTCTTTCCTACACAAATTTCCAAAATAAATTCCCTCTAAAATAAATTTCTTCCATAACCATAAAATTTCCCATTCCAAATCACTAAGAAGTGTTCGTTTTGGGTTGTGGATACCGTTGTACGAGCATTTGATACTGGATATCTCACATGCAAACTTATTAAAAAAGTAATTATACGCCAGACAAATTGTGACATCTATTAAATTTCGCACAACACTTCAACAACGTGTTGTGTATGTAGACGATCAACTTTGTAGTAGTGGATAAAAACAACAAACTCAAATATTTTAATATAATTGATAAGTTCTAGCATGACTTTAATTATAAATATTAGTTAGTTTTATTTTGTTTCTTTAGTTTTTAGGAAGATCAATCAATTTTTACTTTTGTTTCGCGCACTTGAATCCTATAAGTGTCACTTTCAAATTTGCTGGTTTTGCACTATTGGTAGGCCTATGTTATCTTACAAGTAAGAGGAGGGTTCGTCCCCACCCTCATAACACTTCTAGATATTTTTTGTAAATTGAGTAGTTTTTATTAATAAAATCAAGTTGTTATTTATTTTTACCATTTGTACTCTTTTCTAGCGAGTGTGAATTTTAAAGTCCCATCGAGCTAAGGCTCTGTTCTCTTGTGGTTTTGGTAGAGGAAATTTTATTAGAGAAAAGTTTTTTGTTAGAAATTTTTTGAAGGGAAGTTTTTTTTGAGAAATTGTGTAGGTGAGAGATAAAAAAGTCTAATGATTGTGTTATTTTTTGAATTTATATGAATAGGTATTTAGAGGGAATTTTAAAATTTTAATTTTAAATTGTTGAAAAAGTGAAGTTGTTTCTTTGTGCAAAATTTTGAAAAAAAAAGTGATGATTCTCTACCAAAGCCACAAGAGAACAGAGCCTAAGCTTTATTTCCTCAACCTCTTTAAGGGTACTGGTCAGAGATGACAAAGCAACAGTGGCGGAAGTAGGTGTGGGTAGGGGTGATAACGAGCCGAGCCGAGCCGAGCCGAGTTTTGACGTGCTCATTTATTGTTCATTTATTTATCGAGCTTAAAATCTTGTTTATGTTCGTTTATTTATTAATCGAGCCGAGCCGAGCCGAGTTTTGACGTGTTTGTGTTCGTTTATTTATTAATCGAGCCGAGCCGAGCCGAGTTTTGACGTGTTTGTGTTCGTTTATTTATTAATCGAGCCGAGCCGAGCCGAGCTTGTTCATGTTCGTTCTCAGCCCTAAGTGTCATGCTCATTTATTTATAAGGAATTTTCCTCCCAAATCTTCTCTCATTTCTGATGTGAAATTGGGTGAAATTCACCTCAAAATTGTGAAATAAAATAAATTTGGCCTTGTGAAGATTCAAACCCTAGTTCCCTTGTTTCTTCTTTTGATGTCTTACCACTTCACCAAATTTATTTTCATGTTATATGTATGAATGATAAATTATATATGTATTTTATCCTTCTTAAAAATTATTTTTTCTTATCGAGCTGTTCACAAACGTAATCAAGCAGAGCTCCCTTTTGTTCATTTATTGTTCGTTTATTAATCGAGCCTAAAATTTTGTTCGTGTTCGTTTATTAATAAATAAACGATCTCAAACCGAGCTTTTAACGAGTCGATCCCGAGCTTGTTCGTGAACGTTCGTGTTCGTTCTCAGCCCTAGGTGTGGGCTTCAGGCTACAGCCCCCACCAAGCTCACAAATATTGTTAAGTAAGAATTACTATTCTAGCCTCAAATGTCAGCATTAACTCTCACAGCCCCCACAGTACTAACTCAAAGGCAAACCTTTTGTTGTCAATGGATTCTAGACACAATGTGAAGAACAATTGCAAAGTTTGGCTATAGTTTTCTTGAATTACAGAGTTGTCAAAAATAAGATTTATGTTAAATAAATTTTAATTAACCATTTAAATTATTTTACAATAATAAAAATTGAAAATTTTTTTTTCTCAAAAATGAAATATATACATTTCACCCATAGTAAAAAATAATTTTATTTTAATATTGAAAGGGGAATGGAGGGAGTATAAATTAGCCCCATAGAAAATTTTTTCTAGTTCCAACACTAAGAAGCAATATGCGAGTACGATACTTGCTGTGCATAATATTCTAGCCTACTTTCAAAGAACTATCAATGACAAATATATATCGTGAAAAGGGCATATGTGTGCCTGTACATACATACATATATACATACATGCATATATATATATATATATATATCATTAACACAATTATATATAGCGATTTTAAAGGCAACAAAGATTCTCCATTTAAATTATTTTATCATATTTTATTTAAAATAATGTCATTCACTATAAAATAAATTCAGTAAAACTACGTCATTTTAACAATTTGCACAAAATAAAATTTACGTCCAAGTTGTCCAAATTATTCTATCTATGTTATTAATATGAATAGTTGAATTTAAATTTTTTTTAATGAAACATATCTTTAATCAAATATGACTGAGTAACTTGGACCGAAAATCTATATTTATATGTAAAGGCATAACAATGGTGTGAAATATATCTGTGAGGGTGCTTATCAGGTTTTTCAATGCTGCCATCATTAACGGCACACTAACGGTTGTAGCTTCTCCTCTCTTGAATCAGATCTGAAAAAAAATTCGTATTGTAAAAAAAGAATATTCTCTGCAAGCATCCTTGATCTCTTTCAGAACATCTGAACAAGAAGACGAGTATGGGGGAAGGAATCTTAGCCATGATCCTAAGGGATTATTCAGATACATTAAAGGGAAAATCATATACTTATAAGGGTTCATGAATAAATATGAATTTAAATTATTAGCTCATCATCATCAACTTGCTTCCAGGAATGCAGTTTATGCAACTAATAATTTTCCCATAATCCCTGGTAGAGAAAAATATCGTACTTGTGCATGAGAATTAGCAAATATTTTCTCTCTCTATTCCAACTCCCTGAATACAAATCAACTATTTGAATGAATTATTTTTTGCATTCGGTTGAAGGTTTTGCATCATCTGTTATACTTTTATGTTATATAACTCTCATTTATATATTTTAATAACGCATTGTAATTATTATTTTTTATGTTATTTTTGTTACAATGATGTTCATCTTCATTCTACCTAATTTTAAGAATAAACTTTTTATTTTTTTCATCAATTTAATATTTTAATATAATTTCATAATATATTTTTTAAAAAAAATTAAAATAAATATACCTTTTCTACACGAAAAAAAGAAAAAGAAAAAGAAGTGAACCCTAATCAAAATTAGAATAAAAACCAATACTATTGGTGAAAATAATTAATTCACAAAAATTATTACGATGAATATTATTGATGAAAAAATTAGTATAAAAATAATATTTACAATGAGTTATTAAAATGTGCAACAAAGAAATATTACATATGATTCAAAGTCCGGTTACAAACTACTTTTGCCCAATGTTTTCAGAACCGGACTAGAGCATGAACCGGCTAGGCGAAAGGGTCGATGGGTCACTGGATCAATTGGGTCAAACTGGAGAAAAAATCCAGATGATATCATAATTTTTATATATATAGATTTAAATTATACATATATAATAATGTATAAAAAACTATATATCCAATTCATTTTATTTTCGAAAATCCAAACCTAAAAATGTGGAGTAGAATAGTAACTAGTTTTAGTATTTTATAATTTTTATTTTTTCGCATTTGTTTTTCAATTTAGATTAATTAAAATTTAAATTGGATACTAAGTAAGTGAACTTCATGGATCACTTTTGAAGTTTAATAATGTTATGATAATAACATATATTTAATAGAATACATTATCCATAAAATTACTTTGGTAGAATTGGTCATTCATAAAAGATTGACTCTTTTTTAACTTATAGGTCATGGGTTCAAAACCTCTCATTTTCACATTTTTAAACCTTAAAAGGGAAGAAATGCAAAAATTCGGTTCAAATGGGTCAATCTGGTTCCCGGGTCAACCCTGGTTTGATTGGGGTTGACCAGGTTTTTCGAAAGGCGGGTTAGGGTAGCAACCCGAGGTTCTCGGTTTAACCGGTCCGACCGGCCTGGCCGGTCCGGTTTTCACAACATTGCTTTTTCCGTTATATTAGAATGGTTCACTTTGATCAATGTAAAACATATTATGAGTGTTAGTGTACAACATTTAAAATAGTTAATTTGAGACCATTTATTTAATTTATATCCTTAATTATTAAATATGGACTAATTATGGACCATACATGATTATATTAGTAAAGGTATGGAAAGTAAAAAAAATTGAAAATGGACCTTTTATATTAGAACAAAAAATATTTTTCAAAGTGAACTCTTCTAATAGAACGGAGAGAGTATATTCTTTAATAGCGATTCTAAACGAATTTTTTCCATTAAAAATGATTTTTTATTCTGAAATTCCAAAAATAGGAAAAATTTTCGGGGAATTCCCAATCTAGTGAAACCTCGCTTTCTTAGAAAATTGGAATTTGTCTCAATTTGTGAAGAAAACGAATTTCAGAAATTCGTTTTCTTCACAAATTGGCCGAGGGAGTAAATTCAAAAGAAAGCGAAGTTGCTAACTTCGCTTTCTTTGGAAATTGGATTGTCTCAATTTATGAAGAAAACGAATTTCTAAAATTCGTTTTCTTTAGAGGGAGTAAATTCCAAAGAAAGCGAAGTTGGAAATTGGATTTTGTCTCAATTTCTGAAGAAAACGAATTTCCGAAATTCGTTTTCTGTAGAAATCGGCCGAGGGAGTAAATTCGTTTCCAAAGAGTTGCAGATTGTGCCCTCTCCTATGGAGTTGCAGATTCTGATCCCTCTGGAACCCTTTGTTGCATATTTCGCACACGAATCGATTCGTCGCCATCAGGGTCTTGGGAGACAAAGCTATCACTTCCGATTCAGGGTCTAATATATACCAAGAATTCATTTTCATCATCAAGAAAATCGAAACTTAAGCACTACAGAAAAAAAAAAAAAAAAAATGAAATCTTTACCTTGATTGCCTAGTAGATTTCTCTTCTTCTTCAGTGGCTGAGGTTGATTAGCTTGAGATTCATGATTCTGGGGTTCAAAGTACTGCTTCTATTGTAGTTGGTAAATATGGCTTCCTCCTCCATTGTTATCATTTCTGCTGACTGAAGATCCACTTGCTTCCTTAGAAGCAGAAGTCAAATTGGACATATTTTCCTCCAAAAGATACTGTGGTTGTTGATGTTGATGTTGTTGTTGCTGGACTAACAAACCTTTCATCATCTTCTTACATGAATCCAAGACTTTATAAGAATCTAATGTGTTGGCTTGCATCACGAGACACATAAATCTCAGGCTCTGTACTTCTCCAAATATAATCAAGAAAATATTACTTTTTTCTCAAAAATATTACACAAAGAAACAACATTATTTTTATAAAATCACAATTCAAATTTAAAAATTCCCTCTAAGTTCTCACTCACATAAATTCAAAAAAAAAATAATCAACACTTTTTTTTTTTCTCTTTCTACACAAATTTCCAAAAGAAATTCCCTCCAAAAAAATTCTTCCCTAACAAAAAAATTTCCTATCTATAGTACTAAGAGAACAAAGCCTCAGTTTCATGTTAGAGAAAAAGGCTAAATTAGTAGGTGAAAAACTGGACAAAGAGGAAGAGGGCAACAATCTGCAACTCTTAGGAAACGAATTTACTCCCTCACCGATTTCTAAAGAAAACGAATTTCGAAAATTTATTTTTTTCAGAAATTGAGACAAAATCCAATTTCCAAAGAAAGCAAAGTTTCCAACTTCGCTTTCTTTGGAATTTACTCCCTCTAAAGAAAACGAATTTTAGAAATTCGTTTTCTTCATAAATTGAGATAATCCAATTTCCAAAGAAAGCGAAGTTAGCAACTTCGCTTTCTTTTGAATTTACTCACTCAGCCGATTTGTGAAGAAAATGAATTTCTGAAATTCGTTTTCTTCACAAATTGAGACAAAATCCAATTTTCTAAGAAAGCGAGATTTCCAACTTCGCTTTCACTAAATTGGGAATTTCCCGAAAATTTTTCTTATTTTTGAAATTTCAAAATAAAAAATTATTTTTAATGGAAAAAATTCGATTCTAATTCTAAACACAAGCAAGTATAATAAAATCTGAAGTTATATAAATATCTTTCGATTGCCACCAGATCTCATCATTTAATAATGGCTAAATATCAAAATATCTATTGAAGCGTTAAAAGGTTAAAAATATCTCTAAATTTTTATAAAATTTCAAAATATCCTTTTTCACATGCACCTTTTTTTTTTTTTTTTCTTTTTTTGGAAATTAGACTCACGTGGCCCCATTTAGAATTTTCTCGTCCTTCCCAAGGGATTCTACCCCTCGTAATGCGGTTTCCCTCCTTTGCGTCATGCTGATGAGTTATCCCTTTCAAAAGCATTTTTGTCTGAAAATATCAAGCTAGTTTTGTCGTTTCATATAAGTTCAAGAGATAATTTGATATTTTCTGAACATATAAAAAGTACTTCGGGCTTGTTTGATTTACAAGTATTCGGGTGAAGGAAAGTAATATAATTTCTCAATATTAAAATTTTTTGTTTGGAATTGATTTTAATTAGTTGGGAAAGAAAAATAAATTCGCGATATAGAGAAAATAAGTGTTATTTTTCTGAAAAAAGAGTCTTTGTTCTAATCTGGTATTCTTTTTCCTAGGTCATAAATTTTCAGAAAAGACACTCGCTACTTTTACTCTTATTTATTTTCAAATAGTTTATATTTCTGTTATATCAACCATCAAATTTAAATTTAAAAAAAACCATAAAATGAAAAAAAGAATTATATATATATTATTTTTCTTGAAAAAGGTAAAAAAAAAATTCTATATATAAAAGTTGTCCAACTAATTAGTTGCAACAAATTGTCCATAATATCACAATTTACTTTAGTATATATTATATCTAACTAAACTTTGTTTTTTAAAATTTTTATGCCCAAACATCTATACTGGCTATGTTCTTTTGTGGCTTGTGTAGGGGAAATTTTGTTAGAGAGAAATTTTTTGTTAAAATTTTTTTGGAGGGAAGTTCTTTTTGAAAAATTATGTAGGTGAGAGATAAAAGAGTGTAATGATTGTGTTATTTTTTGAATTTATGTGAGTAGGTATTTAGAGGGAATTTTAAAATTTTAATTTTGAATTGTTGAAAAAGTGAAGTTGTTTCTTTGTGTAAAGTTTTGAAAAAAAAGGGCCTGTTCTTTTTGAACGTTTTAAAAACGGTTTTCAAAACAAGTTTTGAAAAAATTTTATAATGTAAAAAGTGTATTGAAAATGTAAAAATTAGATGCTGAATAGTAAAAAAATTATATTGGAAAGGGCAAATTATCTAAATGGCCACTAAACTATTGTTTGTGCCCACTTTTGGCCACTAAATTATTTTTGGCCTACTTTTAGCCACTAAACTATTAGAAGTGGTGGTCAATGGCCATTCTGTTAGTTCAGGTTGTTAACTTGGACGGAAATTTTCGTGGCTCCTCCAAAATCTGGTGAAGTTTGGATTATAATCAAAAGTAAACTACTTGCTCTGTTCCAATTTCTTTGAACTTTGTTTCTGCTATGCTACTGCTTGTTATCCAGGATATTGGGTCCTGAAGCTGTCGGGTAAACCTTGTTCACTCTCAGTTTTCTGTTTGTGCATTCATGTGAAAACAAATTAATGAGAATACAGATAAGACTAAAATGATTCAAAGGGAATGAAAATGAGCTTGGCTCTCTGTTTTTATATTATTCCAAATCAACTAACCTGATGGACCTCAATGAGCTTGGCTCTCTGTTTTATTTCTTTGAGAATCCATGTCCAGCCATGAAAGTTAACATTACCACAACATCACATTCAAATCAATGAATAAAGATTTCATTCACAAGTTCAACTACTCTTTCAATGGCTTAGCTCAAAACGCGAACACACACACACACATATATATATATAGACACATAAGATCTGAACAACAGAAAAATTAGCTAGAGATCCACCGAGCAAAGAAGAATAAATAACCAAAGAGCAGGAATAACAAAAAAAAAAATCTTAATTAGTTCTGTAAATGAAAATATAACTGAAAGTTCGTTGTTCAGAACAATAACTTCAATATTTTTCTTTCAACAATTTCAGAAAAGTCAAACAATGAGCCACAAAGAAAACAAAATTATACTTCCTTGCCAACAACTAACCTTCAATGAAGGGCCTATTTAAAAAAAAAGACCTTCAATCCTGCAGGAAAAGTTAGGCAATTGTTCCTCTTCTACGTGCACAGTCGAACTCTTCAATTGTTTCGTTAGCTAGCTTTCCATCGGTGGTGGTGACGTGAATGATGAAATTTGAGTTTCATCTAGGGCCAAGCAGACACGCCAACAGTTGTTCTCCCCCTGTTTTGTTTCTCTTCTCCTTTGTCTCTAAAACCCATTCCCGATTTCCCAACTAATTCATTTCTCGATCGTAGAATAGTTTTAGCTCGCTTCTTGTAATTCCACTGTGAATTTGAAGTTTCAGCCATGTTGGTGAGTAGAATTGGAGCTCGTTCTTCACATACACTCTTGATTCAGTGCCACAGCTCGTTGCCATTACTGCTTCGCGAAGAGCAACCGATTGCGGCTGCTCCCACAGTCTCCAATCAATATAACTAGTTCAATTTTTATTTTATTTTTATCAACACACTAAAAGGAAAATGGTTGAAGGTGAACGAAAATGGTTGAAGACGAAGCCATGGCTCTAGTGCTAGGAGCAGAGCATCAGTAAACGAAACTTCGCGAAGCATACTGTGGCAAAAGGAAACTTCATTAAAAAATCGAATGGAGTGGCTAAACACTAATTTTCCGTCCAAGTTAACAACCTGAACTAACAGAATGGCCATTAACCACCACTTCTAATAGTTTAGTGGCTAAAAGTAGGCCAAAAATAATTTAGTGGCCAAAAGTGGGCACAAGCAATAGTTTAGTGGAATGTAAAAAGTGTATTGAAAATGTAAAAAGTAGATGCTGAATAGTAAAAAAATTATATTGGAAATGATGGAATATGATTAAAATATATTAAATTTACTGTTGAAACCAAAACCATTTTCAAAATGAAACAAAAAGAACAGGCCCAAAAAAAAAAGTGATGATTCTTGAAAAATTACCACAAGAGAACAGAGCCTTAAAGCAATAATATTCTTTATAGTTAATTAGCTGCAGAACTAAATAATATTTTAATAAAAATTAATGTATCAGATTTAAAAGTTCTCATTTCTCTTGCTTTTAAATTTGGAAAAAATCTAGTGACAAATTTAATATTTCATTTTACAACAAGAAAATTTATTTTTCCAATTACTCTCTTACTCATCTGAATTCTCGCTACACTAATAACTACATTATAGATCAATAATAAAATATATATAATTTTTTTAAATTTTAAATTAATTTTGGATGAGTAATTGGCATGTAATTTAATTTTAAAGTTGTAGTTTAATTTATAATTAAATATTATTTAGCTCTTAGTTAGGTTAATAATATTTTTATGAGAATATCATTAAGTTTAATTCGAGAGGGCATTTTCGATATTTAGTTTAATTCACGTTTAAATTCTCAAATACATTTCTTAACAATCCCAACACAAAAAAATATTCTTTTTTTACTTCATTAAATTTCCAGAAATCATATTCCCTAAAAACTTTACTTTCCAGTGAACCAAACAGGCCCTTCGTGTATTTTGAAATTTTCCCTTTAATATTTGATCCAATCAATAAAGAATTGTTATCGTCAATGTGCTAACCACAAGTTTACGTTCTATTTAAGAACGAGCTAGTGCCCCAGTGGTTAGTATGCAAGGCGGGCCACCCAGATATTGAGGGTTCAATTCCTACATCTCTCTTGATGAGAATGAAGTATTTCTTAAAAAAAAAAAAAAACACCGTTCTATTTACTTCCAAAAATTATTAAACCACCCCACCGTTCTTATGATACCCAAATTAAGTACTTTAATAGTGTTGTTAAATAACTCAATCTTAAGCCCTGCTAGTTTTGTTTTCTAAAATAAATCTAATATCTCTCTATTGTTATGAAATATTTTGTGGATGTCCAGATTCTTCATGTTTCATATCGTAACTCAGTACATGAAGAACTAGTAACGTATAAACCATCTGTTTTAATTGTTAGCCATTAGTACAAGATAAGATAGCCATAATGCTACTTCATAAGTATGTCTATTTAGTAGTGATTCATAAATAGGGTTATTTATTAGTGGCTTTATTATGTAAAGATAGGTTTATGTTAAGCCTATATATATATATATATGAAGTTACGGGAAAGATACAACGAAAAAGAGAAATGAATGAAAGCAAAGAAAAGAGGAAAAGAAGAAAGAAGAAACAAAGAGAGAGGGATTTTGTTTCTCATATATTGATTGTCTTTAGTATGCTTTATTATGATGGTTGGTGTTATTATACACTAATTTTCATAACACGTTATCAGCACGAGTCTCTGACCAACTGAGGATATATCATTTTGGTAAGTAAGTTTTTGATTTATTTCTTTTTCATATTCTGATTAACATCGAAAATGTTGAGTTCTGTGTTTTAGATATCGATATATTGAAAAAATAACTTTATTTGGGTTTTAGATGATAAAATTCATCTAGAAAGAAATAGTATTGGAGAAATACAACATTTATCTACATGAGTCTCTCATGAGCTATTGATATACTGTTTGAGTAAGAATGGTAAGTTTTGCTTCATTCTTTTTTTTTTTTTTTTTTGGGCTAACCTCGCTAAACTTAAATTTATTGTTTTGATAGAATTACTTAACATGCATATGTTCTAGATGTTGAAATTCATCTAGATGGAAACAGTTTTGGAAAATTTATCAAAAGAAAAATATAGCATTTAGCCAACAAAGGGCCAAATCTATAATCTTTCTCTATTACCATCCCAAAGAAAATCTGAAGGCTGAATATTTAACAGTCAATGTCAGCTTGCCTTGTGGACAAGTTTTTGAAAGAAAAGTATGATTATTTAAAATAGTTATTCTTTCAAAATTTCGTTATGATTTGATGCATTGAAATTGAAAGATTTCAAAATTATAATTATGTTGTATATTGAATTACTTATCAAATAAAAATTGTGGAAAGAAAGTAATTAATGATATCTCTTGGAGAAAATATTCTCCACCTTTCATGGATCTATCTAATGTGCTCATGTAGTAGCAATATCATGAAAGAAGTTTAAAGGATATGATTTCTTGTCTCTCTGTTGCTAAACAAATAATGAGACTTTGTTGATAAATTATGAGACCCGTCAAATTAGTGCTGCTCCATTTCTTGAAGTAAATGCGACAGCCCTTAACCCTTATAATGTACAAAAGCAAGTTTGTGGTTATGGACGAGGATATAATAAAAGTGATAATAATAATCACTGTAAATATGAAAATGATACAACTCACCCCTAGAAGTGGGAAACAGAGACGGAAATATGAAACGCACAACAATAAAAAAGTTATAGCATATGTCATTGTTGTGTCATGAAATATCATTGGTCGCATAATTGTATGCTGAAACATCTCGCTGATCTCTATTAAAATTAATGAGAACAAATGGACAAATGTAGAGATAAGTTTTGTGTGTGAGGATGTTAAACATAATATTTTCTTTATTGATTTAACCTATTTGGTTTTGTCAATTTATTTATTAATCACCCCGAAGGTGATATTGATAATTGATGGATTAAGAAATTATTAAGGAAATAATATTTTAAAATTTTTTGGTTAATGTTTGGAAACAAACTAATAAATGCTTTATTTATTATGGTTTATAAGTATTAATGTTTTAATGTATTTGATGCATATATGTTTTATATTATACAAATATCGTTACAAATTCAAAAGATAGTAATCTAAAAGTTTACTAAATTATCATATGGCGTAGTAAATAAGAAGTTTACTAACGAATTTATTACTTATCATAGTAAACCAGAAGTTTACTAATAAATTTGTTTGGCATGACCGTTGAGCCATCCCGATTGTATCATGATGCAAAAAATATATTAAAGAATTCTTATGGTTATTATTTGAAGAACCTGAAGATTCTTCAACCTGTGTGCTACTTGGTCTCAATGCAAATTAATTATGAGGTGAGTACCAGTGAAAATTGTATCGAATCTCATACTTTTTGGAATGCATACATGGTATGATATTTGTGGGTCTATGCACCCACCATGTGGATCATTTTTGTACTTTATGGTTTAAACGACGCATCAATGAAATTGTCACATGTATGCTTATTATCAATTCGCAACCTGAGTTTGCGAAATCACTTAATAAGATGATTCGATTACGGACTCATTTTTGGGTTATTTGATCAAGGCAATTTTCCTGACAATCCTGGTGAACTGACATCCCAATATCTTAATTATTACTTTGTATCTATTGGGATGAGTGTTGACCATTCTGTAGGTTATGTTTACACGTAAAACGATCTGGCAGAATCATTTGTTAAAAGCCTTTAATTAATTGCCTGATCATTGATTTTGAGAACTGAAATCCCAATACTTGTTTGGGAAAATATTATTTGATGTGCAGCACTTATAATTAGCATCAAGCAAATGAGTTATTATGAATACTCTCCCAATAAATGATTTTTGGTCAGAAATCAAATATTGTCCATCTTGTAACTTTTGGATGTAACGATTTATATTCATATTGCTCCACCACAATGCACAAAGATGGGACCTTAAAGAAGGTTGGAAACAGATGTTGGGCATGAATCTCCATTTATAATAATTGTTGAGCCAATGTTTGGAGATGCATTTTATTGCTCATTCTGCTGAGTAAGTTTTGCCAACATCAGGGGGAGAAAGTAAGTAGCCAATTATGAAAAATTGATTGGAATGAATTACCTTGATTCTCTTACAAATAAATGTGAAATAGAGGTTTACAAGGTAATTCATCTTTTGTGTATGAACTTTATGAAATTAATTGCTAGTTATTTTTATTGACCTACAAAGTGTGACTGAATCACACATATTAGCTGCTAATGCTCCAATTAGAATTGATGTCCCTGAAGGACATTCTACCACTAAAATAAAGTTGAAGGCAATATTAAAATGTGGTAAAACAATTGGTTCCAAAGATAACACCCTTGAAACAAAAGGAGCAAGTCATAAAGATGACAAAATTGAGGTGATAGAGATTCCTGAAGAATCCTATGAAATGTAAACTCCTGAAGAGTTTACCAGCATGACATATAAGATGCTTGTAGAAGAAGCTTAGATACCTAAAATTTTGATAATTATGAGATCTCAGTCATGGCTGGAAGAATATGAAATCGATGTAAAATTGACGTCGATGATAAATTTGCTTATGCTTCAGTTGTTGCCGTTATAAATGAAAACGAGGATCATGAGTCTTGGCATTTAGATGAATGCCGGCAGATATGATTGATAAAATTGAAAATATGCAATTCAAGCATAATGGTGAAATAAAAATTCAAATTCCTTGAACTACTAATACGCACACTTGAAGTTGTGCAAGTTCAGACTCACAAATTGATATTTGTGTGAAAATGCAATGAGAAAATTGAAGTCATGCAATATAAGACTTGACTCATTGCATAAGGGTTTTTTCAAAATCTTGAATAAATTATGAGGAAATATATTCTTTCGTGATGGATGCAACAATTTTTGTTATTTGCTTTATCTGGCAGCAAATAAATGGCTTGAAATGCATTGCATAAAAATCATGATAGCCTATTTATATGGCTCATGAAAATCACTGAAGGATTTGAACTGCCCTGAAGGCATGATTATAGTTCTCGGGAACTTTATCCTATGAAATTTGATAGAGCTCATTATAATTTATGTTGATGGTCTTATTTTGAACTCTTGAAGAGTTTCAAAATATTGTTCATCAGTTGAAGTATGAATATGAATCTGAATTTCCTGAAGAGATCCAAACTGAAGTTGATTATTTGAAACAGAAATTTGAAATAAAAGATTTTCGATAAGACAATAATGTCTTGGTATTCAAATAGTGCACCTGGAAGGTGACATTATTTTATGTTAATTAGCTTACACAATTAAGTACTTCTAAAAACACATCTTTTGAATGCATATATGTTCATGAGATCACTTTACATATGTCAAGCTATTTGAAATCTCGTTGTGATAATGAAGATCAAACTATTTGGTCAAGAAGTACCATATCTTATTGGAGCATTATTTTATACTGAAAATCATGCTCCTTCTTATGTATCATCTGTTATGAATTTTGTGGCGAGATGAAGTTTTTCATCCACATGAAGACATTATAATAGAGTTAATGTGATTCACTATCTCCAAGGTACAATAAATATGAGTAATTATTTCTCTAAATCATTCCAGTTTAATGTTCATTTAATGTTCAAGGTTATGCAGAGGCTGAATATCTATCTGATTCCTAGAATGGTCGATCACAAATGAGTTATATATTTATGTGTGGTGATACAACTATTTCTTGGCCTTCTGTAAATATAATATCGTTATGTATTCACATGTGGTGGTACAGTTATTTATTGTCATTCTGTGAATAGAGTATGACTATATATTCACATATGGCGGTACAACTGTCTCTTGACATTCTATGAAACACGGTAAAGCTCCCGCTTCTTCTGATTATATTGAGATCATGATAGTTTATGAAATGAGTCGGAAGATGCTTTTGGTTGAGATTTTTATGATACATCATATTCGATCATCGTGGTGATTGAATTTTTGGAAAAGGAATCTCCTACTACCTTATTGATTATAATGCAACATACATTGCTCAAATGAAGATATTGAAGGTGACATAGTGAAGCACATTTCACCTACATTCTTTTTCACTCATTGACTTCAAAAGAATGGTGAAATTTGTGTTCATCAAATTTGTTCAAGTGACAATTGACATATCTATTCAAAGTCACTACCGAATTCTATGTTTGAAGAGATGGTTCAAAATATTAGAATGCGAAGACAAAAAGACACTAAATGATGTGGTCAAAATGGGGAGTTATGCATTGTACTCTTTTTTCCTTAACCAAGATTTTTTTTTCCATTGGATTTTTCTGGTAAGGGTTTTAACGAGGCACTGTCGTATTTGGAAAATGTATTATTTTTCCTTCACTAGGTTTTTATCCCACGGGGGTTTTTCCTAGTAAGGTTTTAACGAGGCATTTATCATAAATATGGACATCCAAGGGGGAGTGTTATGAAATATTTTGTGGATGTCCAGATTCTTCATGTTTCATATCGTAACTCAGTACATGAAGAACTAGCAACATATAAACTATATGTTTTAATTGTTAGCCATTAGTACAAGATAAGATAGCCATAATGCTACTTCATAAGTATGTCTATTTAGTAGTGATTCATAAAAATAGGGTTATTTATTAGTGGCTTTATTATGTAAAGATATGTTTATGTTAAGCCTATATATATGTATATGAAGTTACGGGAAAGATACGACAAAAAAGAGAAATGAATGAAAGGAAAAAAAAAGAGGAAAAGAAGAAAGAAGAAACAAAGAGAGAGGGATTTTGCTTCTCATATATTGATTGTCTTCAGTATGCTTTATTATGATGGTTAGTGTTATTATATACTAATTTTTATAACAAATGCTTTTTAATCATTTCAATATAACTATTTATTATTTTACTATGGTTTTTAAAATTTTTTAATATGGAAAAATCGTAATTTTAGTCCCTTTTGTTTGGATATGTTGCACTTTTAACCCCTTACGTTTCATTGTTGCAAAAATAGTTCCTTAGGTTTGAATGATGTTGTAGTTTTGATTAAAGTGAATTGTTATGGTTAGTTTAAAACAATCAAATGGAAGGTCAACGGTTTTGGGAGATTTTTTAAAATGAAAAAAATTGGTACTTTCTTGTGATTTTTATAATCTTTAGTGGTTTGTGTAATAATTTTTACCCATGTATATAAATCGCAGAGATGAACCGAAATTACTGACAACAAGCTAACTGGTATGCAGCTTGGCATGAGTAAAAATTGGTAAAAATTATTACACGGGCCACTAAATAATATGAAATCATTAGAAAGCCCAAACTTTTTTTTTTTTTCATTTCCAAAAAACCCTCACGTTGATTTCTCCTTCAACTGGTTAAAACTGGGCATAACAGGTTACATGAACAAAAAATGTAACAACATGCAAACACAATGGACTATTTTTATAACAGTGAAATATAAAAGACCAAAAGTACAACAGATCCAAACAAAAGGGACCAAAATTACAATGTTCCCTTTTCAATATATTTTTATACTCAAAACATCTATTTCAAACGTTTCTTTCTAAAACCATCTCATAACAAATATGCCCTCAGGCCTGAGTCATCTCTATTGACAAAAAGAGAAATGGCACAAAAGAGAAAAATGATTGCAGTATTTCTAACAATGGCAAAGCAGCCATGCAGAAAACAGAAACTAAAAGTTGTCAAATTTGAACCCTTTGTTTCATTATCGGGGAGTGCTACACTTACCCCCAGGGTTAATGACCCTCTCCTATGTGGCTTCCATGTCAGGTGCCAAATAAGTCATAAATTGCATCAATTCATTAAATGTAAATATCATCTTTCCTCATTCATATTCTCATCTTCCTATCTTCTCTCTCTATTCATAATTGCTAACTAATATAAACAATCTCTTCATCTCTATTTTCCGTACATCTATATTCATAATAATTCATACTTTTACTATCTAATCTCTTCATATTATGCCCCAATGCAAATTGTGGAGTCAATACTGACATAACTGAAAAAATAATGTATGCAAATGTAAAAAAAAAAAAAAAACTCTTTTCTTTATTTTATTTTGGTTATGTGATTTTATAGTTCAGGTCATATTTCTAAATTAAACAATATTCATAACTTTATATTCTTATGAAATATATAATTCACTCCTACTCTCATATTTACCTATATATGTTTCTTTTTTGGAAAAAAGCTATATATGTAGGTATGCATATACGTGTGTGTGTGTGTATACATCATGATTTTATGGTTTCGTATCATTAATATAGTTTTATCTACGTGAAAGAGAATTCAGTGGACTGATAAAAGGGATAATTTGCAACATTGATATTGTGACTTCGAAATTTTTGCCTACAATTAAAAAAAGAAATCTTTTGTATATAAAATGTAAAATTTAGTATTTATAGTAAATTACTTGTATGTGTGTGTATGTACAAACATAAAAACATACAAAAATGAAATAAAAAAAAAACATACGAATATGTATTGAAATATTATTCAATTATGTGTAAATACTTTTGATATGTTATAAAGAAGTCTCTTTCTAGACAGGTGTACGCTCACTATAAGCATACACGATTTAGAACACATATTTTTATTTTTTTTAGAAATAGAAATACTTTTTAAAACATGTCATTTGTCCACTACATACAATAGCTTTTTTGCATTTGATACTTTGTGAACAACCGGTAATCCAATCCTTATAATCGACCCTTTTGTTTTACTATTTTTTTCACTACATGCCGTACTTCTTCTTTTTACTTTTTAGAAGTAAGCAATAGATCAACAACTAAATTTGATACATCGTAAGTTATACGCTACGTAATACATAAGAGGTTATAGACAAAAAAAATTTCCTTTTTATTTAAGGAACAAGCAATACTTTTACATGCGATAGACAATACTTTATGCATACAGTATATACAGTGGCGAAGCCAGGCCCTGAACTCAAGAAAGATAAAATATTTAGGATAAATATTTTTTTAACAACTTACATTTTTGTCATATACAAGCACAAATTTTATACGCAATATTTGTTTTGTTCTTTTTTCTCCTTAAAATAGTTACCAGTGTCTAACATTTGTTTCCCTCCCCCCCCCCCCCCCCCCCCCTTAAAATAGTACCACTTTTCAATGATATTAAGAAGGATTATGAAATTTAAGCATACAAATTAAAAAGCATTGTATTTTAATTTTGTTAATTTTAACTTTGCCCTTAATCACTATAATTTTTGGTGGGATAGTTACTCAAATATTTCTAAATTTTACACATTTTATACTATATTAAGTGAGTTTTTGGAAGGCTTTCTCGCGCCTCTCTCTTTTCTCTCCTCCTCTCAAACCCTAGCCTCCATCTTCTCTAATATCCTTCCCTCATCTCCCTCCCATGGGAGATGGGGGAAATAGATTTCTTTTCTATTATTTTCTATTTAGTTTATTTTTGTATTCTTCCATGATGGGAGTTTTTTGTTCTCTCATAGTAGAGATATTGTCTCCCAGAATAAACGAGAGTTTCTCTCCCATAAATAAATGGTATTTTATTATTATCAGGTGAAGATTCAGTCGGTTAGGGGCTTTCATCAGAAGATTAGTGGCACATTCGAGATCGGATTCATACTTCGGTACGTGATTTGTCCAACGCAATGGCGATATTTTATTTTACTAGTTAGATCTGTACGAATTACTACTTGTTTAGATCTGTATAGGTTTGATTTAGTTTATTTTTATTGTTTGTATCTGATTATTATCATATCAGGTTCGGTCACCGATTCTCTCTTGAGTAATGAAATATGACATTTATTATCCAAAAAAGTGAGTTTTTGGAAATCTATGCATGTGGCTCCGCCACTGAATGCATGTGGCTCCGCCACTGAATATATATGATATTTTTGAGGTTAAAGTCGATATTTTTTATTAAATAAAAATTATGACATGTTTGTACCACAAAAAAAAAAAAAAAAAGGAGCGCACTACAACAAAATCTTGTGTCAAACGAAATTTTTCACAGTATATTATTATATAAAGAGTTAATTGTAAAAAAGTATTTTAAAATTACAAATTTGCTTGTAAAATTTCAATTTTAATAATTTACCCCTAAAATATTTTTAATAAAATTAAATGGATATGTATTAAATATAAAAAGAGTGAAGAATAAATATGAAAGAAAAAAAAATGAATGAGTGAATATATATATATAGGAAGTAAATGAATGTTTATAAATAAAATAAAGAGAGATGAAGAATAACATCGTGGAAAGGAAAATAAAAGAGTGAAAAACAGAAAAATTGTAAATCAATATTCACTTTTACAAAAATGGAAAAAGACCGAAAAGAGAGAGAATTTTTTTTTATTAAAAAAATCTATAATAAAGAAAGAGGAGAGCTTACCGTGGCGTGAGTACAGTGCAAAAAGAAATAAAGAAAAGAAGAAAAGAGAGGTTGGAACTCTCGAAAAAAATAGCATTACGAACTAGGAAGTAGGAAAGAGAAAATTTATTACTTATTAATTATTTGGATTAGTTAATGGTTTTCCTAATTAGATTTTTGATGATGTGATACATGACATGTACATGGGTCACTGAACCTCAGGATAAATGAAGACTTTTCCTTCATTATTTATGTATCACAATATTAAAATATACGTATTTCACCATTATTCTAATGTTTGTCTTTATAACAACATGCATTCTTTAACGTATACAATTAATGGGACAGAAGACCCAAGCTCGAGGTTGCCAACGTGGACAAACTACATAGGCAAAAATCCTCTCAATTTCCCCTTTCTGAGCTCTTCCCCCCTATGGAAAGTAGGCATGCCAAAAACAGCCATCTTTCCAGTATTTCATGCGAATTTCAGGGATGTGAGCAATTGCTTCATACTCCTCACTCTGTTTATCCAAATTCTGCACTTTTTGTACCAAAACATCCGACATATCCAACAGTTGTACGAGCTTCAAACTCCTTAAGTGTTCGGACCCCGACGGCAACTCTTCCACCAACTTACAACCCACCATTATCAGCCTCTGGAGATCAGGCATGGAGCCCTTTTCCACCTTCACACATTTCAGCATTGTTAGTTTCGAAAGCTCGAGATACTTGAGCTTCAGAAATCCACCCGCTGTGAAATTCAAGGTCACTCCTTCGTAAGCATGGTTGAGAGTGAGTGACACCAGATTGGGAAGAACTTGAAGGGATTCGATTCCTCCTTCGCTCAATCCACTGTGCTGCAAACGCAAGGTGGTCAAGCCTTGAAGAGAGGTCATCCATGGCGGTAGTCTTTCCAAATGCCCCTCCAACACTAACGAATCAAGAAATCTTGGAGCTTCAGATAGGGAATAATGGAGGTCAAGGGCCTCATTCTCTTTTGTTGAGGAGACATACAATTCTCGAAGATCGGTTAGATTCTTGAGGGTGGAAACTAGCTCTTCTCCATCTTCCTTTCTCAAATTTGCGATGGACAATCTTCTCAATTTTGTGAGTGTCTTTATCTCTTTCAGAATTTCATCATCGCCAACTTCAATGGCTTCCAAAACCTCCAAAAGAATAAGTTTCCCGATCCCATTCGGAGATTTGAAGCCCTTTGTAGCATAGTCTTTTGAATAATCACCCCATTCACCTGCAGAAAGGTAATGTAGTTTTCTCAGCTGAAGAATCCCATCTGAAATATCTGTCACATTAGTGTGTGATAAATCCAACACTTCAAGATTCTGAAGCTTGGCAATGTCTTTCGGTATGATGCACAGTTTGGTACCCCGAAGGCAGAGGTATTTAAGATGGTATAATTCGAAGACTTTCTTTGGGATCTTCTCTAATGCAGCCCCTGATAAATCCAACACCTTCAGCAACTTCGAACGCCGGGGTAAGAACTTGCTCAAAACTGATGTGCACAAACGACTTCTGTACCCGAAAACTTCAAGAGACCGGAGATTATCAAAGCAGCCATCGAGATCACACGGCTGCGGATTGTAAACAAAACCATGGATTGCTAGGCGCCGAACTTTACAGGGCTTCCCATGGAAGTAACATCCGGAAGCTACAGTTGTGAAGTTTTGTTCCTTGGATAGAGCAACAAGAATTTCATGAAGAACATCATGAATGTGATAGCTTAGTATTGTTCCATCATCAGAAGTATATGCCACTTGGATCAAGCTTCTGTTGATGAGTTCTTGAGCATAATTTCTGGCAATATCAGTCAATGAAATTCCTTCTTCCATCCCTTGGATAAACCCTTGAGCAATCCATTTGTTATGTAAATCCTCTGCATCTATTTGGTAATCTTCAGGATATATGCTCAAATACAAAAGGCAACTCTTGAGAAAATAAGGCAAATCATAGTAACTGAGAAGCAAAATCCTCCTCATTTTACCAAGTTTGTCAATTTCTACTGGCCCTCCTCCACCAAGGCTCCCAAGAACCAATTCCCAATCTTCAATTCTATCCCTGTTCTTGAGAGCTAAAACGCCACAAATCGCTACAATTGCTAGTGGTAATCCCTCACATTTCCTAAGAATACTTATCGAAACATCGTCCAAATGAGGAGGGCAGTGATTGTTACGAAATATTCTATTGCAAAACAGAGTCCAAGAATCTTCATCAGAAAGAGGCTCCATTCTATGAACAAAATCATGGGATTCTATACAAGAAGCATTTCCAACATCCGCAATTCTTGTAGTCAACAACACACGGCTACCCAAATTGCAATCAGGCAATATGAATTTAACACAATCCCAAATATCTTTACTCCACACATCATCAAGAACAAGAATGTACCGTTTTTCTTTGAGGAAATCTTTGACAAAGGCACATAATCTGACTTCGCACATGCAATCTACCTCAGCAGGAACTTGCTCTGAGTTTTCATCATAGAGCTGTTGAATCAAATTCTTGACAGTTTTCATCACATGGGAAGTTCGAGAAATCCTTAACCAAACATGGCACTGAAATTGCTTCTTCACGGAGACATCTTCAAAGACTTTTCTCACCAAGGTGGTCTTACCAATTCCGCCCATCCCCACCACTGAAACTACCTTAAGGCCGGAATGGCCGTCGAGAATTTGCGAAACAAGATCCCTTTTGGGGTTTTCGATGGCAACGAGTTCAGATTCTGTGATTAGGGCTGAATGAGAGCGGATTTCATGGTCACTATTCTCTTTTCTTCCCCAAGAGCCATATCTGGACTGGTATACCTGGTGCCTTGCCGAAATATCCTCTACTCTGTCTTTAATACTTTCAAAATTGGAAAAAAATCGACGGCGAAATCTCGAATTCTCTACCGAGGCATAGATCTTTCGAACGCGGCTGCGGAATCCGTCGGTGGTTTTCCTTGCAAAGCGCAATACGAATTCATCAAGAACATCCTCCGTATAGTAAGCAACTTCCCGGACTTGCCTTACCCATACTTGAATCTCCGCAACATCATCATCGTTAGCTTCGGCATCTCTAAGAAAAGCCTTGATGCTTCCCAACTCATCTCGAATGAACTGAAGTTCTCCTTGAAGCTCTTGGCCCAGAATAGGCTGATAACTGTTGAGAAAGTTGGAGAGCTCTGTGACCAGGAATCCGAGGACCATCTCCGCCATTTTTACCGCCTCAGATAATGTGAAGGGGGCGCGCTGGAGCTTTTGGTAATGGTGAATATTTTTGGTGGGCTTTTGGCTTGCTTTTGAGAAGGATGCTTCTTTTTTTGAAAATTCCAGAAGGACTTTGCTTATTGCTGTAATTATCACTTCACGTCCAGGTCCCAGGAGCATTCCCGGAGTCTTTACTGATTAGTCACGCAACCATTTGTGAGTTGCAACGTAATATCAGTGCATATTTTAAGCTACAATTTTTATGAGTTATAATGTATAATTCAAAGCATGATTTTTGAATAAGAAAGTTGAGTACAACGGAATGGAGGAGAGTACAATCGTTCCAATTTTGTCGGATGTCCCCGATGGGACGAGGAGGATACAATCATATTTAACTTTTTTAGATCCATTTGAGGTGTACATAATAAAAATAGTATAACAAACTAATGATGGATAAGTATTCATATTTTTTGGCGCGTATATGTACATGACTTTTCCTCCAGAATAGCGCATTAGCCCAGGAATGTGTCTGGCTGTACAATCCTACGTGGTACATCCGATGCACCGAATAATTTTTCGATGTGTACACAAATCATTAATGCTTCTAATCTTTTTGAAAATTACCAATGTATCCCTAAATGTATCTCCTGAAGTTTATGCTTATTCTTTTGGACTAATTACACCTACTTTCTATGAAATTAATGTCTCCCTTCATTGAAACTTGAAATTATTACCAATGTCTCTTTGCACATTAAAAAAATTATGTGTCAAATATTTAGTAATACGATCATAATAGATGTGAAATATTCGTAATATTAAATAAGATGGAGAGATATATATTAATATTTTAAAATTTTCTCGAATTTTAGAAAAACATAGATGTAATAAACCTTGCTCTTTTTTTTCTTTTTTTTTTCGGAAAAAAAATAAAGATATTAATAGTATTAATTATTTTATAGGTATTAGTAATTTTTTTAACTTCAAGGGAGGTAAATATAATTAATTAAAAAATTTTAACTTTCCACCAGTTCAAAGCCAACCACTCCACATGCACGTGGCCACAATGAAAGTCGCGCGTTGGAACTGGGATCCATGTTAGACTGAGGAGTGAGTATAAAGTAACTAAAGTGTCGACGCAATATTTCTTTTGCGTGAACTCCCTGAAATTTGATTAAATTACAAATCAGTCTTGGTGGATTTGAAAATTACAAATACTTCTCTAAAGTATTTTTAAAAGAAATTGGGTAACGAAAAGATTCTTGTGGTTTGTGTTTATTTTTTTGATTAACAGTAAAAGTGATATCGAATTGAACTGAAGTTAGATTTAGAGTGTAAAATTCTGCTCATTTATTAAATATTCAGTTTAAAATTTGGTTATGTTATTTATTTATTAAATAGATGAGTTCGAACTGAATTTTTATGAAGCCAATCTTTAACTTGTTAGTCAGAGTTCATGTTCGTTCTCAGTCATAATTAACAGATGTTGATTTGTAGTTATGACTAACCGGGGGGAGGAGGGGGTGGTCCTAGTAATTTTAATAACATAACGGTTATTTAAAATTTGATCAAATCTCGAGAGAAGTAATTATAATTTACCATTTTCCCCCCTTAAAATGCCTTTTAAAAACTTTGATTTGTTCCCGAATTATCTGTTATGACATGTTTGTTTTGGTAAGTTTAGTTAAGTTTTGGTTTTGTTTTTTCCAAACTCGTTCTCAGACATAAAACATGTTTGACACATGCCCATTAACTGATTTAGAAAATATGATTTAAATATTTTTTTTTTTTGGCCCAAATAAATCTTTGCCTGATCCATACCATCCGATCTAGATTTTGAAAAAAAAAAAATGCTTACTATTTTTAAAATAATTTTTAAAAAAATGTTCTAATGCATGTTTTTGAAAATATGATTTTCAAAACTTCACTCTTTACACACATATTTACCGTAAAAAAAATATTAACATAAAAGTAGACATTTCACCATCCCTATTGTATTGGCCTATATCATCATGAAATTATTTTATGAGGAATTGATAATTCTATTTGCAAGTGAAATTAGTGAATGATTAAAAATCCTTGAAAATTTATCTAAATTATCAAATAAAACATTAAAGTTTTAAGATAATACTCCCTCCGTTCCATTAGAAGGGTCCATCTTCACTTAGATACAACTTATTATGAATATCAAGGTACAATACCTTAATTAACTAATTTGTCCCCATTTGTTCCATTTATATCCTTACTTTTTAAGTAATGATTAATTGTAGACCACACATGATTATATAAGTAAGGGTAGAAGGTGTAAAAAAAATTGAAAGTGGACCCTTCTAATGAAATAAAAAATATTTCTCAAACTGGACCCTTCTAATGAAACGGAAGGAGTACAAAACAAAACAAGGCAAGTTCTTAAAATTTCAGAATTTATTTGATGATTTAAGCAAGGAAAAATGGTTTTCCTTTTACCAACTTGTTACGTAGCGTTTATTGATGAGGAAGTGAAGTGATCCCGTATTAGCGTACCTCTTCACAAGGGATAAAAATATTTGTTCAAACTTTTTTGTGTGGTAAAAATTCACACGGAGTATCTAGATACTAAGGATTTGGGGTGAACTATCCCATTTAAATTACTTACTTCTTTTTTTCAACCCTATGAGAATATAAAAAGTTTGGGATGAATAATTCATTTCACTTAACTACCATTTTTTTTTAACCTTACGTAAGAGTGTATTTGAAGTATTTTTACCCATATAAAGAGGATTTGGGGTGAATAGTTTCACCTAAATGATATAAGGTTATTCATTTATTGTCCATAGACAACACATGAAAGATTTATCTTGTAAAATGAGAAACTATATGTATTCCTACGTACCTTTAAATTCTAGGAAATGGGTGTAATTTAAGGGATAAAAAAATATTAAATAAAATAAAACTTGTCTATATCACGTCATAAATGCTTTATAAATGTGTGAGAAAATAAAAGGCTTAATTATTTTTTGGCTCCCTCAGTTTATAAAATGAGTCTTTTGTTCCCTTTAACAGTTGATCAAAGGAGTAAAAATTATTAATGACCATAATATCCTGAGTGTATTATTGTCGTGTGATATCTTTCTTTTTTTTTAGCTTTTCTTCCTTCATTTGTTTTTGTTTTCTCTCTTTCTTACCGTTTTCCTTCTCTCTCTCTCTTTTTTATTCTTCAGAGAATTGAACTGTAGAATTCAATGGGAACCAAACAAACAGAGAAACCCTTTTCGACTCGGTTCCCAAGTCCAATCATCAACAACACTAATTAAGATAGATAAAGACCCGGGTCGAAGAGGGTCTCGCTGTTTGTTTGGTTTCGTTAAATTCTGCAGTTGAATTCTTGAAGGAAAAAAAAAAAAAAAAAAAAAGGATAGAGAGACAAAGAAGGAAAACGGTAAGAAAGAGAAAGAAAAGTTAAAAAAAGAATCATACGGTAGTGATACAATCAAAGGGTATTATGGTCATTAATAATTTTTACTCCTTTGTCTTACAATTAAATAAGGAAAAAAAAACTCATTTTATAAAATGGGCAGGCAAAAATCACACAAACCCAATAAGGCAGAAGACAATTAAGCCAAAACAAAATCATATAATTGAGTTTTATACATGGTGGTTAAATTTGCAATCGAAATCCAGATCCATGGAAATGGAATCAATCCAGAGTCGTTGAGAATCGTTTTCTGCACTAATTGCTCTAGAATTGGTTGAATACAAACCAAATGTTTGTTCATGCCACTAAGGAGAAGGGATTTTACTCAAATTATTCTATTTTATTAATGTTTAATTCAAATTATAACTACAAAATAATTTTATTTAAATCCCTGTCATTTCACTAAAACTTTCAATTAAAACTATATAATTTTCATATTTTAAACAGAATAAAATAAAATAACTTACACATAGTATAAATTGGTGGTCCAGCATTTAAATCAATCAATTCTGCAACTAAAAAAATAAATAACCTGCTAGCCTTTTATATAAAGAAGTTAAAATGAAACGAACCAAGTACAAAAAATAATTAAAATATTCTTTTCCAAATCCCTGGAAACGTATTTTCTGTTGGTCAAAATTGAGATCTTTTTTCAACTTTCCAGGTTAATGTAGAAGATTCATTCTACATTTTGCCTGCACTCAACTTTCATCATCAGAGTCACCAAATTTTATCTTTGTAGCTTTTGGAGCATTTGCACCGATTTCTCTAAAATGCGCACCATATAACTTGGATTCCTGCAAGTCACACACAATTGTATGAATGTTTTTGTTACTATACTAAATATACGGGTTTGTGTTGTTTCAGAAATTGCCATCTCTATTCATATGGCACAAAACAGAGTTTCAAAACAGCACACCTTCTTTTTCACATGAGTCCCGAAGTTCATGAGTGAAGCAGGAACAACCTGCCCGGCTTCCTTCAGAACGTTTATTAACTCCCCGGCGAGTCCCTACAACAAAAAATTCAACCCCAAAGGAATTGGAAATCTCAGAGACACTTAAGGAGTAGATTCAGTTCGAGATTAAAAGGATTAGATCAATGATCATGCATTTGGGAAGTACCTTGTTTTCTTTTGTGAAGAACGTGTGAGCGACTCCCTTTTTACCGGCTCGTCCAGTCCTTCCAATTCTGTGTACGTAATCCTCAGTTGTTAGAGGGAAACTGTAATTGATGACAACTTCAACATCAGGGATATCCAATCCTCGAGCAGCCACATCCGTTGCAATCTGCGAAACATTAAAGGAGACAACAGAGGAGAAAAAGATATGATGAGAAGTACTTAATGCCACAGCAAAATCTAAAGTAAAGGAGTGGCAAATAAAAATGGAGGCTACACCATGGTACTCATTATGTTACAACAACTAAACCTTTAAACCCACATATGGGAGTGTCTGGAGCGCTGAAATTTCGTTTAATTTCAGTAATACTTTATGATCACAAAGTACAGAAAATCCACTTCTCTCATATTATAACAAAATTTCCCCAACATTTCTTTTCTCGTCACTGGTGTACTCATTTGGTTACAGGAAGTTAAATTAATTATCCAAGGGGCACAGAAATGTAAAAGCAGAAAGTAATATAATAGCAAAATTAATATTTTGAAAAAATAGTATCAATGTATAACTTCTCGGATTGTTTCTTACCATTAAAGGACAACTTCCATCCTTAAACATTGCCAGGGCTTGGTTACGCGCACTTTGTGCTTTGTCACCACTTATGGAAACAGCTTTCCATCCCCTAAAATCAAGCAGTGAATGCAAATTACGACTGTTTGAACTGAGCCAAAATTGTAGGTGCAGATGGAGACCACAAAGGTTCATCAAACCATGCACTCAACTTACCGTTTACATCTTTGCTATAGATATAAGTACTCAATAGTATCCACTTTTCTCATATTCTTAGCAACAGGCTAGTAAATATAATACTAGACAACAATTTGGCTGAACAATAAAATGCAATCATTGCCAATTAAGATGTCAGAAAAAAAAAAAGGAAATATTGTTACCTTCTCACTAGCATACTTTCTACCCGAGATGCTTCTTTCTTGTACAGTACAAAAACTAGTACTCTATTCCTGCACACAGATTAACCTTAAAATCAAACACATAAACTAAACTATGAAAAACAACTGGAGCATGTCCTTTCATGTATTAGCAAGCCTTGTAAAAAAGAAACCAATAAAGCTCCCTTTCATTCTGAAAGCACTTCAGAAAAGAAGATTTTAAAGCTCCCATACAGGCAGCACACCACAATATACACAACCATTAATGAATATACCTTCTTGATTTGTGGTATTTTTCTAACAAGGCTGTTAAGCGTTCATCACGTGCTCTATCCTCCAAAACCTTGAAGAAGAAAACTAGAATAAGTCCAAGAAATTAATTCACTCTTACAATAAACATGTGTGATGTCAATTTAAGTCCTTTACCAGTTATATTTAAAAATAATAATAATAATCTATACCTCCACAATTTGCATGACATCATGGTTAGCAGCTAAATCCTCAGAACCAACCACCACCTGAAATAGGCTCAATATTATTATCGAAATAATAAAAGGCATAAAAAGACTAGGAACGCTGGTCTAATATTCACACACCTTGATAGGATGGGGATCCATAAATTCTTGAGAGAGTTGATTAACTGCCAGAGGCCATGTTGCGCTGAACATCACCATTTGCCGAGCTGGATGATTCCCCAAATTGCAATAGCAGATAAATTATTATCAGTAAACATGTGCAAGGCTTCACAAAGCCACAGCAGAGGAAAAGAGGGTTGAAAGGAAGAAAGACAAAACTATGCACATGAACATCAGTCATGCAGACAGACTTCCATTTCTATTTTATGGCATCACCATCTCATTAATGAAAATTAACTAGCAAGAATACTAGACAGTTGAATTCCATACCAGAGCATGTTTGGCTCAATATGGCACGAACTTCTGGTTCAAAACCCATATCAAGCATTCTGTCAGCTTCATCTAGTACCTAAAAAAGTGAGAGGGTTAATAATCACTACTCCAATACTTCACTGGTAACTGACATACTCCAATTCACACCTATGTAATGCGCTAATGCAGCAAGAGGTACTTGCATTTCATATGTAATCTTAAATTAATAATTCATAAAGAGAGACTCTGGTACCATAATCATCTACAAGTTGGCCTTCTCCAAAAGAATATAGCAATGAACCAACTAAAACACTTCTCCAGAGGCATCTTACCAATGCCATTTAACCCACAAAAATAACTTTAGGTCCATTAAGTCATTAACACCTTGCAGCAAACAATATCATATTTGGGGATGAACCGTTATCATATGAAGCAGAAGCCTTTAAACAACTGTTACAGCTCAATCATAAAAGCCTGTACTCCAAATATTAATTTGAATATTCTAGAAAACAGTCTATGCTAACATATAGTCTGCTCTATCTGAACTGAAATATATAGGAAATCCAAGAAGAAGAAAGAGATTATAAATTGATCAGTAGACTATTGATACAGTTGTATTACTTGGTTAAAACAAGGTACATAAACGATTCCTAACTGGTCCTCATGCCCCATATAATTAAAAGGACTTATATTACTGCTACTGGATGTCATAATCTCCATAAAAAGAAAAACCTAGCATAAATAAAATTTACCATATGTTGCTTAGAGGAAGCATCCACCTACCATACGACAGTGTGAGGTTTTTCAAATGTTGGCTGCTTACTTAACTACCACATTATTTAAAAACAGAATAAAATTGAAACATCACAATGGCGCAATTTCCTCCAGTAATTCAGACCACACACCTAGAGAAGTAAGAGAATAGCACTTTGTTCACACAGGTAGGATTCTAGAGCAGGACCCAATTCACTTGAGTTACAATTAGATTAGCCACCTGTATGAGCTTACCCATGCATAGAAAAGGAGTAAGCTAGTCCTTAGTGTTCTCAAACTCAAACAAGGAAATCATTATGCATAAGTAGTCCAATTCCAGGTCTGGAACCAGGAAAAACTACTTCTAAAAGGCATTGTGGTACACACGTCATACATGTAACAGGAATTAAGTAAATAATTAATATCCACTAACCACGAAGGACACCTCACCGAGGTGGCATACTCCCATCTCAATTAAGTCCCTTAGACGTCCTGGCGTTCCGATAACAATGTCCTGGGGAAGGAAAGAAGATATAAGTATAATGTATTGAAGACATAAACAATATGATTCTTAATAATGACAAATATGATAAGCCCCAACATGATAACAAACTGAAGACTAAGGGTCTGTATGTTATCCTCATTTCCCATCTTCAAAACACATTTTGCCCAGTTCCCGTTTTTGCAATTCCAATAAACCTTTAATATTAAAACAATTCCAAAACATGTTTTGAGACTACACAGCCATAAATGATACTTTTCTTTAAGTAATCTCAAATTATTGATCTCAACCTCAAAGTACAAACAAAATAGACTTTACATTCACATTTCAGTTTTCTATACATTCCATCACAATCAATTGACAACTTCATCCAAACATCTGAGCTCAAAATCTCCTCCCTTTGACTTACATATAAAACGCATGCTAAGTTCTTCACTATTACTTGCAAAGGCAATACAGAGTAAATGCAAAGGACCCAAAAAAACGTAACAAAACCAAACAAACAACCATCATCCATTCTCAAAATCAATTATTTGTAAATGTATAACCCTATTATTCTTTTTCTTTTCTTTTCTTTTTTTTTATAATAATTTTGATGGTTTCAAACTATCAAAGTAAAAAATTACATATATGATCAAAGTTAGGCTGAAAATATAGCTAATCGATCACATCCCTGTCTGGACGACTGAGTTTAACTGCCTTTCCTACAAGTATAATGTTTTTTTTTTTAAATTTTAAAAAGAGATGAAAAAGGCAGAACTTTGCAGGAAATGGCAGTGTGATTCCCCAGGGTAGAGAGGATAGGTAAAGCCCTCATTGGTTATTCTATTTCTATTCACATTTATTAATAACAAAGAAACACATCTAGTTTTCAGCAACAATTGACATGAGAATGTCCTTAGTAAAACATTTAGTATGACATGTCCCATGACTTATAAGTTAAGAAACAATTTTTAAAAAAAGAACAAGAAAAACTCTATTAACTGTGTCCTTTCATAACAAAAGAGGCTGTGAAACACTAACATGATCAAGCATCTCTTGCAAATAGAAGACAATAGTTAGAAATAGAACTGAAAGAACCATACCACTCCTGATTTTAATGCAGATATCTGAGGTCCTTTTGAAGCTCCTCCATATATACATACAGACTTCACTCCACTAGGTTTTCCAGCATCACAAAGAACATCTGCAATCTTATAATTGACAATTTTCCAACATTAGACCATTTGTAGAGTCAAAATATGGATTCAGAATCAATAAGAAAATAAATTAAGGAAACAAAATAAAGGTACAGTTAGCTAAGCCATGAATTTCAAAACCACGTGTGTTGCACCACAGAAAGTTTCATATAATACATGTAATATTACAAATTTAAAATAAATCCCTTGCCCTGATCTATCTTGATCTGGGTAGGCAAAATTCTCGATACCACAAAGACGCTTTGTTCTTGTTCCAAAGATTGTATATGACATAAAGAGCATTATGAAGAATTAACTAGATGTATGCAATTACCAGGGGGAGTGGGAGGGAGGACTAAAGAACCTATATATGGTTTAATTTATGTTTCACCACTTTGAACAAACGATTGCAAAACACCAACCATCCTAATCAATGCAAAGCAATAAAGGCAAGCAATCAAATTATAAATATGTATCTGATTCAGACTGTGTAATGCTGGCAGTGGGGAAAGGAACTAAAGCCTGCACCATGCCGAGCCACTTATCATAGTGGTGAATTCTGAAAATCAGAGGATAAGGTTACTGTAGTAGTATCTTATAGGGTCTTGTAACAGCTAATTTATCCTGCTATCACTGGATCAAAATTCTCAACTTCCATGATTGCGCAATCCTTTGATATTTCATGTAATCAAGTCTTTCTATCCACCAGAGCAAACTTTTACATCAATCTTGTTCACAATGAAAAGCCAATAATGTGAAAGGTAAAGTCCTAAGAAACTGAATGATAATTTAAGGCTTCTGATACATTTAAACAAACTTTTATTTCAACTGATTTCAAATTAAAAGCCAATAAAGTGCAAGCAAAACTCCTAAGAAACTCAACGATAGAAAGATTCTCAAACAAATCAGAAACTTCTTCGGTGGATAATAAAACATGCATCTGACTGTGATAACAACCCAATTCAAAATTCTGTACAGTACTTGACATACTTGAATTTACATAAAATTACACACCCCTATCCAACAACAATCTTCCTTGAACCAACTCCAGTTTCATAAGTTATCAACATTCACGAAAAGAACAAATACAAAGAAGACAAGAAACACTAAGACACATTTTAGGATCATAGTATACATACTTGTTGGGCTAATTCTCTGGTAGGCGAAAGTACAAGACAAACGGGATTGACTTTCTTAGATGCCTTACTCTTTGGCTTATTCAAAATATGCACAATAGCTGGAATCCCAAATGCCAATGTCTTGCCTGATCACACAAGCAGAACAGCGTAAATAATCAACGATCAAAGGGAAAAAGAGTGGGAAAAAAGTACACATATTCAACAAATTACCCGATCCCGTAGCTGCAATGCCAATCAAGTCACGACCATCCAACAGAAAAGGCCAAGAATGTGACTGAATGGGAGACGGTTTATCAAAATTCTTGCAGCATTCCAACACATTATCCCCAATTCCTGAATCCGCAAATGATTTTAAAGGCTTGTACTTTGTATCATTCACATCTTTCCCGGACATCACCACACCCCCATTACTTTCACTAACCTCCACACTTCCACCACCATCACTTCTCTTTGTCTCTTCACTTTTCTCAGCTGCCCCATTACCCAAACTCTTTTCTTCTACCTCCTCCGCCACTTTGGCCTTCTTCGTCTTCTTTTTCGATTCCTCGACCGACCCTATAAAAGTCTCATTCTTTCCAGTAGTTTCTGGCAACAACCCATTGTTCATCGAATCTTCATGACTCTGCTTCTTCTTCTTCTTTTTTTTCTTTTTATCATATTCCTCGATTGACCCGTTTGAAGTTTCAGCCTTCTCATCATTCGGCAGCAGGCCATCCCTCCAAAACTCTCCTTGTTTCTGTTTGTTCTTCTTTTTCTTCTCACTTTTTGACTCTGTTACAATCTCTGGCTCCGCGTTAGCTTCAGCTTCTTCATGCTTTCTCTTATGCTTGTCCTTTTGCTTCTTTTGAGCTGTATTTTGATGGTTATCCATGGTTCTATGGGGCTGGGGTTTCACCGACGAGAGAAGCTCTGTTGGTCTTGTTGCCCAGAATTGCCGAATTAGCGGCAAATCCCCAGAAAGGCCCGAAGTTTGGAAAACAGACCGATTGGGATTTTTCTAGGGTTTTGGAGGATAGGGAATGCCCCTTGATTTTGTGAAAATTTACAAGTTGGAGGATTTAGTTTTTGGTCCCTGATGTGTAGAGTATTTGGGCTTTGTTTGTTGTAATTTTCATTCATTTTCAAACGAATCCTTTTATATTATGGAGTGTTTGAAAAACCGGATCTGGCTGGCCGGTTCAACCGGGTTACTCGGAACCGGTCCTGTGCCCCGTCCGATTCTATATAAAAAAATGGTTAATGAATAAAACACGCTTTTTTGGACAAAGCTAGGATTTAATCGGGAGCCGAAAAAACCCGTATGAACTCGATTTTTACTTATTTTCTAAATTTTGTCACCTTTTCATCTTTTCTTTTATTTTTTTTTGGTTTTGTCCGATTGAGAGTCAAAACCCTTGACTCTCTACTCTCTCAAACTAGAATCAATCAAAAAACAGAGACTGAGAGATGTCGGCGGCCTTTCGTTCTACTCGACGCCTCCATTCGTTGGTTTTCTCCTACTCGCCGCTTGTCTGAGTCGTCTCCTCTTGCCGGCTGATTCACGACTGATTCATGTAAGTTGTTTATGTTGTTCTTAACTTAGGATTAAAGATTAAATTATTGCAAATTTTTCGTAGCATAGCAGCCATGTGTTTAATTCAAATTAATTGGGCACTGAGGTGTTTCTTGAACACTTCATAGTCAGCATATCTTCTATCTGCTCCCATTATGGTGTATGAACTATGAATTGTTCATGAAATGCATCTGCAATATCTTCTATTGACGAGTAACTCAAAAATGAGCAGTAAGTTGCTGTAGTTGCTAGTTTTGCGTTTTGTTGCTTAGATGTTCTTATGTTATTTTGTTGAACATTAGGGTTGTGTATGAATTGAACTAAAAGAGGAAACTAAAACTGGGTATTTCTTTTTATATTTTCAGAATGGAATCAGGGGAAGGAATTGGTTCGCAATCCATCCCATCTACTGATCAAGAAACAGAAGCATCTTCATGTAAATCTCACAGCCAAAAAAGAGACGTGGCATGGAAATATGTAATGGAAGGGAGTGAGGAGAACAATGCCAAGGTTTTATTATGTTCTTTTTGTAATGGCAAGTTTCAAGGTGGAGGAATTTTTAGGATGAAGCATCACCTTGCTGGATTACGGGAAATATAAAAAAATGTCTCAAAGTCCCGGCTGAAGTTCGTCTATTAATGAAAGAGATATTGCTAGGGGATTCAGACAAATCGAAAGAGAAGAAGGGTGTTTTTAATAATCTATTTGGTAGAGAAGAAGATGACATTCAAACTGGAGGTGATGATGTTCAAGAGCTATCACGGTCAAAAAATAAAGGAATTAGCATGAATGAGGGTGCCACTGCCAAGAGAAAAAAGAAGTCAACACAGGGTATCGAAACTTGTCAGGTAAAAGTTTTGATTCCTCCCAACCAAGCTTAAAATGTTGTTTGCAAAGTAAGGAAAAATGACATGACACTGATTTGGCTTGGGCTACTTGGTTTTATGATGCTTGTCTTCCGTTTAATGCTCTCAATTCTCCCTACTTTCATGAAGCTATTGCAAAGTCAATATCAATGGGAATAAGATACAAACCTCCTCCTTATCATGCAGTTAGACTGAGTTTGTTAAAAGATAAGAAAAAATAAGTTGAGTTAATCGTTGGTTGATAGTTTTCGTAGTAGATGGGTTCAAACAGGTTGCACAATTATGGGTGATGGGTGGAAAGATAATAGACAGAGAACTTTGATTAACTTTCTTGTTTATTATCCTACTGTAATTTGTTTTCTCAAGTCTGTTGATGTTTCAGATATTGAATCAAATGCTGAGAATTTGTGCAATTTATTTTCTGAAATTGTTCAAATGGTTGGGGAAAAGAATGTAGTTCACTTACTTATTGACAATGCAGCTAATTATAAAAAAATCTAGAACATTGCTCACTGAAAGATATCCTTCCATTAGTTGGTCTCCTTGTGCTGCCCATTGTATTAATTTAACCATGAAGGATATTGGAGAAATGCCTCAAATTTCAGACTTCATTACTCTTGCATCTAAAGTCACTATGTTTGTTTATAATCGCAAATGAATCCTTAGTTGATTGAGACAAAGACTAGGTTGGACAGAAATTCCTCATTCAGTTGAGACTAGATTTGGAACCACATTTATTGCGTTGAAAAGTCTTCATGACCAAATTTTGGTAAAATTACAAATACCCCTCAAGTTTTGGTAAATTACAAATAGCTTCAGTTTTTGGGAGGGAGTCTCTTGTACAACCGTTTGACGCTGATACTTCAGCAATTAAAATTAATACGCGTGTTTCCATCGATACGTGATAGAAGCTAAAATCATTATGTGTGTTTTTTTATTACATGCGATACTTTTTCCCCTTAGAGTCGATATGTCTATTTTTTTGGTTCATGTTGTGACGCCCAACCAACCCCCCTATCCTATACGAGGATCCAGTCGGCCGTTTGCCTAGTTCACACAAAGGCTCAGTAATAATGTCAGAACAATATACAATAATTATATTAAAATGTTAGAAATGTAGTTGCACACTTACAATTACAACTAACTGTCTGAATATCGCAGCCTAACAATCTATCATGTAGATGGCACACACGCCATTTATTAATTCCTAATTCAAATGAAATAAAACTATTTATTAAAGTCCATGAAGATGTCCGGTCTAACTTAGCTATCTATCTTGTGACCCATGCTGCTACTGAGAACCTAGGGTAGAGTTATAAACATACAACACGTATGAACTTTTTTGCTCAGTGATGTTCTCCGTTTAAAACATTTAAAGCAATAAAACATCCAAGGCATGTAGTGCAGCCACTACATGCAAATTATGTATAAAATACAAGTACAAAAGCGGTAAAGCAAGTCATGAAGGATAAGTAGGGGGTCAAAGGAGAGGTCAAGACCCAACGACCGTTGCTGTGACACCCCAACCCGACCTCCTATCCGATACGGGGATCCGGTCGGACGCCTGCCTAGCTCTCGCCAAGACTCAAGTACAATATCAGAAAAATATAGGCAATAAATGTAAATTAAATATTTATGTTACAATAAATACAGGTTTCCTGGTATAGAACCGTAGCCTAAAACACTATCCTTGTAGTATGAGGGTGGGTATCATCTTGTGTGAGATTGACACCGCTAGTGTGACCACTATGTCTTGTTTCTTGGATCGGCTCTTTTACTTTTCTTCTCGTTTACACATCCTATAACTACTAAGAAAATATATATACACAAAATGAGCTGACGCCCAATAATGTTCTCCGTTTAAAACAATTAAAGCAATAAAACAATCAAGATATCACAACATAGGACACGTAGCACACAAGTTATATATAAATATAACACAAGTTGGAAAGCTATAAAGCAAGTCGTAAAGGATGCTCGCGAGTTCAGGTGGAACTATAGAGGTGATTTTCATTACTTATTTCTAGTGAACTTTTGCGCCCACACAGGGCTTCGGCAACAACACCCATATGCCAAGGTAATCAAGATGGTGGCCCGCCACTACTGGGTCTCATGAGTTGCCCGACTCGAACCAAGTCACTACTGATCGAACGCCCACGCCCCAGCTGGCACACTCGATACCGTAGATGGTAACACTTTAATTCAAGCGCAACAGCGCAACAAGATATCATTCATAATCAAGCGCAGCAGCGCAACAAGATATTAATCATAATCAAGCGCAACAACGCAACAATATATCAATCATATTCCATATCATCATATTCAAGAATGCGTATCATATCTCTCATATCATCATACTAAGCATCAATGCCACGTTTCGCATATCATAGCCAGATATTGTATAATTCAAATTTACCCGAGTCAAGTGAAAAGTAGTCACTCACTCCTTCTTATTTCCATTTCAAGATTTCTAAAATTAACGTCACAATGATGCACAAGTGTGTATATATATAACTTTAGACACAATCAAGCAATCTCACGTAGCACGTATTTTTGTGAAAATAGTTTGATAGCGAAAGTAGTTTTAGTGAGAACACTCACCTCACGTGTCCTATTCATTCAATGATAGGTCTGCAATCAATATTCAAGAAATTTATATTAAATTCTTGTATTCTATAAAATTATAATTTAGTCCTAGTGAATATTAAATTTGTCTTTTAAATTTATTATTTGAATCCATATATGATTTGAACAATAAAACTTAGTATTATGATATTATTCATTTTGATTACCTTAATTTATGAAATTATAATTAAGTCCTTTAATTTTGTAGAATTTGCATTTTGGGCCCTAGGGTACAACATATCACTTTTTGAGGTATTTCATTTCATGATTAGCATTTATTTCATAAATTCAGTGGATAAACTGTATTTTAGGTTTTACTTATATATGTTATAAATTTTGCATTTGAGTCTTTAAACTTTTCAATATTTACATTTTGGTCCTTAAGATTTATAAAATCTCACTTTCATGTCTTTTATATATTTAAGATTAAAATTTCTGTCATTAACTATCTAGGTATCATTATTAATTTGATTTGAACTTGATTTGGAAGTTTGTAAAAATTGCGTATAAGTCCCTCAAGTTTTAATTCTTATATTTTAGCTTTTAATTTTCCAGAGAATTACCAAAATTCTACAAACTTACAATTTCTATATAATTATTGTCCAGTATAATTTTGATAGCATTTTATTAAATTTTCATATATTTTTATTCTTGTTAAAATAAATGGAAAGTTATAAATTGCATATTTCTCTCTTTGTTGTGTTTTCTTTGTTCTTCATACCTATAGACATTTCTAAAGCTGTTCTTTCTATCAAGACCCCTTCAAAAATTAATCTAACACTTCAATAATACTCCTCATAGTTTATAGTACTTCACATAAAATTTTCATAATTTTTTATAACTCTTTAATACCATTTTAAAATTACAAACAGTGGCTGCCCTGCAGTTTTCCAGATGCAGTAGTTTTCATTTTCAACCTAAAACATCATTTTAAACTCATCCAAGAAATTATCCAAAGCCTAAAACATGTTCTATACATCAAGAGCTATCTTAGGATTATGAGTTTCAGATTCAAAAGCCTCCAAACATACCTATTTTGAGCTCTTAAAGATGAAACTCCAGAAAATCCAGAATCTGCCACCTTCTGATATTTCGGCTATAATTTCCTACATACAATTCTAAAAATCTTGAAACCAATTGGATATGAAACTAGCCTCATAGAGGAGTTCATAGATATCTTACTCATGATCCGGTATGGTCGGAGTTGAGAGTTATGAGCAAATCTTTTGGACTGTTCTATTTCTGGAAGATGAAGGTTTAAGGTACTGACATGCCTACGGTTTTCTGGGCATATCTCCCTTGATTGGAGATGATCGGAGTAGAGAGATATGATCGAATCTTCAGGACTGTCCTGTTTTCCACTGATGAAGATGCAAAACTCAGAGAGGCCTTCGGTTTTGTGGCTATAACTCCCTATAGAAAAGTCCAAAATTTGTGAAACTTGTTGGAGATGAATCTACACTGAAAGAGGAGTACATGGACATCTTAAACACGAACAGAGATGATCGGAGTAGAGAGATACATATTTTCCTTTGCTGCTGATCAGTATTTGGCAGATGAAGGTTTCTTAAACTTGAGGGGTTGTATGGAAGTTGTAGTGTGTTGTGGTGATTTTAGGAGGAGTTTTGCAGAAGGAGGTGGGAGACCTTTTCCTTCTTTCTTTTACACTTTCACGTTTTTCCCTTCTTTCTCTTTTAATTTATTTTCTTCTTCTTTTATTTTTCAGCCCATCAAGTGTCTCTTTCCCCTTCTTCCCCGTATTCCTACCCATGGCGAGTCATGTTGGTTTTAGTCTTTTTATCTTGTTTATTTTTCATTTTATCTTCTTATGTTTATCCCATCATGCCTAACCGCCATACTTATATGTATATATAATTTAGTTTAATAATAATTCTATATTTTAAATTTTAAAGGTTACGTCGTACCGAATCTTATACGATAATAAGAGTCGTTTTCTCTCTAATAGACATTTAAATTAGTTTTCTACATTTATAGATCCCTAAAATATTTTTTAATCTTCTTAATAGTTCAAAACTTGATTTTTAGTAAAACATCTTAACTTCATTTGATTATCGAATAGTCGTAATTTTATTTACTAATAATTTTCGGTTAAGAAAATATCATTATTAGAGCATTACAATTTGAATAATAAAATCTTATGGTAAAACTCTTAAGAAAGTTATATGGTTTTACGGCTACTTCTTCATTCTTGGGTTTTGTTTTATTAGGCGAGTTGAATCTCCCTTCTTCTACCGTTTCAAATTTTGTTGTTTTTTTTTTTCTTCTTCTTTTTAATTCTCTTCTTCTTATCCCTTCATTTCCTTATCTACTTGGAGTCCAAGCTTGTCATCATATTTTTTTAAAATTATTTATTTATTTATTTATTTATATTTAATTTGTTTTGTTTGATTTAAATTTCTTTTTAATTTTTATAATTACATATTCATTCAACTTATATGCTAATTACATTCCAATTTCGGGTCAAAAAGTATGGGGCCTCACAGTTGCACCCTCTTTTTAGTGCCTTCGTCAACAACGTCCGTGTATTATGTTATTGTAATGAGCAGGATGGTGGCCCGCCACTAATTGGGTCTCTAGAGTTGCCTGATGACCAAATTACTACTTAACGAACGCCCACGCCCTAACTGACACATTCGATAGTGTCGATCATGGTTTCATGGGATCCTATATACTATTGTACATCATCATATTGAACCGACTATCTCTCATGTTTCATGATCATTCAAGCAATTACTTTATGTAAAGTCACAACGCATCATTTAAATGTCAGTTCATTAAACAAGACAAGTCTAATATGTACGAGTGGGTACAAAAAGTAGTCGGCCGCTCATTCCAAAACATTTATCTTCTTTCAAAAAATTTAGTAAAACAACTTCTTTTGTGTAAAACAATTTCATTGTAATCACAAGCATGTACTCGAAGGGTTATATAAAGAGTGTCCCCTTAGAGATTTGCACACAAATTAAGAAAGTGGAAAAAATTTATTCTTTTACCCCTATTTATATATATATGTGTGTGTGTATATGCACATAATACATGTTGTCAATCACATACTATTTGAAAGTTGGTTTTCCTTAAGAACAATTACCTCTATCAGCAAACTTGGCTGTTCCTTTAGTTCAAATAATCTGCATTATATCAATTTCATAGTTGTTAGACCAGGATGATAAATATTTAATTTCCCTTTGTTGTTCATCTATGAATATTAGCTACATAATTACTACTAATTAATTGATATACGAGGTTAATTAACTTAATCCTTCACCATTATTTTACATCATTTATTTATTACAATAGTAAATTAACATTTATCATTATTGATTTAAATATTTATTTAGTAATTAATTAAAGTAATAAATTATTTAATTGTGATTTAATTTTGTTTTAATTAAATTGGATCATAATTTCATTGGACTAATCCTTCAATTAAATTTTAATTAAAGAGTTAAACTCTTTATAATTCTAAAAATTGATCTGCTAATTCTTTTCTAAATTAATTGGGTTTTTAAGTTAATTGGGTTAATAAACAAATAATTGTTTATTAATTAATGGGCTAATTAATTTAAGTGAGCTGAGTTATGTTGAGTCAGATTAGGCCCAACTACTTTTATATCACTAACCCAATTGATTTATTTAATTGGTTATTTTTAAACTTATATTCTGGTTTAATCCAACGTTTTATTTTCCTTCTGGCCCAATTTTAACCATTTCTTAGCCCAATTTTATGTTTTCTCCAGCCCAACTGTTATCATTTCCAAGCCCAACTTATTTTCTTTCCAAGCCCAATCTCTTTTCCATGAGCTCACCTATTTCTTCTTATTTTGATGCTCTTTTATTATTTTGCTATCTTACCCTTTCATTGTAACCGAGACCCTATTCAAGTGGGTCCCACCAAATAAATTATTTTCCTTTTTATAATTATTATGAATTTTATTTTCCTACTATTAATTATTATTCTATATGTTTTTGAGTTATGATTAATATTTTTCTAACTTAATTTAGTTTATGTGAATTATGCTTCTTCTAAACTAATTTTATGCAAATAATAGCAATCTACTTAAATAGTTTTTCATTTACACTATATATATATATATTGTAAAATTAAAATATCCAAATTAAGTTTTGTGCATTCAAACACAACTTCGTCAGTATCTTAGGATCGATTGCACTGTCACTGTATAGAAAAGGAGGTGAAAGCGCCCACCATCATGCATGGATTTCTAGCTTGGCTTAGAGTTCGTTTCTATCTATTCTGTTCTATTAAAAAAGTATAATTTTTTTAAATATATATTTTATTAAAAGAGTAATTTCATTTCTTTATTTATCATATTATTACTAATATAATTATATGTAATTTATGTTAATTCAGGTCACCTTTAAAAGGTAAAATCGTTAATAAAAAATAATTAAAAATTATTTATTTTAGATACAGTACAATACAACCCACAAAACGTGGTTTGGATGAGTCTTAGATTTAACACTAGTTAATTAGCTATCTTTGGCTATAGTAAGCTACTTCACATAGGCATATGCATCTTTAATTTTTTTTCCTTCAAAATTTACAAGTTAAAGATGCAAATCAAACCATTGACTGTCACTGTTTTTTTCTAGAATCCATGCATCTTATAATTCAGCTGTCCACCATAGAACATATTCCTTTTACATCATTTAGCAAAAGATTCATATATCATTAATATATATATATATATATATATATTCCATCTGTCCCATTCAGAGAGTCTACTTTGAAATGTGTACAACTTATTATGGTTCTGAGGTACAACACTAAATTAAGTAATTTATCACCATATTTTTCACTTATATCCTTACTTTAGAAATAAGGGTTAATTGTGAATCACACAATAAATTCAAACTGAACTCTTTAAATGAGACAAGATTTTTTTTTGAAAGTAGAATCTTTGAGTGGGACGAAGGGAATATATAATATCCTTTAACATGGAGATTTAAGCATCAAAACGTATTTCTTTGTGCCAAACAAAACAACACAATGAAGCGAGAAGACTTTGGTCTTCAATTTTACAGACGCGGCTAAAAGGGTTCTCACAACTTCAAACAAGATAACGATAAAGTCCAAGGACTCATTAAAACACAACGGAAGCTTCAAGGTACATATTTGACCTCAACGAAAAACTATATCCGATGAATTCTTTGTATAAAACTTATGTTACTAAATCATACTAAAAAAAAGATTTCTTAAACTAAATAAGGTGAATCGATCGGAAAACAGAAAAATGAATTAACATTAATGCTAGAGGTGAATTAAAAAGTTGAAAACGTTGACATTATAAGTTATTCAAAGGGACCACATAGTCCCACTCCTACACATCATCACTCAAAAGTACTGGCTCAAAACCAACCACCCTGTGAAAACCATATACAAGAGATCAATCTTCATCTACCCATATATATATATATATATATATAAAAGAGATCAATCTTCATCTACCCATATATATATATATATACACCATCTTCAATTCATCATCATATGTACACACACACAAAAGAACATGAACATGATATATATATATATATATATATATAAAAGAGATCAATCTTCATCTACCCATATATATATATATACACCATCTTCAATTCATCATCATATGTACACACACACAAAAGAACATGAACATGAACAATTAAAACAAATTATGAACTCCCTCTCCCTGGTCTGATCACCTTACCCTATCAATTTCCAAAGACATAACAAGGTTGACATAATTAATAATTTAGATCGACCGGCACTGCATGCATGCATACGCGAAATCAAGCGTCGCGAACGTGGAAAACGTTGGGATTCTTGACGACAATGTCATACATGTTGATGGAATTGAACTTGGAGAAGTCCCTGGGGAGGGAAATTAGGTCAATGGAGGAGTGTTTGTGGAACTGCAAGAAGTCAGCGTCACCGCCGTAGTATCTCTCCCACCCGAAATTGCTGAGAATTCTCTCTAAGCACGAGTAGGACGAAACAACCTGGCCCGAAGCCAAGTGCACCAAAGCCTTTCTTGATCTCGAACTTCCGTTCCTTCCATGATGATCACCTTGTTGCTCTGCTGCAGGGTTTTCAACCAGCTGAATCACACCATTGTTCTTGAAAAGCCAAACTCCAGACATATTTTAATGCTCGCGTTGATATATAATATACTCGAGCTCGATCGATTCTTCTTCAATCAAGGGAAAATGATGATCAAATATCGCTAGTGTTGTTGATGGATGTGTTGTGAAGAGAAGGGAGGGAATGGAAGGAGTATATATAGAGGGCGGGGCATGGAAATGAAAAAAAGAAAGAAAAAAGAATTGGAAGAGTAGCTCCTAGAAAACAAAAAATGAAATAGTTATTGTTTTTTTTTTTTTGGTTGAAGAAAATAGTTGTTGTAGTGGGATGAAAAGATTGGGTGATGATAGGTTTGTCTAGCTTTGCATGGAATCTAGATATTGTGGGACATGGATTGGTTTAAAATGTGAAAGAAAAAAAGGGGCACAAGGAAGGCCATGGGGGTACACATGCCAATTTCTTTGAGGAGGGGTCAAGTTTTAAGGAGAATGAGAATCTATCATCTTTTTCATTTTCAATTATTTATGTGTGTGTATTTTCATGTCCTCCTTTTGGCCCATGTCTCCAATCATCAAGGAGCTACTCACTACAAAAGTGGGTAATTTTTTTATTTTATTTTTTATTAGCACACAATCCACAACTCTTACCTATATGTATATAGGTTACCTTATGAGTTGTTTTTTAAAATATGTTTTTAGAATGGAAAAAATTTATATTAAGAGTGTATTGAAAGTGTAAAAATGTTAGTTAAATGGAAACAGTTGTATTGAAAATGAAAAAAAATGTATTATAATATATTATATATGCTGTAGATCCAATAACAAAAACAATGAAAATGAGCGGTAATTTGGATTCTCTCAAATTAATTAGTTCCAATCATATATATTCTAATGAAAATGTTCTGTTTTAAAACAATTTTTATTCTAATATTGAAAGAGTGGATTCTTTTCCTTACAAATTTCCGTTCTTTTTTAGTGTCTCAAGTCCCAACAATCACTTTTTTTTACATACATATTAGTGGAATACTATAATCCTTTACGAACCTGCATTCAGACACTGAATAATGGCCTATGATATATTACTAATGCAGTTACATTATGTAATTGTATAGGCCATTATTCAGTGGTTGAATGATTTTGTGAAGGAACTACAGTCTGTCACACACACATATATATATATATATATATATTCTCAAATGAACATGCTTTAACAAGTTTTTAATACAAAAATTTTACCCTCGTTCCAATTGGAAGAGCCCTATTCCAAAAAATATTTTTAATTTTATTTCTATTTTACCTACTTTTACTAATATCATTGTATGTGATTTATAATTGAAACACTTAAAAAGTAATGACATGAATATAAATAATAATAATAATAATAATGGTGGCGAATAAGCTATTATCTTCGCACTCATAAAAAGTTATACGTTTTCAAAACATAACTCTTTCATTGGGACAGAAAGAGTATAAAGTTGCAATTTTACCCAAATTACGTGGTATTAATTGCACGTACTTGTTCATCTTTTCAAAAATAATGAAGAAAACATGTAATTTACTTATATTCTTAAAGAATTAGTGTATCTATCTCTCACTTAGGATATTTAAAAAAGAATGGAAGGAATAAATTCTAATTAATCTTGTTCATATGCTGTATATCGCACATGGTTGTTTATGAGAGCTTGATTACATAATACTTTGGAGAGAATAAACAGTAAATAATAATAATAATAAATCTAACTAAATCCAAATAGTTACAAGAAGAAAAAAAGCTGCTTTATATATTAGGTATAACTACACGTTTCATTTTGTAATAACATTAATAATATATCACATGGCATATATTCAAATAGGTGAATGATTTTATAACGAAATTATAATATTTTTTAATATATTAAAATCAAACATTAATAAATAGCATATTAATTCCAACTTTAAGTGTTTCAGTACGTGAGGGGAGAGATAGGATGGTAGATAATAAAGGGTTTTATAACCCCGATAGTGCGAGTTTAAACTTTGGTAGTGCAAGGGTTAAAAAAAAATTCGGTACGTAACTCTCCGGAATCTTGATTTGTTCTAATTGCAACAGTTTCTTTTATTTTAGTTTATTTTGTGGATTAAATAAAAAGTCAATATCGATATTGTTGTGTGACCACTGAGCTCACGTGTACTGCGCGTGAAGCTTAGTCCATTGATTGTGAGATGTTTCGGCAGCCATTTCTTCTTGATGGAGACTCTTCAGGTTACACACACACACAGAGAGTAATAAAGACGTGAAAATTGTGTGTGTGTTTTTTGTTTTTATTTATTTTTAATTTTAATTTTATTTTATTTTAATTCCAAGCAGTTTGGAATGAGTTAAATAATGCTAATTGGATTTGTAAAATATATTACATAAGAAAAAAAAATATAAAAGGATTATCACACCTCACTGAAGCTCGAAAAGTTATACAGTTCATCTGCCAGACTGCCACAATAACAAAAATAGTGTGATAAGCTAATAATAAAATCATAATTAAAATTGTTTCCATTTCTAGCCACCTAACTATATATATGTTCATCAATTTCCACAAAACAAAAAGCATTCATTCCTCCCTAGTGCATTTGATTGCACCATCAATCCTACGTCAGATTCATTGAATAATCTCTTCATTCACTTGGTATGAATTAATCTGTTATTTTCTCATTGTGGCTTAAACTATGATAAAGTTATTCCCTTTGTTTTAGTAGAATAATTTTATTTCTAAAATTTTTGTCTTAATGGAATTTTTTGAAATACATTTATATATTTACTTATAAAATAATGTACAATTCATAATAAAATAAAATTTAAATTTAAGTAAAAGCAAAGTAAAAAATTATTTATTTTATATATTATACTTTAAAATTTATTAAAAAATATTTACACTTTATAGACGCATGACTCTTCCATTGAGACGGATAGTATCACAAGTAATGTAAGTTAGTTTCATAAATATCATTAGTTGCCAAGAATTGAAACTCCAAATTCCTTGTATCATAATTAACCAATAATTAAACCAAGACCTCAAAGGGAGCAATATTTGTAAATTTTAAAGCAAACTCTTTCCAACACTTTAGGGGCTACTTCCCGAAAGTGGTGTGTTGATGTTTAATGTACAGGTCCCCGGTGACGTGATCCCTAACGTGGTGTTCAAGTTGCCATGTCTTTGATGTGGTGTTTCATGGTGTCCCAAACGCGGTGTTCAACTTGCCTGTCGCCGACGTGGTGTATCGATGTGTTCAAATGCAAGTCCCCAACATCGTATATTATATATCGGTGGTATAAAAAAAAAAAAATGCAAGTCTCCACATGGGTTGTTATAGGTGCCCTAAAGTGCGCGAATTGTATAAAAATAAAAATGTCAATCGTGGTTGGACGAAATTCCAGAACCTTTAATTAAAAAAAAAATTCAATAATTAAACCAATATCATATCTATATTAATTAATTAATATCATTTAATCCCCAAAGAGACGAGCACTGTGCAAAAGTTTCACAAACTTCATTTTCCAAACCTGATCAAAGGGATACCCTTTTTTTTTGGATATTATCAAAGGGATACTTAATATTACTATATCTTACCAACATATATATTGTGGATAAAGGATTAATTCCAGTTAACATCACAAATTTATATATGGTGAGGATTTCATAAATAAAGATATATATATATATATATATATATATAAAATATAAAAGCCAGATAAGATTAAATTTTACTTTAATGAAGAAATAGTGAAAATAATTCGTAAAACTAAAGTTAGATTAAACTTTTCTTAACTCGTATATTACCGTGATAACAAGATCAGAGTTTTATTGTCGTCGTTAAATTACACGTGTTAGAAGAAAATTATAACAGTGATAGCGTGATAGAATTGCTTGAAATGACTATTTAATTGTAACATAAATATGTATATATATGTATTTATTTATTGGTGCAATAAAATGGAGACCACTTGATTCTAGGAATTGATCTTCAAACCTCAATCTTTGTGATGCACCATCGTTATTCCCCCACCATAAAATTGATTTTGAATCCCCTCAGAAAGGACCACACAATGATTTTTGACTATTATACATATTGATAATTTTTTCACAAAAGAATTTTTTTTTTTAAAAAGAAAAACATTTTTTCATATTCATTTTTCATTGTTATTATCACATGATCATCACATGGTCTCATGGTCCATCATTGACGATCATTGGTTGCAGTGCTGTCTTGTCTGATGAATCAATCCTACGACGAAATTATTTGAAATATTATTTCTATATATGTTTTGTTTGTGTAAATCATTTTCGAACCAAAATTTTCCACGACAAGATATATTAAAACATCATTTCAATCATATATATGTTGGATATATTAATGTTACTTTATGGCTGCAAATTAGGGTTAATTTGATAATTAATTGTTAGAAATGCATTAGTTATATATATATATATTAATGATACTTTATGGCTTCAAATTAGGGTTAATTTGATAATTAATTGTTAGAAATGCATTCGTTTATGTATATATACACGGAATCATTCATTTATTGATAAATGACTTATGATGCATTACTAATTAATGCAATTGCATAACTCATTGCACAAATTATTATTTACTAAAGGAATAATTCTTTGTAGGGACCGTATTCTTACTCAATAGGGGAAATACTACAATCTCCATAAGGAAAATACTATAAATAATAGCTTAGTTTTATCTCATTTATTAAGGGTAGATTAGTCTTTTTTCACTTGTTGTACATAGACTCGCATCTTTGCCCCAATTAAAGTGTTGTATCATATGTTTTGTTTGTCTTTTAGAAACCCTAATCATCCTTGTTCTCTTCCTAATCTTATCTATTTGGTTTCCCTTCTTCTTTGCTAACAATATAATATTAGATAGCAATTTTTTCCCCCTATGTAGTATAGAAAGGGAAAAGGGGGAGGCCATGGTTAGGACCACCTAAAAATGAATTTCTAAAAAATGGAAGAAAACAGAAAGAAAGAAAAAAAAAAAAGTAATAAGAAACTTTTTTTTTTTGGTCTTAAATAACATCAACCAGACCATTGCATTCAGTATATTCTTCTTGTCCATACTTTAGATCAGAATCACAAACTTTGGTATATATACTCATCCAATCTGATCTGGAAATTTAAACCTAAATTTGCTTCTTTTTCTTTTTCTTTCACTTTATGCATTTTAGGCTATCATTAATGGAAATTTTATTGTAGCAAAAACTGACACAATTTATTCCCCATAAAATTTTAAACCAGCGAGAGGTATCAAATTTGATAATTTATCAAGAACTTTTTATTATTATTTCGCAAAAACTTATATACAATCAATCCATACATATGACAGGATTTGGGACGTACGGCTAATCCTTTACAGCCTGTTTTTTTTTTAATACTCGTGAACAGTACCCACGGGTAACGTTCACTAGTATCAAATACTCTCTTCAAGTATTTACTACTCTCTTTAAGATACTTGAAGAGAGTACTATTGAAACTTGTGAACAGTATTTACCACCGGTACTATTTACAAGTATCAATTTTTTTCTAGAACAAAAAACACGTATTGTTCACGTGAACAGTGGTCGCATGCATAAACCCGCTTCACAGGAGACCACCTCATTATTTTTTATCATTAAACAAAAAATTCTTCTTAACTTTGTCTACTTAGAGTTTTATTGCTTATAAATCCATCCCTTATTTGCTTCAAATTAACTGTTTATAAATTAATGAAGAATATATCGATCGGGGTCTATGCCATTCTCTAATTCTTTGTAATTTTCTTTTGCAATTTTAAAATATTTATGGATAAATTAATGGTGATAATTAATGTACTAGACGGCCAAATAGGCTGTTAATTTTTAAGAAAAAAGGTCCTCGATTTTTACTGCCAAAAGTAGGACAATATCTAATTTAGTTTGATTCGATTTTGGAAAAAAGAGGAATTTATCCAGCTGAAAAGCATATACTTAAGGAATAAAATTAATTAATTAGCAGAATAAATGGCGCATTCATGTCAAATCATAATCATTATATCCAGCGAAATTATCATAATTAGATATTGTTCAACTTCAATCTTACCTATATAAAGTAATTAGAGAATAAATAGGTTGATAACGCACAATCTCCACATAAAAATAAATATAGCCATAGAGGCTTACATTCTATTTATACTTTGTATAATCCACTTTTGATTGTTGTTGAAGGCGATGTCCATAATACGTGCGATCTGGTTCATACTTTTTTGGCTCGCCATGTTTCCCATTAGAGATATTCATCTCCATCATCCTCTTTGTCTTCAACACTTCATTCTTTGGGTGAGTGAGGCAGCAATATTGTGGTTGGAATGTGCGGTTAATCGCCACTTCAATAACCTAATTTAAGGAACTTTCAATAGTTTTAGTCCTCAATATTTGGAGGTTCAACGGTTTCAAATGATGGCCACAGTTCTGGTTTGAACCGGAACCAACCCTGAACCGGACCGGCGATTTTGGACCTGGAACAGGAATTGTGGCCCACGGTCCCAAAACCGAAACCTGAGCCGCCTGAGAAGGTTCCAGTTCCACTTTTCATAGAACCGGGAACAGCCGATTCTAGAACCAGTCGGAACCAGGAAACGGTGGTTCCCTAGTTAAAGTACTAAAAATTATATAGCACTTATATGTTGGAGTAAGGTTTTGAACCCATGTCCTAAATTTTCATTGAAATTTGAGGAAAGCTAAATAATCACTCTAGCTACTTCCTCTCTTGTTATTATCTTTCTTATTATTAATATTATATTATATATTTATATATAATATATATAAAGTACGTAATTATATAATATAAATTTTGTATACTATATATTATAATAATATATAAACCCACGATATAATTTACATTATGTATATTATTAATCAAACTAACATTAAATTAAATTAAAGTACATATAAATATAAATTAATTATTAAATTAAAATTGCTTAAATTTGAACGAAATTAGAACTGTGATGGAATCAGAATCAGAACCGTGACACAACCGGAACAGGTGGTTCTGGAACCGTCCTAGAACCGTTCCCCCAATATTCCGATTCCGGTTCCATGGCGGTTCCGGAGCCGTGGTCATGTCTAGCCACCTATAGTTTCAATCCCCCAATCTTTTAACCCCAACAAATTTGTTCTTCAACTTTTAAAATTTCGTCACTTTTAGTCTAACTAATCGTGTATATAAACAAAGAGCCTCAATATATATATATATATACATATACATATATATATATATTTATATGCGTATGGGAAAAGTACAAATATCTCTTGAAAATTTGAAAAATTATCAATTTTTTTGGATTTGTATGAAATGATGAAAATACCGGCAAAGTACGTCATTTTTATTGATGAGAAGAGTACTTTAGGGTAAATATACTATATGTAGTTCATTTGTTGTGACTTTGTGAGAAATTTGGAATGAACCTTATTAATTTACGTTGTTAATATATATAGATAAAAGATAAAATGACAAACAAAAATTAATGGCTTGTTGAATTAAAACCTTTTGAGATATTAAAAATCAAATTATTCAAATCAACAGTATATATATTTATATATATATATATATACAATAAAATAAAACATAATTCTCAAAATTTTATTAGAGCAAATTAATTAAATTGATAGAAAAGGATATAATAGGGGCAAAAGTACAGACAAAGGGGGCTGGAGTTGAACAGGGTTTGCCTTTGTTAAGGAAACAAATTAATGCATGATCCAAAGGCTTTTGATGAAGATGAAAATTGAGGAGGAAATTCAATTAATATATACGGATTGTTATTTGCAGTAACCATTTTACTATTTACAGAAACATTTTCTTGTGAAAAGTCTAAAATACCTTTCACAAAAAAAAAAAGAAAAAGAAAAAGGCAAAAGTATGAAATAGGCCTGCAAAAGTTTGTAAATACACTGCAAAGGAAAAGGAAGCAGAAGCAAAGTTGAGGAAGCAGAGCTGTGTGGAGAAGAATGAATCACAAAATTGGCTAAATCGGATAAAAGTCGAGACTAATCGGATCTGCAAAAGGTGAGTGCGTAAAATTAATATTTGTTTCGTTATTGTTTTATTTGTTGTTTTGATTAATTTGGTTGTAATATGTCCGGATTTGTTAGGATTTTGCCCGAGATTGTTAATTTTTCTCCTGGATCTGCGCAGATCCGGCCGGTTGTCGTTGGATCTGTAAAATTTAGGCTGAGGAGAAGGTTTCCTCGACCTGGATGGGGCTGAAATACCGGTCACCGGCGGTATTTCACTCAGTAATACCACCGGTATTAATGAGGGAAATACCGCCGGATTAATGAGGGAAACCTGTAAAACACCGCCGTTCCCAGGCGGTGTTTTATACCAAAATACCGCTCGGAAAGGGGCAGTATTCTGGGAAAATACAGCGTCGGCGGTATTTTTTTAAGTAATACTGCCGGCGACCGGAGCCAACCGCGGTATTTTTCCATAAATTAACGCCGGTCGCTGGCGGTATTACTAGAAAAAATACCGCCGGCCAACCGTGGTATTTTTTCCAAAAATACCTCGGTCGCCCGGCGGTATTTTTGGAAGAAATACCGCGGCGACCGGTGGTATTTTTGGCAGAAATACTACCGGGCGACCGCGGTATTTCGCCCAGGAATACCGCCGGTCGCCGGCGGTATTCGTGGGAAAAAACCGTCGGCCGCCAAGTTATATTTTCCGGCCGTCGGTGGGATTGTTGGCAGTTTTCTGCCCGAAAGGGGCGAGTTTTGAGCCAATATTTTAAATTTTCTGTAACTTTAATTGTGTTCTTGTTCCTTATATGTTATAAATTAATTTTGTATTGATAAATGTGTGTTTATATTATTGCAGATGGCAGAAGCATTTAGGAAATTTAAATTAACCAAAAGTAAAAAGGATGACAATTTGTACAATTGGTTGAGAGAGGCACTGAGGCGACACAGTCTCCCTCTGAGGAAGTAGGTGGCCGAATACCTCTCACTGCATCCTAGCGGCAGAGAAGGGTGGCAGGAAAAGCGCATGGCTCTTCGTGTTTTTCAAATGCGACAAGGGAAAGTAACATTGATTACGGCAAAACAGAATTTTCCCCTCCATACATTGAAAATGCGGAGGAGGAGGAAGTTAAGGAAAATACGGAATGATTTGAGATGGACATGTCTCAGTCGCAGCGGTACATAGAAGGGAATTCGGGGCGGTTGGAGGATGAAAACGAAGGGAAAAATGCACCAACCAACGAAGGAGTGAAAAAGGCAAAGAATTAATGGGCCACACATAGGTCAGTGTCAGGGTCTGGGTCCGGTTCTGATTCCGGGAGGGATGCCGGGTGGAAGGCTTACCGGCCTCTAGATGGTCCAATTGACGGTGGACCTTCAGATCCAGAGTTATTACAGAGTTTAAGGGTCATGTTGCCTACTACGTATGACAACGAAAGGTATCGTATTATGCTTTATTACATATTTCTTAATATAATTTTATTTATTTTCGATTTATCAGTAATACGTTGGTTTCTAAAATGTGTTGTTTTATTTATTAAATTACGTAGGAACGTGGTATATTGTTGTGCCATAATTGCCATGAGCGGCTGCAAATGTGGGATTTAGCCGATGAGGAAATAAAAAGTATAGTTGAACAGTCCGGGTTGGCACATTTGGTATGGAGCATGTATTCAGAGTTAGACTCTGCTCTCTTAAGTGTTTTTTTTGAGAGATGACATCCTAAAATAAATTCATTCCACATGCCATTCGGAGAGATGAGTATCAGTCTCCAGACGTGGCCTACATATTGCGGATTCCGATTGGCGGATCACCAATTGGTTGGAAAATTAAGCCGGCAGAAATGAAGGAACTGCTATTAGAATTGTTGGGGATTAAGGAAGACAAGCTCGGGGATCGAGATTTTGCAAGTGTGAGAATGTCCCTCCTTCGAGAGCATTGTGTTAGTGGACAGGTGGAGGCCACCAATTCTGCCGTAGAGTATTTGTTGTGGTTAGTAGGGTACCCTGTTCGTGGATAAGAAAAAAACCCACGTTCTTGGGGATTTCCCTTCTTACCTCTGCGATGTAGAAAGCGTAAGCGGACTTGCGTGGGGTGCAGCTTGTTTGGCGAGTGTCTGACTTTATTGCAGGTTTGTAGGAATCGTTTATAAATTATTTCAATACTTTATACCAGTACATTAAAATTACTAATTTGTTTTGAAATTTTTTTAATAGAGCTGGATATACGAGTACTTTCCCGCGTTTAGTCCTCCAAATCTGAGATCCTGGGATGTCGAGTGACCTACTGCAACCAAGTGGCACATAGGAACCGAAAGGAAATGCGAGCCTAACTGGGATTTGATGTCATACAGACGCGCACTAGACGGAATGAAATCCAAAGAGGTAATATTTCTATGTCATTTAAATTTTCTAATGTTTATTTGTGTAATAGCCAACTTAGTCGATTATTCACTTATTATGTTTCACATGAACTAGGTCAATTGGCTTTCGTTTGGGCCAAATCCTGCAGGAGTGCACCTAATAACCTTGTACAGGGGTCTTATTTATTGTCCTGCAGTCGTAGAGCCATATATGCCTGATGGTTCTTGTGACAATTTGGATTCATGCAGTCGATCCCTCACACAGTTTTAGAGCCAAAAAGCTGTTACAGAGGGCCTGAAATAAAAAGGTACTCCCGCGTGTACGATATGAATTTTATTGCCCCGCAAATGTACAAGAGTAAGGTGATAAGGGGGATGCAGAGGGCTCGATGGCCCGATCAGGCGTGCCTTGAGTACCTCGACTACTTCCAGCCGCGAACGCAAATTTGTGTTAGTCCGAAGACATGGAAGTGGACTAGACAGTGGACTCCAAAAAGCTATTCGCGGTTGCGGTAATCACTAAAAATTTATGCTTATTTCTGTCAATTAATTATATATTTTCGTCAATATTTTTTTACTATATTTCAATTTTTCTTCCAAATGCAGCGCTTGCAATATATAGCAAGTAAAATATATTATGCTCATCCCTAAAACCGGCATACCGTCCCCAGTGACGTGAGGGAGAGTGCCATAGAGGAGGTGGCTATCCATTTGGAGGATTTGATGCCGGGACTGGAGTAAATTGCGACAAGGTCCCATGTGCTATCTTATTGACTGTTTTTTGAGCCCTAGTAAGATAAATTACTGAATAAGCGGGTATAAATTAGGTGGGTTGTATTTTATTCGCTTTTTTATGCATTGTATAAAGTAATATGTCATTCGGGATGATATATATATATTTTTGCCTTCAGTAATGTTAAAATTAATTACATACGAAAGTTAAAAGATGAGAATCTTATCTTGTGATCGTAAAATCAAAAGTAAATTGTAGTTAACGGAAACGGTGGCTATGAAAAACATCTAATACTAACACTCAGCAGTCGATTTATTCCTGAAATCAACAAATTTTTCTTCCAAATGGGATTTCAAAAGCTGCATTTGTTTTGATACCCTGTTTCTCCACGTCAGATAGATTGGGGGTAGCAAGACCTCCCCTGTCACTAATAAAGCAATAAAATGATTTTGTCTTATTAAACCCATATTGATGAAACTGCTCGGATCATTAGAGACGCCGGCCCCCCGCCACAGAAGCGGAAGGAACGTATTACTCTGCTGGGCATATAATGTAACAACCCTCTGGTACTTCGTTGCGACAAGTATTCCCAGAAGATGAGAATCAAACCAGAATTTATCATCTGCCGGAACTACATAACAATCTATCACCCTGATTGCTAACTCGTAATCGACTGGCCCAAGAATGAAGCGCAAAAAGTAGCTTCATCCCGGAGTTCTTGATGTAATTCTCTGCGCACTTGGTACCACTGCGCCTCATCTGCATCGTGTGCGAAATAGGAAATTACTCTGAAACCACAATGTCTATCGGGCACTACATTAATGTGCCCGGTAATGTATTCAACCACGAACTGTTTCAGAAATATGGGAAGGTCGTAAGGCCATTGAGAAGCGTGGGGCCTCACAACCCTTTGTCTTCTCTGTCCGCCTGTGGATCGCCGACCTGCGAGTGTAAATCATATTAAATTTAGTAGTTTTGTGTATATGTATTTAACCACAAAGACATGTACATGAAATACATATATTTGTACCTCGTTGTAGTGCATTCCTTTCGGCATACTCGTACCCTGATATATCGCGTTGGGTTGAATTGTGTCTCGGCCGTCCCCTATGTGACTACTAACCGGCTCAGCTAGATCAACAGTTTTCGGATAAAGCGTCGAATACACCACACCCATGACCCTATATATCTCAGCGCTTGGACGCGTCATTACATCAACAAACATGTCATGCAGTCGCCCTTCAGTGGTTTGCCTCTCCTCTTGAGTTTCTGGAATATCATTATCTCCCAAATGTAGCGTCTTCTAGAATGCCTCAGCATCGATAGGATCAATTGGACGGTACGCGCGCACCAACTGTTGCATCTCACATGCACATGACTGACCGCAACTTGTTCGGAGTTCGCAACCACACAACGCACCATCGTCTCCGATAAGGCCAACTCTTTTTGTATATTCTTCCTCCACCATTGTAATACCAGCGAAAGACATTTTACCGTTAAGCCTACTATACAGTAAGTAGTCGCTCTTTCGATATGTTTTGTTGCGCGAAAATTCCATTGCAGTCCGAATTTCATCTAAGTGCAACCCTATCATAATATTAATGTCGTGAAAATACCTGAAAATGCCTTTCTATCCGTACCAATAGCCTTCTTCAACTGTGCATGTGCACTCTTAACCCTAAAAGACAATTTACATTAAAATTCTTTATATAACATAAAGCATTATATAAAAGATCATGTAATTATACAATATACAAATCATAAATGAAATCAATAAATAACTTACATGTTCGTTGTGTGCCCTCCGTAATACTTTACATTTTTCGTCCAACAAGACACAAACTTGTCCTTGTGGGGATCCAACCATGTCTTTTTCAAGTACGGAATAACATTTATGAATTTAGATTTATTGCCATATTTAGTATCAATATAATTCACAGCTTCCGTGAACTGTTCATATGTCAAGATTTTAACCACTCGCTCCCAACGATATAGAAACACACATGTTGTAGTTTTATCGTTGCCAGCCGATACTACATATTTTTTGACATCCATTTCAATGTGTCTCCTACACAGTAGTTGGGTAGCATGTGAGAATACTAGTTCCACATTATTCATTAAGACAATCTCTCGATCAGTGATGACCACATGTGGGTATTTGTTTCGCTTGAATAAATTGTTCAATTGCGCCAATCCCCAGTAATAGCTCGGGGTAATCTCATCCCTCATGAAAACGAATGCGATATGAACATACTGAGCTGTGGGTACATGAGCCACTATTTGCAGCTGAGGCATGTCATACATGTTTGTCTTATACGTCGTATCCATAAACAACACGTACGGAAACAAAACAAGTAGACGAGGCGTCTTCTTGTGTGCAAAGAATATGTGCCCGATTGCATTACTGTCGTCATCACTTGCGTGCGCATAGAAGTATTCGTGATCATGCAGAAGTTTGAAGAAATACTACATGTTAGTCATACCTCCCCTCGCATCTCTTTCACTTTTTGCTGATTCGTTGTACACTTGTCTTATGGGGCTGACATTTTTCGGATCATCCGCTCGCAATTGGGCCAATATATGCTTCGGCCTGATGTTAATACTTGACATGTCTGCAATCTTCTTCTTCTCCAATTCTGTTAACCGTGACTGTGCTGAATGCCAATTTTGAACTTCTTCTAATTCATGATTGTGCTTACTGTTTATGGCCTCTAACTTTCAATTTTCTCCAGCAATTTCTCGTCCCTTCAGGTGAAATGGACAGTTTGTCATCTTGCTTCTTGTATTGCTCCGCCTACTTTTTCCTTCCGGTAGGGGTGACTTCTCTCTAACTTTTCCTGATCTATCGTACCCAATCTCAACTCTACCTTTTCTCCCTCTTGTAAGGAACATCCCCAACATTTTCGAATAGGAAGTAATTTTTGCCGTCATATTGTTTTCAGCTGCTCGTGCTTTAATCCATGCAATCATATCTTCCTTACTTCTGAACTCTTCGTTCGTCTGCAATACTTCGGTGTGGTCAACATAAATGTCATCCTTCTCAATACGGAAATCTTGTTAATACAACAAAGCTGGTTCAGCATACTTAAACCTAAAAATTTAGATGCAACCAATAAATTGCGCAATAATCTTGTGGCCGAGAGCCGAAGTTCTAACAGAATTACGATTAGCATAGGTCAGAGGGATATTGCGAATGTCATGGCATTTTCAGGTGGAAAAATCGAGGGAAAATCGGCTTTCCCCGGAAAAAACCGATGGCAGCCGTAAGTTTTTTTTCCGGCGAAATACCGCCGGTGGTATTTTCCAAGGAAATACCGCCAGCTTTCCCCCGAGAAATACCGCTTGGCGGTGTTTTTGCCTCAAATACCGCCGGCGGTATTTGCTTTAGAAGTACCACCGGCGGCCGGCCGTATTTCTCCCGGAAATAACGCCGGAGTCCGGCGGTACTGACCCGAGAAATACCGCCTGGTGCTTAGCGGTATTTCTTCGGTCAATACCTCCGGACTCCAGCGTTATTTCCCCCGGAAATACCGCAGGCATCCGGCGGTATTTCAGGGAAATTTCGGCCGGGAGACAGTCTCCACGGCCGAAATGTTACAGATATGGCAAAAAATGGCTCGATAATTGCATATCTGGGAAAAAAATCCCGCCCAAAAGGGGTCTTTTTTTTTCCAAAAATGTAGGGACATACAGAGATTTTTTTTAGGCAAACTAATTTCAAGTAAAAAAAAATATATATACAGTATTTACTTACAATGTAATATGGATCGTCCTCGGGTATACCGGCCATATTTGAATAAACGTGTCAGAGATTAAATGGAAAACAAATCCCTTCTACAGTTTAGTGTAAATGGAAAACAAGTCACTCTGGACGGCTGCCTTGCCCCTTCCTTAGATTTATAGGTGAAAAATGAAAAAAAAAAATTTAACCAAAAAGGGCAAATCAGACTTTTCATAAAAAATATTACTGTGAATAGTAAAATAGTTACTGCGAATAGTATATATAATGTGTCACTCAAGAATCATCAATGTGCCGTCTTCCTCTCTCAGGCCTCTCTATCTTCTCTCTCTTTCTCTCAAACCCTAACCTCCATCTTGTTTAATCTTCTTCCCCCATCTCCCTCCCATGGGAGATGGGAGAAATATATTTCTTTTATGTTATTTTCTTTCTAGTTTATTTTTGTCTTCTTCTATGATGGGAGTTTTTCATTCTCTCATAGTGAGAGATCTTGTCTACCCAAATAAACGGGAGTTTCTTCCCCATATTAATAAATAGGTATTTTATTATTATCAAGTGAAGATTCAGTCGATTGGAAGGTTTCATTAGAAGATTAGTGGCATATTCGAGATCGGATTTATACGTCAGTACGTGATTTGTCCAGCATGATGGCGATTTTTTGTTGTACTAGATAGATCTATACGGATTACTACTTGTTTAGATCTGTATAGGTTTGATTTAGTTTATTTTCAATTACTTTTATCTGATTATTATCAGATCCGGTTGTATAACCGATTATCTCTTGATTAATAAAATATGAAATTGATTATCAAAAAAAAAAAGAATCATCAATGTGCCAAGAAGCAGTTGAGTCCTACCCTAAATTCTATTCTCTTTCACTTGAATAGTCCAGTTTCACAAATATACAATTTTTATGGTTGTTATGATACAATATTTAAAATGACTAATTTAATATTATTTATTCTATTTATGTCCTAACTTCTTAAGTGAAGATTAATTATGAATCACACATAATTATCTCAATAATTATAAGAATAAAAGTAGTAAAAAAAGAAGAGAAAATGAACTATTTTGTTAAAATAAAAAATATTTTTAAAAGTAAACTTTTCTAACAAAACCAAATGAGTATATACACAGTAATTGATTCAACAACCACACCAGAAAATCATGTATCATCCACACATTTCTAAATATTGAAGAATTAATCAATCACGATTTTAGTTCGGTTGTAGTTATGTTGCATATATATATATATATATTAAGAGTTCGTTTCACTAGAAAAATTCACTTTGGTCACTCTTTCCCTCTCCCTCTCTTCTCCTAGACCTTAAAGCCTTATAGGCCTCCACCGTTTTCTAATAGTTTTTTTTCTATTTAATTTCTTTTTATCTTCTTTAATGAGAGTTTTTCGTTATCTCTCAATAGCCAGACATGTTTGTTAGACATATATCCTGTCACTAATAGTTTTAGTTTACTTTTATTCATTAACAAAGGCAAAACTAACACACGTTAGGAAAAGGGACGGCCGCCTCTCATCTCCCTCATCTCTCTCCAAACCCTAAATTTCATCATCTTCTTCCCTCATCCTCCGATGAAGGAGGGAAGTGGTTCTACTTTTGTTCTTGATATCTTTTATTTGGATTGTTTTAGTTTTAATTTTATTTATATTTATGTTGTTTTTCTCTCCGTTTCTGTAGTTTTTCCCTTCAATATCTATGGTGTTTCGCTCTCCATGTATGGTGATTTTCTCTTTGGCGATGGTGATTCCATTCATGGCTATAGTGTATGAAGACTTTGTTGAAGATGCAGTTTTAAAGCTTTCATCAGCAATTAGTGGTAGATCTGTGACTGTTGGTACGAGATTTGTTCTGCGGTATAATTCTACTATATTTAATCTATACTAGGTATAAATTTACAGTTTAGTAGATTAGATATACTGTGTGGTTCAGATATGTTAATTATCAGATCAAATATATTATAATCATTGACTGCTTCTTTGTCTTCTGCCAACCGTTATTGAACGATTTCCAACAGCACTAATGAAATTTTTAATTTTCAAAAAAAAGTTTCTTTTTTCATTAAGGGATAGATTTATCTTTTCTCTTATTGTATACTCCCTTTATTCTCTAAAGAGTGTCCCCTTAAGAATTTTTTCTTTGTTATTTGAAGAGTGTTCCTTTTCAAATTTCAATGCAAAAAGTTAAAAACTTCCCTACTTTACCCCTAATTTAATTGATTAATTCATTACACTCTCTTTCCAAAATGTACACATATTACACAAATTTCCATTAAATTTGTAGTTAAACAAGGAAATTTAAGAGGGTAAAGAAAGAATTTTTTCCACTTTTTTAATTTATGTGCAAATTTTATAAGGGGACACTCTTTAGAGAATAGAGGGAGTCTATACTTACTCTTCGCCCCAGTTGTGGTTGATTGTATTTGTTCATTTTGGTCAATTGGAAGCCCTAGTGGCCTTTCTTCCTCTTCTTTTTTGCACTCCATCTTTCCTAGTCTAACCTCGCAAATCCTAACAATTTTGTCTCCCTGAATAAGCGGAAGTTTCTTCCTCATATAAATAAATAGATATTTCATTATTATTAAATAAAGATGTAGTCAGTTGAAGGCTTTTATAAGGAGATTAATGGCATATTCGACCTCGAATTCATATTTCAATACGAGATTTGTCTAGCACATGAATTTTTTGTTCTACTAATTGAAATAAAATTTTGTTTTAAAACATGATTCTTCGGATTGAACAAGTAAGTCTCCACATTTCCTTTCCTTTCCATTTTATTTATTTTTCTTTCTTTCTTTACTCTTGTTTATTAAAAAGTGAGAGCATGTTAATTTGTGGCCAAAATTTTAACTCTTAAAATTATATAATCAAGAAAGAAAAACAACTGGATGCACATTGAAGAATATATATATATATTCTGAATCTAATAAAAGTTACAGAACAAAAATAACCCACTAATATATATTATCAACAAATAACCCACTAAGATAACTATAAGTAATCAGCACTGACATAAGGAATAGAATAAAAGCATTAATTTGTTTAATTTATCACTAATTTTGATCATATTCTCCAAATGATCAATTAAAATCAAATCTCATCTAAAACAAAACCAACCTTTTTTTTATGTTGAAAACCAACTTGAACTAAAGATTTAAGTTGGGACACGAATAACGAGTAAGAGACCTAATGCAACTTAATCAGGGCGACAAGATATCTGACCATTAAAGAACGAAAAACATCTATCAAACAAGAACGTGGGAGATAGGAGAAGAAAGGTTGGAAAAGATGGAAGAGGCTTGTAAGGTTTGGGAGAAGTAAGCGTCTATTTGTTATGCTTAAAATAAACTACATAATATAAATAGATAAAAGTTAATTTCATTTCGTTCCTTAAATTATCAACATCTTTATAGTTTTTCCTCTACTTTAAACTATATTTTTTGTTCTCTCTTTCGGACAATTTTACCTATACATTTACTAACTTTTGTCGATGTCTGCAACGATATTTTATGGGATAAAATTGTGTTAAGAAAAAGAGAAATTGCGGAAGTAATGATAATTAATGTTGGAAAAGTCTAATTTTAGCATTTAAAGAATATATATTCTAGTCAAAGGTGCAAGATTCATACTTGTTTTTGTCAAATTTCCACATTTATAGTTAAACTGCATGTGACCAAAAATGAGAAGATTCTTCATGAGCTTAATCCTTTTATATGCCTTTTTGTATTCCAAATTCTTGGACTTATATATAGATATTCAAAAATTTTTATCCCCGTTAATATATGAAATGTAGTAAAGGAAAGGCGAGGCGAGGGGAGGCAAAGCTAGGGCGTTCAGAGTGATCTGAATACCCTTTGCACCCTCAATTTTTCTTAGTAAACTAGTATTAAATTTTTTTCTTCGAGTGAGGATTTAAATCCTCTTTGCGACTACTGGCGACGTAAAAAAAAAAAAAAAAAGAACTCGCTAATTTAAACCCCTCGCATAATAATTATTGGCTACGCCACGTAGTAAAGGGTTACTTTACCTAAATGTTTGGCCCTTTAATTTGTTCCATTTCCAATATCAATCTATGAATGAGAATCAATGTAAAAAAAGAAAAAAGAAAAAGTGGCATCTTCTTTTAATGGATTATTCCATCACGTACGTTCTTAATTAGATAGAAACTTCAACTCTCAATATGGAACATAAATTTGATTCCTAAATAAAGTTGAATTAATCATTAACTAGCCAATTGCCTGTCTTTTCACTAACCTAATTGAAGGCACATATTCCCACAAATCTTGTTTGTGCAAAGTTCTTAATTAATTGGTTTTACGTACAAGATCGTTAGACGTTTCTTGATTTAATTCGATGCTTAATTAATTAAATAAATCATTAGTAAAAGTATACATATAGTGTGCAATGATTAAACTCTACTGTCAACAATGCATATTCATGCAACATTATTTTTAACCGTCTATTAAGTGGTTGGTGAATATGGTAGTCCTTTATTAAAATTGAAATAATAACAACCAGGAGAAACGTAATGTGACCTTACCATGGAGTGTAAAATGTGTTATGCATATGATTAAAAATAAAACCAAAATACAAATAGTGAGTCGCTTTAAATAGAGGAAGTTGCGAGCATCTAAAACTACCAATCCTCTTACTTCACTAGGAAGAGAGGAATGTACATAAAAGTTCAATATAGATGTGTCACTTGCCATCCGCGCAAAGAATCCACAATCGCATTACCCTCTTTGTATGTATGCTGGATCATTGATCTACTTCTTTGGTGGAGGCCGGCGGTGGCCGGTGGCAGAGGTCCGGCGAGCATTGGGTGGGATTCGACAGAGGTCGATGTGTGGGAGCAGACAGTGGCGAGTGGCAAACGATGTTGATTTTAGAAGAGAGATGAGTTTCATGTTTTCAAAAACAATGTTTGAAAACATTTTTACGAAACATGGTTTTGGCTTGCCAAACCCATTTCTAAAACATGGTAAGAAACATGCCCTTCATAATCGCAATATATCAACTAAATTCAATATATTAGAATTTAAACTCAATATTCTAACATAGAGACTAAAATCAATACACATATTTTGATGATACACGCGATTGAACGATCCAACTGATTAGCTACAAGTTTTTGTCTGCAATTTTACATTAGGGTTACTAGGTTTGGTTCCAAAATCAAACTTTGAACTAGCCTTTAAGTATGCAAAGTACTTTATATACAGTGTCACATTGATATACTTATTTTGTATAGATTACGTACGTACATACGTAATTACTTTATCGAGAAAAAAAAAAAAAAGAAGTCATGAATCAATTGACAAGTTTAATCCATTTTAGACGTTCTAATCAAACATCTCCTTAACTATATAAGACTAGGTTGCAAATATTCTCAAGATTCGAGTCTTCTTCGTGGAAGTAAAAAAGAAAATTAAAGTGGCGTAACAACTGACTAATATTGTAACTAATCAAGAATGACTTCTCAACTCTTTTTGTAAGGCTGACTATTTCTGGCACAACACGGAAATACAACATGATATAAAAGGGTTAAGATCGAACTTTGGTGGGATTGAAAGTTAAATGGGTTGACACGAGTAACACGAATATATAAATGCGTAAAAGTAAGGTTGAGAATATCGACACGTTATAACCCACAAATTTGAATCTGACGCGAGTAGTTTGTACTACAATACAAAAATACGACACGAACCCAAAATGTTCGCTGGTTAAATGAGTCGACACAAATAACACGGATAATTAAACGAATAAGTTAGGGTTGAGGGGTGTCGATTGACAGTAGCCTACCAACCAAAATCCAATAACCAAAGCACGACACAAATTGCCACACCCTAACTTTTTAATTATTTTTGGCAGTGGCAATAATAATTAAAAGTGTTTATACGTACAGAAATCAAAGTGACAGACAGCTTAAGGAATAATGTTAAAAGAGGAAGATTGCAAGAATTTGGGGTTAATGCACTATTAATAATATTGTTTTTAGGCCTAACTTTTTTGTTGTTGTAAAGAAAGCAATTAATTAATATGTTGTCCCTTGGACGACTGGTAGAGAATCGATCCAATTTATCCAACAAAACTAATGATGAAGAAATAATACTATATCCTAAAAATATATTGAAAACTATATCCTAAAAATATATTAATCTATGATCTATGCTTGGAAAAGTACACACTACACAATGTTGAACAAATAAGGTATCCGATTGGAAACGTGTTTTAGGGAACTAATTAATTTGCAATGTTGTAATTAAGGAGTATTATCACGACGCAAAAACGTGTACCTGACCCACTGAGCAAAAAATTATTAGATACATTCATAAAAATAGTGTAGCAAGCCAACGATGCAAGGTTTGTCATATGTTTATTTTCTTTAAAAAAAAAATTAGAAACAAGTGATACTTTTCTTAAAGACGCGAGTATTGATTTTAGCATCAAAAGTAACCCCGTGTATGTTATACCGGCTACTGCTTATAGCCTCTGATGTATTGAATTTAGCCGCTAATGTTTTGCCTGTTTCTAAATAATAATAATAAAATATTAACTATAGTAAAAAAAAAAAAAAAAGTAGTGATTTTAAGAGTTGAAGTATCATATATCGTGTACATCATTGATGTATCGCGTAGCTTATAACAACTTATACATTGAGTTTAGTTGCTTGTATCACATTTTTTTAAAAGAATTTTTTCTTTATCAAAAAAAAAAAAAAATCAATTTAAGGGTTGAAATATTGTCTGTTGTAAGGACTAAGGCTCTGTTCTTTTCCATTCAATTCCAGGAAAATCATCAATTTTTCTTCCAAAATTTTATGTAAATAAATAACTTTATTTTCTACTCAATTCAAAATTTAAAATTTTCTCTAAATCTCCACTCACATAAATTCAAAAAATATCATAATCATTACACTTTTTCTTCTCTATCCTACATAAATTTCCAAAAAAAATTCTTTCCCTAAAATAAATTTTCTTTTTCATTGGGTCATAAAAAGAACAGAGCTTAAAGCATCGCAGGTTAGACCGTCTGATAGGGAAGTCCCTCGTATTACTACAAGGTCGTATGCCTATTAATCGATTCGAAAAATATGATTCTATTTGGTTTGGATGGTTAATAGAAAACTTCAAATTTTCACAAAAACTTGTCGGACTGTACGACTATGCGTGTTTTTCTTTTAAGCACTCGAGTATCAAATTTAAAATATCGCATATATGTTATGAAAATACGCGTGTCACAAAAAATTTCTAATGTATCGTATATCATGTGTAACTTTTGATATATTGCATAAAATTTTAAGAGTTGAACTATCTTATATCATACATAACTTCTGATTGTATCTCGTATTATTTATAACCTCTGATGTATCACATTTAGTTGATGATGTATCGCCTAATTTAATGAAAAAAAGAAGTAAGTTTAAGTATGGTCTGTTTTAAAAAAAATAATGTCCATTTTAGAGGGGGGAAATTATGACATGCAGTGAAAAATCACGCGTACTAATTTAAAAAGATAAAATATTTTTAACGGTCCGTCAATAGATTGCCACTTCACTTTTTATTTAAGCATATAATTGTTGTAAATATGAGTATACTAAACCTAGTTATTCTTTGTAATCTGATCAACTCAAAAATTCAATCATAATAATAATATCTCACCGGTCCGGTAGGAAGAGCCTTGTTTGAATTTATAATTTGTAACTTATAAATAATTGTATCTCGTGCACCTAAAATAGGTAATTTAACCCAATATTTTCCACATATATCTCTACTTATGGAGAGATTATTGAGCGCAACGGATGTATACACCTCAACACGATGAGGTGGTACAAATTTAAAATTGACACCTAATCAAATTATTAAATACAAATTTATATTAATAATTTAATCTTCCTTAATTATAGAATTCTCTATCTCTTTCTTCCTTGTTTATAGGATTTTCTTTCTTCATCTCCATCGATTCCAGTCCTCCACGGCTTCATCATCAATATTCAATCCACATAGCAATATATACAACTTAGAAGAAGAAATCTTCATATATGAACCCATGACATCACCATTAACGTTTAATCTTCTTTTCAAATTTTCCTTCCCACAAATTGAGGCTTCGGGTATTTAAAGGAAGGGAAAAAAAAAAAAAAAAAAACTTCTCCACCATCTAATTAGTCGTTAATGGCAGTAATTGAGGTAATTGTTAACAACTGAGGGATTGTGACTTGTGAGGGGCATGGAGCGGGAGAAGCCTCCTCGAATGTCCTTTCGTATCTTTTACTTCATAATTTTATTTTTATTACCACAAGTTAGTTGGAGAAAATGAAAAGAGATAATGAAAGTAATTATGGTGGAGCCGTGAAGGTCTATCCATGGAGAAGAAGAAAGGAAATCTTATAAACAAGGACAAAAGAGAGAGGGAATTTCTATAATTAAGTAAGATGAAATTATTAATATAAATTTATATTTAATAATTGGATTAGGTGTCAATTTTGCACATGTGTCAAAAAATTATTGGATGGTTGTACCATCTTATCGTGTTGAAGTGTATACATTCGTTAGTAAGAGATAATTGTAAAACACACATTATAATATTTGTAATAATATGTAATATAAACAAATTCAAAATGGACTTTTCTAATGTGACAAAATTTTTTTTGAATGTGAATTATTTGAATGGGACAAAATGAGTATTATGTAACATTGTATATAAGTAACACAAAAACTTATATCCGATGCGACTAACAGTCCAATAACATGCGTATCGTCTTTAGTCTCTGACAGGAGACATATATCACTTTTAGGGACAGAAGTATCATTTTTTTTTCCTTTCTTTTTTCTTTTTTTCCTTCTTGTTTATATGGCATTGTGAAAACCTGATTATTACAGTATACAATATTAGAACATTGTGTAGCACTAATTTTGAGCCTTGAACACACATTGCAAGATTTCCTCCTACTCTTGCTTGTGTTTATTAAGGAGTACAAAAATGGATCAAAAATTGAATGTGATCCAATAAAGAATTATCGGACTTTGCAGAATCAGTCATTTTTGGCTTTGGGAGATATTTACTCTCAATGATGACAATCCAGTGGTAGCAGGGCTCTTTACCTGATCAAGCTGCTTTTTACCAAGGCGAAGCAGGTATTCGATGTACTGGAAATTCTTCCGATCAACTTGCTTTGAGTTGCGCCGGAATTCTGAGGACACAAACGACATGATCTGCTGTCGTTCTTCAGGAGGTTTGGCGCGTGCTGCTCGAAGAAATCCTCTATACAGAGCTAGCACTTGCTTCTGAACCCCAGACAGCCTAGGCACAGAAGAGACTCCCATTTCAATTCTGGTAGAAAAGATGTATCCAGTTCTTGGCAATCTCTTTTCCAGTCAAAGAAGCAGCCTGAATGAATTCTCTACTGCTCTGCTTCCCACCAAAATTAAAGCACAAAAGACTAGATAATTAAAATACAAGGCCAAAAAAAAAAATCCAAAAAATGGCACATTTTCACACCTAGTAGGATAGTGCAGCCAGATATATCTATAGCGTGTGGCATTATTTTAGAGGAAAAGTGATGTACCTGTAGGGAGTCGAGAAATTTGAATACTAATCTATCATTGGTTTGCTACACTAGTATTATGAATGAGATGCATCTAATAATTTTTCCAAAATAGGCTGTAATTAATCTAGAGTCAAGATATTGTAGGTCAAATCAACCAAATTTCACATGTTTAAAATCAACTCAAGAAATTTCCACTCTCAACCTACACTAATGAGTTTTACAAAATGATTGAGCTTAAGTGGCCAATCTAACAGGCCATATAATGAAACTAAACTCTGGTTATCAACATAACATCTCAACAAAAACAAAGCATATAAACAAATCCAAAGTTCTTTGTGAGCAATCATCCACTTAACCACTTTGATTAGTACAAAAAACAGAAGCACTAGCAATTGTGAAGCTTTGGAAGTCATGAAGTTTCAATCGGGCGGTCACTTTAGGGCTAAATAGTACAAGGGTTCCACAACAATATCCTTTGCTGCAACACATTTGGTAATAGCAGTTCTTGATGTCAGTCCTGGAGATTCAAGACTGAACAAATTTACAAGTCTAGAGATGGCATGATTTTCCTCCCCCCGTATCACAAAATCAGAAGACAAGCTTTGGGCCAGAAAGTTATGGTTTGATACCAGTATAGCCTGACTCCAGAGATTCATCCTTCAGGTTTGGATAGTACTTTCTTATAACTGGGTGAAACTCCTTTGCACAACCTTTACGAATGGAATAATCAAACATATTCAGGAAGCTTGAAATATTATAGGTCATCTAACCATTCAACATCAGGACCAAATTTTTCATTGGGCCATATAAATCTATAGTGAAATGCCTTCCTAGGCGACCATCATTATCTGATACAGGATTTGATAAGGAGAAATAGCATCCACATTCATGGTAAGAAGTATGAATAGCGCACTCTTTATACCATGGTAGTTTTGCAACATATCTTTTCCACAGCAGTCTTAGGTACCATTTCTGTTATCATATTAAACATACTAAGCCAGCTGAAGAGAAACAATTACTCCCTTCGTCCCATTAGAAGAGTCCAATAGTACAACTGTTTCTGAATCACAAGGTACAACTCGAAACTCGAAACATGACTCTTTATATGGGACGGAAGGAGTATTTTCTTTCATACAAATTGAACTTTGGGTACAGTTATCACACTCACAGATAGACATAGAATGCGAGCTTTGAAATCCAAATATGTTTAACGAACTTAAACTTTAAACTGGAAATAGCATTTAGCTCACTGACAAAAAGATTTCAATCCAGCTGAACGTAACTTGATAGGGAAACTTAATTAAGCAAGTTGAACAAATTGTTCCATTCCTACATAACTCATCTGAACCAAGCTTAAGTTCTGAAACCCAAAAGGGAAAAGGCTCTGACCTTTAGGCTTATGAATCCTATATTTGAAGGTGCTTCTCCATTCAAAATTAATAAATAAATAAAACTCCATATGATTTGTTGCTCCAAACCAACATGATTCTTGAACCCACAACTATACAGCAGGGACTATACTGCTTTACAATCAAAACATGTAAAAGGAAACCACAACTATACAGCAGGGACTATACTGCTTTACAATCAAAACATGTAAAAGGAAACCACGTACGAATATGATTTATTGCTTCAAATTCAAAGTAAAATTGTTCATAATTCTCCATTCTAAGGTGAACCCACTACCTTAGAACAGAAAAACCATATTCCTTTACCATAAAAAACGTGAAAACAAAAGCTAAATGTCAAACTCCAGACCCAATTATAGATAAAATCAGTATTACTCGTCACATATCAACACCAAAAATCAGAGCTGCATACTCATTCTCGCATAATTACTTTCTTAAACAAACGAAAATTGAAAAAAGAATCAACAGGAAAGAAAATACTGACCGTGCTTGCAACAGGGAAGAACCCAATTCGTGCAAAGCTTATGAATTTATGAAATTAATGGTTAAACCCAAAAAGGATCGTCAGTTCTTTGATGGAGAAATTGGAGAGAACAACGCCATTGACGGGTGGTAGGAAGAAATGACCGCGAGTTGCCGGAACAGACGAGGCGAGGGGAGAAAGAGAAAGCCAGAAAGGGTGAGTGTCTGAGTGTTGGCTGTTTTGTGTTTGGCGGCTTTTAGGGGAACACGGAGTTGCAGAAAAAAAGGTGTGTATAACTTCTTTTTATTTTTTGATTTTGCTTTTTATTTTATACTTTTTCTTTTCTTTTCTTTGTAATAACATGTGTGGGTTGGGTTCATATATGGGACCGATAAATTAATGTTCCCCAATGGTAATTGTTATTTGGTTGGGAGCCATTTTCTGGAAAGAATCGATTCAGGATCGAGGCGCGTCAGAGCGCGTCCTCGGTTGAAAAGACGGAAATGTCCTTAATGAAAATAATTGAATTTTTTTTTTTACTGTTTTATTTTCTTTTCAAATGGTAAATTCTTTATGATAAAATAGTTCATTGTTTATGATAAAATAGTTCATTCTTTATGATAAAATAGTACATAACAATTATATAATTAGTACAATCTTTATCCTTCCTCTCTCCCACAATTGTATTGATTGTATGTCTCTTCTCTATTGTATCAAATGTTTGCTTCAGTGTGCCATTTTAATATGAGCATTGTATCAAATGTTTGTTTTAGATGCATCATTTTAATATGGACTTTGTATTAAACATTTACTTTAAATGTATCATTTTTTAAAAATGTATCAAATATTTGTTTGAAAATTTTACCTACTTGTACTGAGGATTTTTTTTCTCCACCTCCCACTTCTTGAACTGGGCATGCTATATGATATATGAGAACAACAACCCAATAAACAATATAAATAAATACAACAAACAATTTTTTGTCACTAACTCAACAGAAACAGAGCATCACTCATAAGCCTTAAATGGCTCAATTGCTTCAAGGATTCAGTCTTTTTTATCACATCACTCTAGACCCGTCGTGCACCGCCACCGCCGTGCACCACCGTCGTCACCACAGCCCATAGGCCATCAATTATCATTAACCCAAAATTTATTCTGCCAGCAAATCATACATAACCTCAACACCGCGAAGAAACCCATGGCTTCCTTAGCCCAAAAATATCTTTGATTTCTCCCATGGCTTCTTGACATTCATACTTTCCCTTACTTATTCATCCACCACCAACACCACGATGAAACCCAGCAAAAAAAATTCAAAATCACATCGATCATCGAGAGTCATCCGATTGCTTCATTGATTGCCTCCGCCCTCATGTTCAGTTGGAGTCTTGGAGAGAGGGAGAGGAAAGCAAGGGAAAGAAAAGATGGGGGGGGGGGGGGGGGGGAAGAAACGATCCGTTGGAGTCTTGGAGAGAGGGAGAGCGATCTGTTGGAGTCTTGGAGAGAGAGAGAGGAAACCAAGGAAAAGAAAAGATGGGGGGAGAAGAAACGAAAGCCAGAGAGGAAGACGAGAGAGAGAGAGAGAGAGAGAGAGAGAGAGAGAGAGAGAGAGAGAGAGAGAGAGAGAGAGAGAGGAGAGCGATTGTTTACACGCTCGCCACTAACAAGGGCAAAAGCGGAACACTGAACACTGGGGCCCTTTGCACAGTACCTCGGGAAGTCTCTGCTCCTTCAGCATTCGGTCCATTTACTATTTCCCTTGTTGTTTGCACTTACTATTTTATTAAATGTAGGTAATATTTAAGAGTAAAAATACAATAATAGCCCTACATTAATACAAAGAGGGAAGGTGGTTGGCGGCGGTTGGGAGGTATCGCCGGAAATTGCAGGAACGGAGGAAGAGAAAAATGAGAGAAGAAGAAGAGAAAAATGAAAGAAGAAGAAGAGGAGAACTTCGCTAGAAATTGCAGGACCCTTAAACCTTCGCCACAAGGCAGCGAAGGTTAAGAAAACTTTCTCCGGCCTGTGGATAAAACCTTCGCCAAAGGCCGGCGAAGGTTAAGAGAACTTTCAATGACCTGTGACGAAAGTTTTAAAACCTTCGCCACAGGCCTGCGAAGGTTCAGAAAACTTTTGCCGGCCTATGACGAAGGTTTTAAATCATTCGCCCGAGGCCGGCGAAAGCTGCCAGCAACGATGGTGTTTTTGAAAAAAAAAAATTGAAGTGAGAGTTTTTTTTGTGGCTGAGAGAATGTTTTGGTATTTTCACTCCTTAAAATTGGTAAGTGATACCTGAATTTAGTAAATTAATACCTGCAAATAACATTGCTCATATTAAATACTTTATTAATCTTTTTGAAATAGTTGAATAAGCTATTACAAGATACTGGAAGAAGTATCTACTATTCTTTTCGAGTATTACTGATACTGTTTACATGAACACTGTCGCATACATAAATCGGGTTTACAAGAGACCCACTCATCAATTTTCTTTTGAGGATTGTACATAATTTTGATTTTTGATTTTAACAATGTACTTAACATTTTAAAAGAACTTTTTATTATTTTCATTACATTTGATAATTCTTTTAAATACACTTTTGTGTCTTAAATTGCTTTCTTACAAGCTTTAAGCTTAAACTCACACACAAAGCACAAAATGATTTTTGGTTTTAAATTGTCATTTGAAAAGGTTTTCAAAGTTCTTTCTTTTTAGTAGAAATTTTCAAAAGGGTTAATAACCTAATTCACACCCCCATCTTAGACTCAATTTAGGTTGCTAGAGAGAATTTTAGGCTGTTTCCCAGCCGTGGCGGAGCACATATGGTAATCCTAATAACTGACCTCTGCTTAGCACCCCATGGCGGAGCAGCGGTCAATCATTAAATAAGTGGAACGATGCCATTCCACTTAATATATTTATTTTTTAAAATATGAAAAATAAATTTCATTTGAAATAGTTTATTATTTTGAACTTTGTTGTTTGGATTGTTTTCATTGCAAGTGTAAATTTATACATTACTAAATCAATTTGGATGTTTTAGTGGATTGGAATTCGAATTTTGTTCATCTTAGTTTTTTTTTTTTTTTATTTGTATTGAGTTTAAGGACTTTAGGGATTGAATTAAGAAGATTAGAGATTTGAATTTGGCTTAAGAACTATGAATGTATTTTCACATTAGAAACTTGAAAATTTCAGTTAGGGATTTCATGAATTCAAATTTGAAAATTATAGGTTTTCGGTTTAGGTTATGAATGTTGGATGTGAATTAACATCAAAGATTTTAAATTGGAATTGAGAAATTAAGTATTTTGAATTTAAATTAGAGACTTGGGTGTGAATTTACATTAGAGATTTTAGAAATTAAATTCGTAAATTTATGGATTTGAATTGTGAAATTATGGATTCCGTATGTGAATTTACATTAGAAAATTTTGACTTAAAGTCTAGATAAGAAATTTCAGGGATTCATTAGAAAAATTAGCAATTCTAAATTATAGTTAGGCTACCTTAGTGTGTGTGTGTGTGTATATATATATATATATATATTTTTATTGCTTTTTATAATTGTAAATTTAGAAATTTAGTTGTTAAATAATACATTGATTTAATTATCTTACAATACCCAAACTCAAATATAATTTTCTAATTCAGCAGCTTGACATCAAACCTCCAAATGGAGTGAAAACGAAAATTTCATTTGATCCTTCCCCCTGAATTTTCACTAAATAGAATAGAGAGACATGATCCTTTACTCCCAGGAGGATCCTAGCTATCTCCAAACTCCCCACCTATCACCAAAAACATAAAGAAATCATGAAAATTTTATTACGAGGAAGGTTGGGAATTTTTTTTCACAAATTCTGAATTAAAAGAAAAAAAACTATTTATAGTTAATTATTAGGCAAAATTAGAGCGGAGGGCAATCTGTGTTAGGAAAAATGTGGAGCTATCAATAATAAGTGGAAGGGCAACGCTCAATTTTATTTTTTCACTCCCGTAATATTACCCAAATCTTATTTATTCTCGAGAACGGTTGGGACATTTTTTTTCACAACTCTTGAATTAGAAGAAAAAATTATTTGTATTTAATTTTCAGGCAATATTAGGGTGGAGGTCGATCATTATTAAGAAAAAGAGTAGCCTTTGAAAAATGAGGAGCAATCACTACTAAGTGAAGGAGTAACACTCAATTTTGTCCAAAAATTAATCTTTTCCTCCCGTAAAATTATCCAATCCTTATTTATTCTCGATGAAGGTTAGAAAATTTTTTCACAAGTTCTGAATGAACATAAATGATTATTGATGGTTTATTTTTAGGCAAAATTAGAGTGGAGGGGAAATCAGTACTAAGAAAAAGGGCACCCTTTGAAAAATGATTAGCAATCGTATTAATTAGAGGGGCAACGCTCAATTTTTTCCTAAAATTAATTTTTGAATTCCTGTAAAATTATCCAAACTTGATTTATTCTCAAGGAAGATTTGGAAATTTTTTCACAGATCTCGAATTAAAAGAAAATATATATTTATAATTAATTTTTAGGAAAAATTAATGTGGAGGGTCAATCAATATTAAGAAAAAAGGCATCCTTTTAAAAATGAGTAGCAATCAATTCTAAGTGGTGTAGCAATGCTCAATCTTCTCCAAAAATTAATTTTTCATTTCCGTAAAACTATCCAAAACTTATTTATTCTTGAGGAAGTTTGGGAAATTTTTTCACAAGTCCCGAATTAAAAGAAAAAATGATTTACAGTTAATTTTTTGAGGTAATTTCAATAACATGTGCAATGTCTATTATATGAACGTGCAATGTTTTGAAATTAGATGTGCAATGCTTTTCTATTAATCGAGCAACTTACCCCGACCTATTTATGTTCAGCTGTGTATGAGTAAATGTGTAAATGTGCAATGTTTAGGAATAAAAAATAGGTATTCATATAATTATAATTTCTGAAATGAGATGTGCAATGCACCAAAATTAAACGTGCAATGTATTTGAGATTGGGGCTGGTCGAAAACCTGCCGGGCGGGTTGACCTGGACCCGAACCAGAAAAAACCCGACCCACGGGTTCGACCTCGGGTTTTTTCCGGTTCGGGTCCAGGCCATTCAGGTTCTTTTTTTTTCTTTTTTTTTTTTCCCTTCGCACACAGCTGCGGGTCTGGTTCGGTTCTCCCCCAATTTTGGGTTGTCTAAACTTAAAACCTGTAAAATTATAATGCTCATATTGGCATAAATCAAGGTTTGAACACACAACTTAAAGTTGACAAACCAATATTAAGGAAAGCTGATTAACCACTTCAGTAACTCTTTGTTTTGTTGGTTTTTCTTCTTATTATTATATTATACAACAAATTAAACTATAAATCATTTAATATTTTTTCAATTATATTAATAATTTTAAATTACATCACACATGTATTTCACAATCTAAACAAAATATAATTTTTTATATAAATGTACATAATTGATGTAAATTAACTGTGTATATTATTTTTTATATAAATGTACAAAATGTAAATACTATATACTGTAAATAATATTTTAACTATATATATATATAAGCATAGTATTTAAATTTGAAATAATATATAAATTTACAGAATAAAATATTATTTATTTTTTATATAAAAAATTTTAACTGTGAAATAATATATAAATTTATAGAATAAAATATTATTTATTTTTTATATAAAGAATTTTAACTGTGTATTTCATAATTATTATAGAATAAAAATTTTAATTGTAAAATACTGTGTAATTTTAACTGTGTACAAACAGTAAAGAGAAAAATAACACAAAATATAAATTATACCATTAGTTTATATAGTATTATAATGTATATTGTTTTAAAAAAAATTATTATAATATATGTAGTGTAAAGAATTGATATATAAATAAACATATAATATACTAAAGATAATAAGATAATATAACAAAACAAAAAGTAGAAGTAGTGGCCAATCAGCTTACTTTAAAATTAATTGTTAAACTTAGATCACGTGTTCAAATATCACCTTAAACAAAAATAATATAATTTAAAAAATTTTTTTCATTTAGGACCAAAAAAAAAAAAAACAAAGGGTCTTAACCCGACCTGGCCCGAAACAGATGGGTCGGGTCGGGTCGGATCCGAACTTTGCTCACCCCTATTTGAAATAGATGTGCAATTGTGTTTCAATAAAATTGTAATTTTCACATATAAAAAATACGTATTATCCTTACAAATAAATGAATAAATAAATTACCATATTGCAGAACCATTCTTCTAAAATGTACGAAGGTACTGTAGAAATTTTCAAGAAATTATAATGACATTAACAATATTATCACATATGCAACCAGCTGTACTATCAGTTGGTGGTGGCTTTGGGATACAGGAAGATGTACAATGTGCAGAACCCGTTTGATTGGATGGAGCTGATCAGTTTGCAGGGGAAGGCTAATGTCTTCGAGAGTAGGCTTCTGTGATGTCTGGTTTGAACGGAAATGGCGCCGCCGCCCACACCTTCAACATGGACGAAGATTTCTGTTCCGAGGCGGCGTACCGCAGCCTCTGTAGACTAGGATGAGATTTTCGATCTACACTCAATTCTTTCTCCCGCAAAGCAGTCATTATGCTAGTAGAAATAAGGTTGATGTTATTGCAAGATAAATAATTTATATTGCTAATGAATTATTATTTTGACAATAAATAAATTTATAAAACTTTAGGTACACATTTAGTTTAACGGATGAATTATTATTTTGATAATAACGAAAAAAAAGAATGACGAGAATGCAGGTCTGGATTTGCTCTTTATAACCAACTTGACATGCCACACCCACATCAACTTTCAAATCAGCAACAAAGTCAAGCATTTTCTCTGTAAATTACATAATTAAAAACCTTGAAATTTGTTTTGATCATATCTCTCAATTAAAGTCTACAAAATTGTTCGAAGATTAATCTAACAAAAACATTACTAAATTCCCCACTAAGAATACAAACAAATACACCAAAACCAGAGAAAAGCCAGTCGACTACTCTCTTTCCCCAGGATTACAATCAAGTTTATGGCAAACAAAAGAGCAAATCCTGCATAAATACCAATGCTAGAATACCCTAAATGCCTCTGTTCATGAATCCAAAAAGGTGCAAATGTAAAGCATACACACCCCTTGCCCCTGTTGCTTTAGCCGGGGAGCGGGGAGTACAAGTTCTATCTCACATACAGGTTACCGAGGCATTTCCAGAGGCGCCGCAGCTTGAGAAAGTAGATTTCTCACCACCATTTTTCCATCGAAGTAACTGAAGGCAAGGAAATGTATCTTTCTAAGGGCTCAAAAAGCATACATTTGTGCGCTCGTACCATATCAGAACATATGAAGGGTTACAGGGGAACTGAGCCGTAAAACACGATCTCTGCCGGGCCAGTCATATAGACGTGGTTATTTCCCTCTCTCCACTCAATTTGCAATGGTCCTCCGGGTAGATCAACCCTGCAGGCCTGTTTCATGAGCCCCTTTAATTAGCATCCCAAACGTATGATATCAGAAAAAAAATAATAAATAAGACACCAAACAATTAAGTTTATGACCAGATTTCTTACCCTCCCTGCACGACCTTCAAGCACTGCAGCAACAACTACTGCACATGCTCCAGTTCCACAAGCTAGCGTTGCACCTATAGCAGCAAAAGATCAAATTTCAGAGCAGAACGGAAAGGGGGAGACAATCAGAAGTGTAAAAATTAATACCCAAAAATATCCAATAAAATACACAGTAAATTTGTCTCAAGTATAATGAAAGAACCCTCAACATTTTATCTTTTAGGTAGAAGCAAGAACTAACCAGCCCCACGTTCCCAAACACGCATTTTAAGGTGTGTAGGCGAAAACACTTGCACAAACTCTGCAAAAGAATGAATAGAGATGCTATCAGCGGCTACATAGAAATAGCTACTAATTAAACTTCCACAGAAAATGACGATAAACAAGATTAAGGAGTTGAATAATCAAAGTGACTAATCCAAAGGGTGAAACCTAAGTGACAGAAATTGAGCATAGCACTGACCTGTGTTGGTTCGGGCTGGGAACATTACATGATGTTCAAATTTTGGGCCAATTTCTGCCAAATTTAATTCATCAACTTCCAAATTCTGTTTATCACACAAAAAAAAAAGTACATAAGGAGAGAAAATTGCCACTTCTGTCAAAGCACTTGGGCTGGAAATTACCCAAAACAGCCATTTGCTAACTAGCAACAAACTGAACATATTCATCAGCAATTCCAACTGAGTGTTCCCAACTCATGGAGAACAATTAAAATCTTACTTGCTTCCATCTTCTAGGCTATAAAACTATGATCTATAGATTGATCCAACTCTACCCAACAGAGTTTGTGAAATCATGAGAATTTACTAGTTTCAAGTCATAATACAGAGATTATACCTCATCCAAATCTGTACCAAAAGTGACGCAGTGAGGATTTCCCATGCTAACACATGTTACATTCCAGGAAATTCCATCCACATGCAATTTAGATTTCACAACTGATTGATTGTCATTTGGCTGCAACTTTGTCGGAACATCTGATGCCTTCAGAATTGGCTCACCCATGTCAACTCTCACCTGAAATTGAGAATATACAGCGGTTGTATAGTCATAAAGCGTAAGATACCACAAGTTTTGCTACATCTTTGCAAACATTTTATATGCATGAAGCAACAAAAGGTACACCCACGCATCAACATTGACTGTCAAACAACCATAAGATACCTGTCCATCTTCTTGAATTTCAGGAACAATCAGGCCTGCACCAGTATGTATAGTGTAACTGCCAAAAAGAAAGAATTTTTATATAAATACCCACTGAAAGCAAACTAATGGGGATACGAAGGAATGACTTGATTAACATCCACATCAAATTGTCAATTGAATGCCCCATGCACAACAAACATTGACAATCAGTTTAGCTGCATAACATGGTCCATAGATTACACAGCACTTCAAAATTAAGCAACAAAATATTACCATAAACGACCACAAAAGAAGATACATCAAATTAAGCTGCAAAAGAAAAACACAATAAAGATTATCTAACGAACAAGAACTACACCTTTGCTTCCCTTGCAAATTTTCAAGCTCAGAAATAAATCTAGCCAAGCATCTGATCCCATTGCCACACATCTGGAGACAACAAACAATACTATAAGAAAGAACCCACTCTACGTAGAAGAACCAGAATACACAAGTTTCGGAAAGTGTTGTTTGTTGGTAATGTTCAGGAAGGTTGAATCAACAATGCAACACCTTCAAATAATATCAAAATGATGCAACAGAGATATGAAGAAAACCAATTGAACTTTTGCAAATGTGATTATTTTCCCTATCTTGACATTACATAAATTCTTCATTTCAAGGGTTTGTTACAGATTAAATGAGCACCCACAGTTGTTCTGAATCCATAAACCACAGTGAATAATTCTATAAACTGTAAAATACCTCTGGCTCACTACCATCTGAATTGAAAATCCTCATGGTATAGTCAGTCCCATTGACTCCGGGCAACGCAAATATGACTCCATCTGCCCCAATCCCAAAGTTTCGGTCGCACAATTTAACCGCTTGTTCTGAAGTAATTTTGGGCACTACAGAATCTCGATTATCAACCTACTCAATAAAAACCAAACATAACCAAAAAAATTCATTTCCGTATGAAATCGTTGTAAACTAAATTTGTTTCTTTATTCATTTGTACCAGTATGAAATCATTTCCCAGGCCGTGGTACTTGGCAAAGTGAAGAATGCCAGTCTCCTTGCGGCGAAGGAAAGAATCTGAGGAAGTCTTCACCTCGCCGACTGAGGAAGACATAGCAGCAGAGCATAGCCGGAGAGACCTAGGGTTCAGGAAGATGTTGTAATCGTTAGAAGCGACTAATTGGATTCGGCGTTGCTGCAGAGAAGCTAATGGAGAAGAAAAGAAGCCGATTGCATTATGATCAGATGAAGTGGAACAAAGAGCTCTGTGGCTTGCGGTGGCGGAGGACAGCAATTTGGCGGCGGATATCACCATTTTTGAGCTGCCGGATTTTGATCAGAAAATCAAGAAGTCAAAGAGATAGCGACGCTTTAAGGCTTAGGGAAAATTACAAGAAATGCAGGTAAAGGAGTGCGGCCCTTTGTTCTGTATTATACAGTCGGAATTGTTATATGCATGAATATTTTTATTATTTACAATTTCCTATGAATAGTCTATAATAACCCTTAGGTTTTACAAAAAAAAAAAAAAATCCTATAAATCCTATGCTAGCAAATAACAATTCCTGCAATCCTCTCCCTCCTCTCCCTCAAGCTGCTCTCGTGCCTAAAAAGGAAGCAAAAACTCGGCCAAATCAGATAAAAGTCCAGACGAATCGGATCGGCAAAGGTGAGTGCCTAAAATTCATATTTGTTTCGTTGATTTTTGTTGGTCGTTTTGATGAATTTGTTTATAATTTGGCCTGATTTGTTATTTTTTTTGCCCGGATCTGCGATTATCCGGCCATTTTTGGCTAGATCTGTCATTATCCGGCCGAGGAGACCGCAGAAATTGGTCTCCTTGGCAGGATTTTTCAGTTAAAATACCGTCGGTGACTAGTGTTATTTTTGCCAAAAATACCGCAGGCCACCGGTGGTATTTTTCCCGAAAATACCGCCGGGTACTCCCGACAAGAATGGGCGAGATTTTCACATTATTTTAGCCTTAACTATTTTCTTTTACTTATGTCCCTTCAATTATTTTTCTAGTGATAATTGCGTCTTGATATTATTTTAGATGGGATATACATTAAAAAAATTGAAATTAAAATTCGCCAGAAGAAAAAAGAATGGCAATTTGGAAATTATCGGAGACAATAAGTGTGAAATGGCAATTTGGAAATTATCAGAGACAATAAGTGTGAAGCCCCAGCTCGACCCCCAATCCGATATGGGAATCCGGTCGGACGCCTGCCTGGTTCGCACCAGGACTCGAGTACAATATCAGAAAAATATAAGACATAAACGTAAATTAAATATTTACATTACAATAAATACATATTTTCTGTTCCAGAACCGTAGCCTAAAACACTATCCTTGTAGTCTGATGGTGGGTTGTAACTGTAGTTAGCATTTTATCGTTTTGTCTGAGATTGACACCGCTAGTATGATCACTACTTTTCATTTCTTGAATCGACTCTTTCACTTTGTCTCCTCGTGTGTATCTTATCACTACTAGGAAAAATATATATACTCAAAATGAGCTGCCGCCCAGTGATGTTCTCCGTTTAAAACAATTAAAGCAGTAAAACAATCAAGAGATCACAACATAGAACATGTAGCACACGAGTTATATAATAAAACACAAGTTGAAAAGCTGTAAAGCAAGTCATAAAGGATACTCGCGAGTTCAGATGGAACTATAGATGTGATTTTCATCACTTATTTCCAGTGAACTTTTGCGCCCACACAGGGCTTCGGCAACAACGCCCACATGTCAAGGTAATCAAGATGGTGGCTCGCCACTACTGGGTCTCATGAGTTGCCCGACTCGAACCAAGTCACTACTGATCGAATGCCCACCCAGCTGGCACGTTCGTCCGTAGATCATGGTTTTGTGGGATCCCAACATTATAATTCAAGTGCAAAAACGCAACAAGATATCAATCATAATCAACTTCAACAACACAACAAGATATTAATCACAATCAAGTGCAGCAATGCAACAAGATATTAGTCATAATCAAGCGCAACAACACAACACTATATCAATCATATTCCATATCACCATATTCAACAATTTGTATAATATCTCTCACATCATCATACTTAGCATCAATGCCACGTTTCGCATATCATAGCCAGATATTGTGTAATTCAAATTTACCCGAGTTAAGTGAAAAGTAGTCACTCGCTCCTTATTTTCATTTCAAGATTTCTAAAAATAACGTCACAATGATGCACAAGTGTGTATATATATAACTTCAGACACAATCAGGCAATTCTCACGTAGCACGTATTTTTGTGAAAATAGTTTGATGCGAAAGTAGTTTTAGTGAGAACACTCACCTCACGTGTCCAGTTCATTCAATGATAGGTCTGCAATCAATATCTAAGAAATTTATATCAAATTCTCGCATTTCATAAAATTACAATTTAGTCCTAATGAATATTAAATTTGTCTTTTAAGTTTATTATTTGAATCCATACATGATTTGAACAATAAAACTTAGTATTATGATATCATTTATTTTGATTACCTTAATTTATGAAATTACAATTAAGTCCCTTAACTTTGTAAAATTTACATTTTAGTCCCTAGAGTACAAATATCACTTTTTGAGATATTTCATATTATGATTAACATTTATTTCATAAATTCAGTGGATAAAATATATTTTAGGTTTTACTTGTATATTTTATAAAATTTGCATTTAAGTCCCTAAACTTTTCAATATTTACATTTTGGTCCTTAAGATTTATAAAATCTCACTTTCATGTCTTTTATATATTTAAGATTAAAATTTATACCATTAACTATCTAGGTATCCTTATTAATTTGATTTAAACTTAATTTAGAAGTTTGTAAAAATTGCGTATAAGTACCTCAAGTTTTAATTATTTATATTTTAACTTTTAATTTTCCAAAAAAAAATTACCAAAGGTCTACAAACTTACAATTTCTATATAATTATTGGCCAGTATAATTTTGATAGCATTTTATTAAATTTTCATATATTTTTATTCTTGTTAAAATAATGAAAATTTATAAATTGCATATTTCTATCTTTATTGTGTTTTCTTTGTTCTTCATACTATAGACATTTCCAAGGCAGTTCTTCCTATCAAGACCCCTTCAAAAATTAATCTAACACTTTAATAATACTCATCATAGTTTATAGTACTTCATATAAAATTTTCATAAATTTCTATAACTCTTTAATACCATTTTAAAATTACAAACAGTGGCTGCCCTGAAGTTTTCCAGATGCAGCAATTTTCATTTTCAACCTCAAACATCATCTTAAACCCATCCAAAGAATTATTCAGAGCCTACAACATGTTCTATACATCAAGATCTATCTTAAGATTATGAGTATCAGATTCAAAAGCCTCCAAAAATACCTATTTTGAGCTCTTAAAGATGAAACTCCAGAAAATCCAGAATATGCCACCTTCTGATATTTCGGCTATAATTTCCTAACCGGTTGGATATGAAACTAGACTCATAGAGGAGTTCATAGACATCTTAACCTTGATTAGATGTAATCGGAGTAGAGAGATATGAGTTAATCTTCAGGACTGCCCTGTTTCTGGCAGATGAAGAATCAAAACTCAGAGAGGCCTTCTGTTTTGTGGCTATAACTCCCTATAGAAAAATCCAAAAATTGTAAAACTTATTGGAGATGAATCGACACTGAAAGAGAAGTTGATGGACATCTTAATCAAGAACAGAGATTATCGGAGTAGAGAGATACAAATTTTTCTTTGCTGCTGATCAGTGTGGCAGATGAAGGTTTCTTAAACTTTGAGGGGTTGTGTGGAAGTTGTAGCGTGTTGTGGTGATTTTAGGAGGAGTTTTGTATCAGGAAGTGGGAGACCTTTTCCTTCTTTCTTTTACATTTTCTCGTTTTTCCCTTCTTTCTCTTTTAATTTATTTTCTTCTTCTTTTATTTTTCATCCCAACAAGTGTCTCTTTCCCCTTCTTCCCCGTATTCCTACACATGGTGAGCCATGTTGGTTTTAGTCTTTTTATTTATTTATTTTATCTTCTTGTGTTTATCCCATCATGCCTAACCGCCATACTTAAATGTATATATATATATATGTATTTATATAATTTAGTTTAATAATAATAATTCTATATTTTTAAATTTTAAATGTTACGTCGTACTGAATCTTATACGATAATAAGAGTCGTTTTCTCTCTAATATACGTTTAACTTAGTTTTCTACATTTATAGATCCCTAAAATATTTTTTTAATCTTCCTAATAGTTCAACACTTGATTTTTAGTAAAATATCTTAACTTCATTTGATTATCGAATAATCGTAATTTTATTTAATGATAATTTTTTTTTGTTAAGAAAATATCATTATTAGAGCATTACAATTTGAATAATAAAATCTTATGTTAAAACTCTTAAGAAAGTTATATGGTTTTACGGCTACTTCTTCATTCTTAGGTTTTGTTTTATTAGGTGAGTTGAATCTCCCTTGTTCTTATCCTTCTTCTACCGTTTCCAATTTCTTTTTTCTTCTTTTCATTTCCTTTTGTTTTACTTTCTTTTATTATTATTATTTTTTTTTCTTTCTTATTTTCGGGTTATTTTACATGATTTTAAATTTTATATTCGGTCAAAATTTTGGGTCGTCACAATAAGGAAACACAATCATCTGAGGGAATAGTTGGCTGAATCCCTCCCACGGCATCAGAGCATCAGAGAAGGGTGGTAGGAAGATCGCAAGGTTTTTCTCGGACGTTAAATGCAGAGGAGGCAAGTAACATTGATTACGGTGAAAATGAATTTGCACCGCAATACATTGGAAATGCGGAGGAGGAAGCAAGGGAAAATGTTGAACGACTTGAGAGGGAAATGTCTCAGTCTCAGGGGGGATATGGAATGGAATTTGGGGTGGTGGGACGATGAAAACAAATGGGCAAATGCAACCAACCAACCAAGGACTAGTGGAAAAGGGAAAGCATTAATGGGCTCCAAACGTAGGTTAGTGTCAGGGTCCAGGATGGATGCTAGGTGGAAGACATACCGGATTCTAGATGGTCTGATTGACGGTGGACCTTCAAATCCAGAGTTGTTAAAGAGTTTTAAGGGTCATGTTGCATACTACATATGGCATGGAAAGGTATTGTATTAAGCTTTATTACTTATTGTAAAATATGTTTTATTTATTGTTTCGATTTATGCTTAATAACTTGGTGCCTAAAATGTGTTAATTAATTTATTAAATTACTTAGGAACGTGTTATATTGAGGTGCCATAATGGGTATGAGCGGTTGCTAAAGTGGGATTTAGCCGAGGGGGAAATAAAAAGGATAGTGGAAGAGTCCGGTTTGGCACATTTGGGATTGTGCTTGCATGCAGAGTTAGACTCTTCACTCCTCAGTGCCTTTGTTGAGAGATGGCATCCGGAAACCAATTCATTCCACATGCCTTTCGGAGAGTTGAGTATCACTCTTCATGATGTGGCCTATATATTGCGAATTCCGATTGTCGGATATCCCATTGGTGGGAAAATTAGGCCGTCAGAAATGCAGGCACTGCTTTTAGACATGCTGGGGATAGAGGCAGCCCAGTTAGGGGAGCGAGATTTTGCAAGTGTGAGAATGTCCCTACTTCGAGCCCATAGTGAGAATAGACAGGGGGACCCTGCCAATTCTGCTGCAGGGTATTTGTTGTGGTTAATAGGAAACACCACGTTCGTGGATAAGAAAAAAAACCCACGTTCCTAGGCATTTCCTGCAATTCCTCCACGATATAGCTGGCGTAAGGGGACTTGCTTGGGGGGCAGCTTGCTTGGCGAACTTATATCGCAATCTTTGGAGGGCCTCTAGGGCGGACGGTGCTCAGCTAGGAGGGTGTTTGACATTATTGCAGATTTGTAGGAATCATTTATAAATTAGTTCAATACTCCATAATAGTTCATTAATTTCACTTATTTTTTAAATTTTCTTATGCTTAATAGAGCTGGATATACGAGTATTTTTCCACATTTAGTCCTCAAAAGATGAGATCCTAGGATGTCAACTGGCCTGCTGGACTAAAGTGGCACATCGGAACTGGCAAGAAGCGTGAGCCTAGAAGGGACTTGGTGTCATACCGACGCGTACTTGATAGATTGAAACCAGATGAGGCAATATTTCTATACCTATTAAATGTTCCAAGGTTTTTTTTGTGTAATATTCGAATTGGTCGATTAATCACTGACTTGTTTTCAAATGAACTAGGTAAATTGGCTTCCTTTTGGGGCAAATCCTGCAATGTTACATCCAATAACATTGTATAGGGGTCTTATTTATTGCCCTGGGGCTATAGAGCCCTATATGCCTGATTGGTTCTTGCGACAGTTTGGATACGCGCAGGTGATCCCTTATAGAGTTTTAGAGCCAAAGACTTGTTACAGAGGGCCTGAAATTCTTAGGTATACGTGCCATTACGATACGAATTTTATGGGATGGCAAATGTATAACCTGAGGTTATTACATGGGATGCAGAGCGTTCAGTGGGCTGATGAGGCGTGCCCTGAGTACCTCGACTACTTCCAGACGCGATCGCACGTTCGGGTTAGTCCAGACAACATGGAAGTGGAAGGTAGACCCCAGACAGCTATCAGCAGTTGCGGTAAGTACATGAGCTTTATGCTCACTTTTGTCTAGTTATATTTTTTATTTCATTATTTATTTACTATATTAGGATTTTTCGTTACCATGCAGCGTTTGTAATATTTAACAAGTACACTAGTTCTAGCTAATTCCCGGACAAGTCATGCCGTACCCAGTGAGTTGAGGCAGAGGGCCATAGCTGAGGCTGCTCTCCATTTGGAGGATTTGATGCCGAAACTAGAAGAACTTGCGGCAAGGTCACCTGTGCAAGATTATTGACTCTTGTTTTCAATAATATTATGAAAAATTATTGAATAGCCATTTCTGAATTATTGAGATTTATTATATTCGATTTTTGATGCAGTGTATGAATTAGTATCCCATTCATGATGCTATCTATATATTGTATATGTGTTGAGTAATGTTAAAATTAATTATATATGAAACAAAAAAATAAGAAACTTATATTGGGAACATAAAATCAATAATAAATGGCAACTTCGGTTGTGTACGTAATAACAAATTTCATTCAATGTGAAAATAGTGGCATTGCAGAACATCTAAAACTAACACTCAAAAGTAGATTTATCCCTGAAAGCATCAAATCGGGGTTTCAAATGAGGTCTCCAACTCTTCATTTGTTCTGAGGCTATGTTTCTCTACGTCGGATAGACTGGGGGTAACATGACGTCCCCTATCGTTAACAAAGCAATGAAATGATTTTGGAAGACATGCTCCATATTGATGAAACTGCTCGGATCATTAGAGACGCTGGCCCCGGCCACTGAAGTGGAAGGAAAGTATTACTCTGTTGGGCATATAATATAACAACCCTCTGGTACTTCGTGGAGACAAATAATCCAAAAAGATGAGAATCAAACCAAAATTCAGATATGGTCGGAGCTACATGACAGTCTACCACGCCACATGCTAAGTCGTAATTGACTGGGCCAAGAACGTGGCGCCAGAAAGTAGCTTCATCGCGCAGTTCTTGTAACAGTTCTGTCCGCACTTGCGACCATTGCTCCTCATCTTCATTGTGTATGAAATAGGAATTTACTCTAAAGTCACAATGCCCACCGGCCACTACATTGACGTGATCTTTAACATAGTTGAATACGAACTGCTTCAGAAAAATAGGAAGGTCGAAAGGCTATTCAGAAGAGTGGGGCTTCAAAGCTTTTTTTCTCCTCTGCCCTCCTGTGGATCTCCGACCTGCCATTGTAAATCATATTAAATTTAGTATATCAATATGTAATTAAACACAATGATCAGTACATGAAAAGTAATATTTGTACATCGTTGTATTGCATTCCTTTCAGCATGCTCATACCCTGATAAATCTCGTTGGGTTGGATTGTGTCTCGGTCTGCCCCTGTGTGGCCTACTTACCGGATCAGCTAGATCAATAGTTTCCGGATAAAGCGTCGCATGCACGACACCCATCACCCTGTATACCTCAGCGCTTGGAAGCGTCAATACATCAACAAACATGTCATGCAGTCGGCCTTCAGCGCTTTGCCTCATTGTTGGGAATATCATTATCTCTTAAATGCAGCTTCTTCCAGAATGTATCCACATGAGTATACCGTTCAACCTACTATATAGTAAATAGTTGCTCTTCCGGTATGTTTTGCTACAAGAAGACTCCATTGCAGTCCAAATTTTATCAAATTGCCCCTCTATCATAATATTAATTCATTGGAAAATACCTGAAAATGCCTTTCTAACAGTGTCAATTGCCTTCTTCAACTGTGCATGTGCACTCTCAACCCTAAAAGCCAATTAACATTGGGTCTGGGCCCAGGGTCAAGGTCAGGTCCGGGGCTATAGTCGGGTCTGGGGCCGGGGATTGGTTGGGTCTGGGCCCGGGTTGCAGTCGAAATCAGGTTCGCGGTCGGGGTCGAGGTCAGGGTCGGGTTCGGGTTCGGTGTCGGGTTAGAGGTCGAGGTCGGGCCTGGGCAGGGTTCGGGTTCGGGGTTGGGCCCGTGGTCGAGGTTCGGGGTTGGGGTAGGGGCCAGGGTCGGGTTCGGGCCCATGGCCGGGTCCGGGGTCGGGGTCAGGGTCGAGGCCGTGGTCTGGTCCAGGGTAGGGGTCCGGGGGGGGGGGGGGGTGTGGTCGGGCCCAGGGTCGGGTTTGGGTTCCGGGTTGAGGGTCAGGGTGAGGTCAAGGTGGGGCCGAGATCAAAATGTGAGCGGGGCTGCCTAGCTGGGGTCGGAGGCGAGGCCGAGGTTGAGGTCGGAACTGGGTTGGGGCCAATGTCGGGTCTGGGACGGGGCCGATGTCGGGTCTGGGACTGAGCCGAGGTCACAAAGGGTGAGACCGGGGTCGGGGCAGAGCGGGGTAGAGGTAAGGTCGGAGTGGGTCGGGGGTTTGGAGTGGATTGGGGGCAGGACAGGCTAACTTGCGAGTTTAACTTAAAATGACTTTAAAATTTTATAAAACATGTTTGAAGTATACTATAAAAACATTTTACTTAAAAGTATTTTTTAAAAGCATTTTGCTATTTCTTGTCCAAATACTATTTTAAAAGTTTTTTATACTCTTAAAACACTAAAAATGTTTTTGAAGTACTTGTCCAAACGGAGCCTTATTTTTTGCATTAATTTATTTCAAACAAAGCTAGATATGGGCTTTCATATAAAATTTTATGGAAAAAAAAATACTATTACATTATATTATATTTATAAAAATATTAGGTCCTTATAATTATGGGTGAAATGCACTAAATACCACACAACTATCGAGTTTTGCAAAAAACACCATTTTACTTTCAAATCGTGCAAAAATTACCACTTTCTCCATAACGGACGTTAAGTGGCTGACAGAAGGAAAAACGCAGGGGCAAATCCGTCTTTTCACTGTTCATCTTCCCCAAAAAAAAAATTTAAAACAAAAAAACTGAAGATTTCTTCAAAAACCAGAAGAAAAAAAAAAAGGATTTGCAGAGAAGAAGAAGGTCTTCTTCTTCTTCTTCCGATGCCCACCGAGGACTGGAAACTTTCCAATTCCCATATTAGCTCCCCCACTTGAACATGGTTCACTCATGTTCTCCCTTCATCAGATTCAAAATGTTGCTCATCATCTTCATTGCTGCTTCAGCTTTTCTTCTTCCCCAGGCAGCAGCAGTATAAGCAGCACCAGTTGATGGGTCAAGAACAGGGGCTCTTGTAATTACTTCAATGGAAAATGGGTTCTTGATTCTTCATATCCCCTTTACACTTCCGCAGAATGTCTTCGTCCAGAAAGAGTTCAACTGCTTCAAGAATGGCCGCCCTGACCAAACCTACCGCCATTTCAGATGGCAACCCCTCGACTGCCAATTAACAAGGTGACCATTTCACCCTCTGTTTTAGTATTAATTTACACATCTCTTTCTTTTCAGTTCCGCTTTTTGCCTTAATTTTAATGTCATTACTCTTTACTCATTAAATTAGCTTTCTGCGCCATCCATCATAATTTTGCTAACTTGTCGATTTTCCCTTGGTTTTTTCTTGAATCTTCATCACCATTTTCTTCTTTCCTTACAGAAAATTAAAAAAATAATTTTTTTATCGCCATTTTGTTTTTTTTCAGTATGTTGCCGACAATTAAAAAAATGATTCTGCAGGTTCAATGCCACCGACTTTCTAGACCTCGGTGGGCATTAGAAGAAGAAGAAAAAGAAGAATAACCTCTGTGGGCATCGGAAGAAGAAGACGCTTGATTTCCACCCTTCTTCTTCTTCTTCTTCTCTGCAAATCTTTTTTTTTTTTTTTTTCTTCTGGTTTCTCATTTTCTTAAGTTTTTTTTTGTTTAAAATTTGTTTTGGGGGAAGATGAACAATGAAAAGACGAATTTGCCCCTGCATTTTTCCTTCGTCAGCCACTTAACGTCCGTTATAGAGAAAGTGGTAGTTTTTGCACGTTTTGAAAGTAAAATAGTGTTTTTTGGAGTTTTTAAAAGAAAGTGATGTTTTTTACAAAATTCAATAGTTATGTGGTATTTGGTGCATTTCACCCTATAATTATTGGGTTCTGGTTAGTCGTTCGAGCTTTATGCCCTATGACTAGGCCTACCCCTAAGAGAAAAAGATGTTAATTAATTTATGATGATCAAGGCAGGAAATCCAAAAAATGTTACTCCCTTCATCCCACTCAAATAGTTCACTTTAAAATGTGTACAACTTATTATGGGTTGTGAGGTATAACACTTAAAATAAATAATTTATCACTATATTTTTCACTTATATGGTTAATTGTGAACCACACATCTTTATATTAGTAAGGGTATGTAATGTAAATAAATTTAAGGGTGAAATACATAGATCATCACTTAACTATGGAGTTTTGCAAAAATTGACATTTTTTTTCAAAATGCTCTTTTTTTGACACACAACTTTCATTTTGGGCAAAATATACCACTCTGTTAGATTGTACCGTTAATGTGCTAACGGCTAAATTTTTCTAAGGGTAAAATCGCCAACCCACCTTTAAATTTATTTCTTTTCTTCCTTATTCCCAAGTCTGAACCCAAACCGCCATTGTCCCTTTCCTTCCCTTTCACCACCCAAATGAAGTCTTCTTCATCTTCTCTCTATCCTTTTCTCAGCCAAAACCATGGCCAATTTTCTTCCTAAAAATTGAAATAATCTTCACCCTATTTTTGTCTCCACCACTCTCTCTCTATCTCTCCCTTTGCTTCTCTTCTTCATTTGGCTTGAACAATCGTTGAAAAAGAACACGAAAATTTCTCAAAAAAAGAAAGGGGAAATCAGCACCCATCCTTCTCCGATTCCATCCTTGCCTCTCTTCCTCCATAACCATCTCCATCGCTACTATCCAAGAGGTCGGCGACTTGGGAAGGAAAGTCGAAGGAAGGTCGAAAATCCCAGATTTGAAGAACAATAAGGAGATTCAAAATTTGGGGAGATATTATGTCGGCGAGTACAACAAGACCTTCTTCTAACCTCGCAGATCTGAGCAATCACGACCACCACTATTCAGATCCCGTCGTTGTTCCTCTTGTTTCAGATACAGCAATTCGACGTCGCCGACTTCCTCCGTCTTCTTCGCGCAACCGCCGCTGACAACCTCCTTATTCCACCCTTCTTTTTTTTTTTTCCTTTTTTGTTTTCCTTTAGTTTTTAGTTTCGTGTGCTTGATTTTTGGTTTAGATCGTTTGTCAGCTGGGTTCTTCTCAAAGAAGCTTTATGTTTCTTTTCTATTAGGAAGAAGCTTTGGGAAGATTTTTGGTCTATTTGTTTTGGTTTTGGGTTTGCAATTCCATCATATACTGTATCTAAGATAGTACCTCAGCTTAACCCATATGGAAAAGATGTTCGAGCTGGTTTCTCGAGACAAGACTCTTCTTGCAATTCTTTGGCAGCGGTTTGATGGCGAGCTTAATTTCTTAGGCGTTGTTTTTGTTCGGTGGCTACTGTAATTTAGTTTGAGTTTGATTGTTTACTTGTGCTCTATTCTTGAAGTGTGTGCAATCACAAATGGCATGAATTCAATTTGTATAAATTTGTCTTTCGGTGAAACTGTGATGAATAATGTGGCATTAATAATTATTTCATAAAAATGTAACCTTAAATGTATGTCACATCACGTACTATAAGAAGTTGTGATAAATTAGTTGAGATGTGTATCATTATTATAGTTAGACATTTGCAAATTTTTAGAACAATTGGAGTCTACAAAGAAATATCAAAATCAAGGAAGAAATTTTCCATCCTTAATAGTACATGGTTACCGGTACACTACCTTCATTTGACATATTTTTGTTGTTTTTGTATATAACTTAACATCCTTCCATTAAGGATCTACTTTAGAATTGTGGAAAATTTTGAGGTTGTTGGGAAAAAAAAATGATTTTTTTTTTGTTTTTTTTTTTGCATATTTAAACTTACTTCTCTACCTTTTTTAAAAATAAGAAATTAATATAACAAAAGCCTGTAAAAGAAAGGAACAGTCTAGAGAATACATCAAGATTTATAATTTTACATACATGATACATTGTGAACTAATAGGAAAGAGAATTTTAACACTAATCCTTCAACTCTTGATAACTAAAAGTTTTCACATAAAAAAATTGCACCAACAACAAAACAATTTAAACAAAACAACAAATTAAAGTAATCAATAAAAAACTTAATGGGAAAAGAAAATTCAAGAAAGGATCTATGTAAATCACATATTATTAGATGTGTAAAATATCATAATTTTTAATAGTAAAATATAAGAATAAAATTTCTCATTTCGAGAAATTAGTTAACATATCTAGAACAAAATAACTCACTAACCTTGATGCACTTTACAATAATTTAAAAGAGAATTTCAGTGTTGTTTAAGATTGAGAGAACAAAGATGGTTGAGAATATTTCAAAATGCCATTCATAGAATGGATCAAGGAAGGAAAATATACAACTTATTGATTGTAACTAACAGAAGGTGAAAGAAAAGCAATAGTTTGCTCATATTTATAATGATAGAAGGTGAAGCAAAGAAGCATACAACATATTATTTCTATTTGTAATAAATAAATGGTGAAACAAAGAGACAGTAGACTTTTCCTATTCTTTAGGAGTTAAAAACTAATACTCTCAATTATCAATTGAGTAATTAACTTCATAGTGAAAATGTTTAGAAAATGTAAAGTTGTGAATTTAAGATTATAAGTCTAAAAAAGAAAAAAAAATAAAGTTTTATTTTTATAAAAAAAAATTGTACGGAACCTGAAAGTTGGTCTCATGCCTTTTTTTTTTTTATATAAATAAAATCCTTAAATTATATAATTAAAGTTTAAATTTTTGTTGACCTGTTGGTGTATATATATAATTTTTGTGAGATGTTCTTTTAATAAAAATATAAAAATGTGGGAGAATAAAAGTGCAATGCCCC